>CM038112.1:400483-1000483 GCA_001642375.2 Mentha longifolia
GCTCGATGCTTGGGCCTAGTAGCTAGGCCATATCCTATCATTTCTCTTATCCCAGTTCTCCTTTGTTGGAAGACGGTCACACAGTAGGCGCCACACAAAGACTTGGGCTTTGAGTGGAGCTCTTGCTCTCCATACTCCGCAAGGTTATTGTGCCAAGAAACCGCATAGGTTGACTCATTTCTTCTCGATATTAACTCTTTGTATGCGGCCTTTACCGAATAGGATCGACCCCCTTCTCCCTTCCACGTCTAGCCATCCGCTTTGTCCTTCTTCACTCGAAAGTTTAGATTAGACTTTGATTCTGTATCTTTAAGTTTGTGCAAAGTTGTCTTAAGTTAATAGGGGTACTATCAATTCAGTTTGAAACTCGTGCATTAATTTATAGTAGACTGAAAAAAGCCGAAAAAAAAAGTTTGAATGAAAACCAAATCGGCCTACAAAAAAATTTAAGAAACTTAGTAATATGAACAAAAAAATCATTGAAGAAAAACATGTTACTTTTATTACATGGTTGGTATGTATGAATAGTGCATAAATTGAGTAATAAAAATTAGAAATGACCATTTCTTTATAAATTAGCAATCCTGTAAACATGAGATTAGGCATTTCTCTCACTACCATTGGTAATAGCTATACTAAATTATCAAATATAAAGTTTTTTTTCTCGGTAATTGAAGAAATATTATCATTACTTATTATTTAGATTAGATATAACTTAATAAACTTTGTTAGAAACTTTATGTGAACTAGGTCGAGTTAGGTTGGGCTTAGGCGATCTTAGCCCAATGGGCTAAATGAAAACCATACCTAAATAATTTTTGAGTGGCATTTTTGCACCACTAGGAAATAAAAGTGGCAAAATATCATGTCAACCCAACCCATCCTAAGCCGATATGCTTTTGCCTTTTGGTTATGACCTCGAACTGTTTTTGACAACCCACCGGTGTGTGTGTGTATAGAGTTGTTAAATGGGCAGGATTGGCCCAGACCCATTACAGGCCAACATAGGCTCAATCAAGTTACTAAAAAAAACTTTAAATGGACCCTTATCAGACCATTTTGTTTTTATATAAAAGCTTTGTCCAGGCCTGGCCCACCACAGTGGGCCAGAACCAAGCTAACTCACCATGCTCAATGGACTTGGGTTGATCTAATATTTTGCATTTTAGTAATATGATTCAATTAAAAAATGACCATTAAATTTTTTGTTAATATCAACCACATGAATCGAATTATTTAGTTCATTCCTTTAACATACTCATTTCATTATTAATCAAATTATGTTCTTAATAAATTTCATTTTTTTTGCATACCAACTATTACGTGATGATAGGCCAAATATATTAGACGAACAGACACTGTTATTAAAAAAATACTACCTCTATCCCATATATTTAGTCCACTTTACTATTTGGCACGTATTTCCACCGAAACCTAGTACGGGTTTTAAAATATAATTTTGTAGTATCATTTTTTTTACGGGATACTATGAGTGTCATAGTATAGTATCCCGTAAAAAAAACGATACTACAAAATTATATTTTAAAATCCAACTAGGTTTCGTTGGAAATACGTGCATAAAGTAAAGTGGACAAAGTATATGGGATGGAGGTAGTATATGGTCAATTGATTTATTTCATTATTTTTTTACTCCTATAAAATCAATTGCTATTTTGTGTGATTTTTTTTTTTTTTAAGATACAAGAAAAAACACATAAGGCGTTACTTAGTTTTAAAAGCCCAAAAGGCTCAAATAGCAAACAGATGTGCAAGGCCCATAAGTGAGACCAAAACCAGAAGCCCATTTCAATACACCCCAAAACCCTACCTCCCTCCGCCCATATATAATAGTTTCCTTCTCCTCAAAACCTCTCCACCTCCATTTTACACCCAATTCAGAGCAGCGAGGCAGCTGAGAAATAACTCAAAATGCCGGCAGGTCACGGTCTGAGGTCTCGCACGAGAGATTCCTTCTCCCGCGCCTTCAGAAAGAAGGGTCCCACCCATCTCTCCACCTACCTTCGGCTCTTCAAAATCGGCGACTATGTCGACGTCAAGGTTAACGGGAGCATCCACAAAGGTATGCCCCACAAGTTCTACCATGGCCGCACCGGTCGTGTCTGGAACGTCACCAAGCGCGCCGTCGGCGTCGAAGTTAACAAACAGGTCCGATATCTTTTGAGCTTTCTTAACCCTAATTTACGTTTCCGCAGCTTGCTTTTTTTTTTTTTTTTTTGGTTTTTGTTGAAGCTGGTTTCGAAAGATCTGACGCAGTCTGTGATTGTGTGATTTTTGTTTATTACTGTATGTTTACTGGTGTTTTATTATGAATGGAATTGAAATAGAATTTTTCTTGGAATTTGTTTGTTTGAATTCTAGATTAACGTACCTGTTTATGATGTCTCACTATGGAGTCGAATCCATTCCCGTGCCGAACACCCCAAGCCAGTATTGCATTTTTCCCACTCTGTTTAGTTGAAACGGTGTGTAGTAGCATTTAGGAATATTGTTATAACAAGGGAATATGGACCTTTAGTTTTGGTAATCATTTTATATACACAAAATATTTTTCATATTGATGCAGCTTCATACTTGTTCTATCATCTTGCTGTGCTTGTAACCATGGTTGCAGTACTTTCTCTATATAAGTAGTCAATTTTCTTGTGCTCGAATGTGATAGATGAGTACACTTTTAAATTCGCGAGTGTCCTGTTGAAACCTGATCTATCTAACATTATATTGCTTCCTGTCTTGATTGTGTCATTTAGTCTATAGCTCAGTTTTCCCTGAAACTATATGTGTCTGGTGTCTGTGATGAAGGTTGGTAACAGAATCATAAGGAAGAGGATTCATGTTCGTGTGGAGCATGTTCAACCCTCAAGGTGCCATGAGGAGATCCAGGAGAGGATTAAAAGGAACGACAAATTGAAGGCAGAGGCAAAGGCCCAAGGCAAGATCATCAGCACCAAGAGGCAACCTGAGGGACCTAAACCTGGTTTCATGGTGGAGGGCGCTACTCTTGAAACCGTCACTCCCATTCCTTATGATGTGGTTAACGACCTCAAGGGAGGTTACTAGAGGGTTTTGGCTGCAGCATTTCTGCTTTCATGTCTTGTGGATTTTTACCTTTCATTTAATTACTACTGCATTAGACTCGTGCTCTTTCTTACTTTGTATTTGTTATGGACAACTTTGGCAATCAACTCAGACCAATTTTGGGGAGAATGATATGTATGGCTTTCTTATATAGTTGCATCTGATCTGGATGGTTTCTTATGTGATAAGAGGAAAACTTTATTTTAAATTGATGTTAGAAGTATGAATTGTTGTCATGTTATTCTTAAATTATCTCATTTTCCAGTCTGAGTAAAATATTGAAGACTTTGAAGTGTGAGTTGCTATGAAAAGCTAATTGCTGGTCAAATCTAGTTTCAGTCATGTGATGCACTTTGAATCATCTGATGCTGATGTGAAAAAATCTTTTAATTTGATGTAAGGTATTATGATTACTAAAAAGTATACAAATTAGCAATCACAAGTAGCCCAAAATGAGTTACAGAAATACTTTTGGCAAGTAATTATTTATGGTTCCAACATTAATCAATCTGTTAACAACAGTGTGCGCAGCATCTAGTTCTAGTTCTAGTTCTAGTCTAGTTATTATGAAATTGAGCATGGCAAATCAAATTAATGAGGAATGGATATTCAGGTTTTATTGATTGGGTAGAAAATCAATGACAGTGATAGAAACAAACGCAAGCGAGTGTTTTGGGAGCTTGAAGAAGACACATTCCATCCCCATTGAACTGCATCTGGCATTGCTGTTTGCAAGTGCCACGGCCACAAGCTCCGGGTATGATTGTGGTTACACAATCTGGGTCTGGGTCTGAGCTTTCACAAACTACTACTCCTACATCAACTGCACCACCAGTAAATACATATTCACACACAAACACAATCATAGTTAAAGAAATTATAAGCTTTTTGAATGTCAAGTTTCATTTACCTGACACCACCACAAGGATAAGAACAAGACCTACATACCAATTCCCCATCTCTTCTATTTGTTGTTGTTTTTTTCTTTTTCTTTTATATACTATATTATGAAATAAATGGTATTTGGTCTGCCGGTGTGATTTATATATATAGGCGGCATATTTAAAACTAGGCATGTATTTTGGTTATGGTATCAGTATCCATTCAATTTATTTGTGTGATCGCCGTATCTTTATCTAGAATCAGATGCTAACTATTGTACAAAATCCAAATCTTAATTAATTCTGTGATATATACTAAATCTGTGACCAAACACAATCTTACATAAAAAAAAAGTGTATGATTGTATGAAATTATTACTAAATCTGTGACCAAACACAATCTTATACTTTTGCATTCATATGCATCTTCCAATACAAGTAAGTGTATATGAATTCATAAAGACGATAATATAGTACTAGTAATTGATATATAATTATAAAAAGAGAGAGGTGAAATATATATATATAAATGAAATGAAAACACAGAACGAGCTCTTGATACGATCCCACATCGAATCCACAAACCATTGTGGATTGGTACTTAAGTAAGGGGTCAAACCTCCACTAATAGGCTAGCTTTTGGGTGAAGTTAGGGCTTCTGGCTTGAGTACCTATCAATTGGTGCTTTCATTGAGAGTGCGGACGTGGTGCGGAAAAGGACTACCTGGTGGGACCAAAGTGAGAGCTGCCCAGAGTGAGAGCCGTCCGTGGACGTCCTACGGACGTGGTGCGGGAAAAGGCTACCTGGGAGAAGGCTACCTGGTGGGATCAGAGTGAGAGCCGCCCAGAGTGAGACCTGCGGACGTGGTGCGGGAAAAGGCTACCTGGGAGAAGGCTACCTGGTGGGACCAGAGTGAGAGCCGCCCAGAGTGAGAGCCGTCCGTGGACGTCCGGCTCTTAAGGGGGGTCGAATGATACGATTCCACATCGGATCCACAAACCATTGTGGATTGGTACTTAAGTAAGGGGTCAAACCTCCACTCATAGGCTAGCTTTTGGGTGGAGTTAGGGCTTATGGCTTGAGTACCTATCAGCTCTCCACGTAATAATGTTGTTGTTAGCACTTAGCAACATTTGGAATGGCTATATATGCTGCTGATTAATGGCCTCAACATTAATTATGTACTCTTATAAACGACCACCTGCATATCTGCATTGCATTGCATTGCATGCTCCAACTAATTAATTAAACATGTACATACATATACGTAACATATTCATTAGTCATCAACGAATATTATATAAAAGAAGTAGAATAATGAATTTTATACTACTTGAGAAGATACATATGTAATACTAGTACTTAAATTATTTTTGTAGACATTATTAATTCATGATATGAATTAATACTGCTGTGCTGTGTACAAAACAAAGTAATTGTCCCCAAGTGGAGTTAGGTCCATTTCCTGGATGGGCTCGACGCAGCCCACCACAGATACAGCTCCGCATATATATAACAGAAACACAAAAATCAATCCAAAAAAAGAAATACTACTACTACTTAGCAATCATTTTGTTTGATTAATATTATTGAATGAATAATACTAGTAGTAGCATTTCATTTCCATCCATTAATCTGCTAATCATAGGAATTAGATATAACTAAATAAATAACTAAATGGAGAATCTTTTTTCTTTTCCCTGTTACGTGTTAACAGCTCCCTCCCTCCCTCCCTCCTATTAAATAAATATATTACTGGCCTCTGTCTCCTACATTTTCTCCCGTTTCCTGTAAAACCCTAACTCTCTCTATTAACAAATCCCCCCCCCCCCCCATTTCCACCCAAACTCCTATCCAAGCATTTTCATCAAGCTCGCGATTGCGCAATCATTTCTCTTTCAATCTCCCTATTTTCCCAATCCTAGCTGCCCAAATATCTCTAAGATTACCGGTTCCCGGTCTAAATTTGAATGAATTGATCCATGGATTCTGTAATTGACTAGAAATTCGCGAAAGCAAGGCTGGCGATTGACACGGGGCACTGGTGATGGCGGATCCGCCAGGACCGCCACAAGTTCGCCGACAGTTGGTGCTAGAATTTAGGATTTCTGTTAATTTAGGGTTTCATACGAAGCTGGCAATAGGGAGGGAGGCTTTTAATTGGCGATACTCGGGGATAAAATGCTGAGCGTGGGGCGGGTGCACCTGCCGTCTGATATACCGATTGTAGGGTGCGAGTTGACGCCTTATGTGCTTTTGAGGCGTCCCGATAAGTCTGTTGTCACCGAGGATGTTACCGAGTTCAATCCCATTGATGGCCATTTCTTGAAATATAGATGGTGAGTTCGTGATTACACTCGCTGCTTCTTTTTTCCCCCCTCTGCTTTGTCTTATAAGTGATGCCAGCTCGTGTCTTCTTGCATGTATGACTGTGACGTGTAAGGTTTTGTAAATTGTGGTATTGAATCTGGTTTCCATGACTATCATACTGATATTCCAGACGGAGGAATGTAGTTCGAATTGCTATGAACTAGTAGATTAGTTGTGGTTAATTTGCTCAGCTGATTATGCGATTTACTTTTCATTTACTGTCTTAGGGATACATCTCAAATTCAGGCTTAGTTGGAATTTAAATTTTAACGAATTTCATTAATTTCATTGTACTTTACTTGTTTTCTCCAACTTCTCGCAAGTGGCTTTGCCATTTTAGAATTCCTTTGCTGTTGGTATGTTCGGTAGTGCGCTGCTCTGCCTTCTGATAATGGTTACTCTTGTGCAGTTGCTTTCTTTCTAAATGTTGCTTTGCATTTTTCTGCATAGTTAATTGTTATGGCGTTGTTCTCTCTTCCATTAATATCTTGAGCTTTATCTTTAGCATATCTTTACATAATTTCTTTGTGGTATTTATGCCATGATTCCTCGAGAGGATTGAATAATTTTAGTAAATAAACTCATAGTTTTACTGTTCCCCTTTAAAGAGTGAATCATCTACAGCTTCCATATTGGTGTTTAGAGGCATAGTGGCTCTAACCACCCCTTGCTACTACTATTAGATACTAACATACTGCATTATGGTGCTCTTTCGTTTTTGAAAGGAGGGTTCACAACTATTCCTTCTGGTATTCAGTATTCTTATTAGCAATTTAGCATGTTCAGGGATTGCAGTTCCTTGTGTATGTAGATGTGGGCTTCATGCGTAAATATATTACATTTGATGCAGGTATCGCGTACAGAGTGACAGGAAAGTTGCAGTTTGTAGTGTTCACCCAACAGAGCAAGCTACGTTACAATGCCTTGGGTGTCTTAAGGCCAAATTACCTGTTTCGAAGAGTTACCATTGCTCTCCTAAGTGTTTTTCTGATGCCTGGCAACACCATCGTGTTCTGCATGAACGTGCTGCTAGTGCAGTGAATGAAAATGGAAATGAGGAGGAAGAAATTTTTGGACGATTCAATAGTACTGGTAGTACAGCATCGAGTGTGCTTAGTGTGTCTCAGTCAAATCCCAGCTTTTCGAACGGCACCGCTGCTTTGTATCCAGCTGCAATTACAAAGAACAGTGGTGAAACATGGTTTGAAGTTGGACGTTCAAAGACATATACTCCTACAGCCGACGATGTTGGTCATGTTCTCAGATTTGAGTGTGTTGTGGTAGATGCTGAGACCAAAGTATCTGTGGGAGCTCCAGTAGCCTTGTCAACTTCGCGTGTGATTCCAGCTCCATCACCGATTCCACGACGCTTGATTTCTGAGAGTGGAATGGAGGTTTCTGGGCATCTAGATATGGACGGACGTAATTCTTCTGGAGGGACATTTACTGTGCTTTCGTACAACATCTTATCTGATGCGTATGCTACCAATGAACTCTACAGCTATTGCCCAACTTGGGCTCTCTCTTGGACCTACCGCAGGCAAAACCTTTTACGAGAAATAGTTGGCTACCGTGCAGACATTGTTTGTCTTCAAGAGGTATAAAAATTGGAGTATGGTAATGAATCACGCATTTCAAAAACTGTTGAAACTATGGATCTCTATTGACTTGGTCCGATAAATTTGTTATTGCACCTTTTGCATGTCATGGCATGAAACGTGAATCCTAGATGCAGTGCTCATTTAAAAGGTTTTACTTTCTGAATCCCTTACCTACCATTTCTTCTTCTGATTTTTTGCCCTCTCTCTCTACTGTCAGGTTCAAAGTGATCATTTTGAGGAATTTTTTGCACCTGAGCTGGATAGACATGGCTATCAAGCTTTTTTTAAAAGGAAAACAGCAGAGGTTTGTTAGAACATCTTTTTGAATCTGACAAGAAATGCCTGCTCCTATTGACACGCAACCTATTATATTGCAGGTTTTTAGTGGAAATATGAACACTCTTGATGGCTGTGCTACCTTCTTTCGTCGTGATAGATTTTCGCATGTTAAAAAATATGAGGTAATTGAAATGCCTTAACTGCATCTAACATGTACTCTGTGCCTTCTCTGTTTTGTTATAATCATATGTATTGTTATATGCTTGTTGAGTTTAATAAATTTTTAATCGTATGTATTGTTTAATGCAGGTTGAGTTTAACAAAGCTGCACAGTCTCTGACTGATGCTTTGGTTCCAAGTGCACAGAAGAAAAATGCGTTAAATCGGTTGGTGAAGGTATTCGTGAATTTCATAGGGATTTTGCTTTCTTCAATGTTTCTATAGTTTCTTATTCTCTTGTCACTTCTATTCTGGCCATAATCATTTGTTCTATTTTTCTTGAACACAGGACAATGTTGCTTTAATTTTAGTTCTTGAAGCCAAGTTTGGTAACCAGGGAATTGATAGCCCTGGGAAGCGTCAGCTTGTTTGTGTGGTAAGATTTCCAAATATATCAACAACCATGACATTTTGTTCAAAAAATTAATTGTGAAACTCAGCACACGAGTTAAGGCTGACATTTCTAGGATGGGATTCCTCTCTTAGTAAGAATGCATTTTCTATTTCTTCTCTTTTTCGGGTGATGTCTTTTTCTACTTATTTAATGGATGTTAAGGGTGTGCACTGCAAGTCTGCAAGGGCCAAGAATGCTAATAAGAGAGCAGTAACATCTACAGATGGATAGTATGTAGTGTCTTGTGTAGTTCACATGGTGGAACTTCGCATAACTAGTGTCTGTATGTTTCTGAACACAGGCAAACACACATGTAAATATGCATCAAGATTTGAAGGATGTTCGGCTTTGGCAGGTTTCTTACAAGCCATCCTGTCTCTGGACTTGTTTCCTTTCTGAAGTTCACTTGTTAAAGTTGCTGTTTCCTTTCTTCATATCAGGTCCATACACTGTTGAAGGGCCTGGAAAAAATTGCTGCAAGTGCAGATATACCGATGTTGGTGTGTGGGGATTTCAATTCAGTGCCTGGAAGGTGCTGTGGCTCTTCTCATCATTATGTGGTTTCTAAGTTTGCATACTTAAAGTAGCTTGGATCTCTGGATTAGCTAGCGATTAGTAACCTGTTATCTGATGTAAAATACAGTGCTCCTCATGCTCTCCTTGCTATGGGAAAAGTCGATCCACTTCACCCAGATTTAGCTGTAGACCCACTTGGAATTCTTCGACCCACCGCCAAACTAACACATCAGCTTCCATTGGTATCACTTCACTAATGACTGTTGAATTCGTCCTTACCCAAACTTGTTTTAATGTATTGCTGATTATATATACTATATATTATTAACTTCTTGGCAATGTATATTAGGTTAGTGCTTACTCATCCTTTGCAAGAGCTGGGGTTGGCCTTGGGCTGGAGCAGAGAAGAAAAATGGATTCTTCTACCAATGAACCTCTTTTTACAAACTGTACTCGAGATTTTATTGGTACTCATGATTATATATTCTATTCAGGTATTCTTATTGCTTAAAAGCTTGTGATCTTTATATTTCTAGTTAGATGTTTGTCTGATCATATGATGTGGATGTTTTGAAATTGATGAAGAGCATAACTTGGTTTATCCATGTAGCCGATTCCTTAACCGTGGAGTCTCTGTTGGAGCTTGTGGATGAGGAGAGCTTGCGCAAAGATACGGCTCTTCCATCTCCAGAATGGTCATCAGATCACATAGCACTATTAGCTGAATTCCGCTGCAAATCTAGGACTAGACGTTAACGATGGGTATGATACTTCTCGGTGCTGCTCCCTCTCTCTCTCTCTAATTTCTGGTTAAATTTTCATGCCTGGAGAAATTGTATGCAAATTTTCATAATTTTTCTCACCTTTAGTTCTATGTTGGGCAGGTCCGCCCAGAGGAGTTGGAGCCGTGACGAACTATTCAAGAAGGATAACTCAAAAGTGATTGTAACGATAAAAATCATTCTACATGTTGTACCCCCTTCCCTTGTGGGAAATCCTTTGTATCATGCAACCTTTGTCTCATAGAAAAAAAATATTTATGATAATGCTTTGGTTAGTTTACTATTTTCAACTATCATGAAATCGAAATATATGTCTTTCATCCCTTGCCTGATTTTCTTTTCTTTTCCTTTCAAGGACTTAAAAAGGAAGGATGGAACAATCTTAGGTCGACATATTACTTGTGCTTTTCTCCAATGATAAATGTATACTGTAGGTTTTTTTTTTTTTTAAACTCTCTGTATGAAAGATTGGTCAAACGTCATTTTCAACCAATTAGCCTCTAAATATAAATAACAATGTCGCAACTTGTTTTAACTTTCATCACTTTAACTTGTAAGTTGCAAAAAAGTTTAAACCCTGCTACAAGAAAACACTGTCTGAAGAATTCACTTGTACAAATACATAGGATATCCAAAATTCAATAATTAAGTATACACTGCATCCAATCAATACCACAAAACCCACATATCATCAATGGCCATGAAAAATTTACTCTCATGTTTGATAATACTAATGATGTTTTGTTCTTCTAGTTCAGATTTTACACAAGACAAGAAATTGTGTCAAGATCAGTTGGTTAAACTATCTCCGTGTCTCAATTTTGTGACTGGAGATGCCAAGGCTCCTTCACCAACATGCTGCACTGAGCTGCAAAGAGACGTCGACAAATCCAAATTCTGTCTCTGCGTCCTCGTTAGGGATCGAAATGAGCCCAGCCTCGGGTTTAAGCTCAACGCCACCCGGGCTTTGAGCCTAGATCCCCTTCGTCAGACTCACTCAAACACTACGATCTGCCCTGGTATACTTGCACTCTTACTTTATCAGTTTGGATATGTTTTATTCTAATAAAAATTTACGGCTCTCTTTTTTCTTGTTGTTATGAGTAGAACTCCTGCACCTATCGCCAAACTCGCCTGAGGCTCAGGTGTTCGAGCAATTTGGCAATAGTACAAGTGTTGGAGGTAGCCTACTTTCCCTTCTGTATGATCATATTCTCCATTAGTCTTTCTTTCTCTCTCTCTCTCTCTCTCCCTCACTTGCCAGTTTCAATGATTGCAGAGACAGTAACTAGTTCAAGTGTGAAACTAATCAGAGAAGCAGCCATCACTGCATTCTTGGTTTGGACATTAACTGGGCAGCTACTGGAATATGCTGCCTGAGCATGATAGATTGATAGGCATAGCAGTGTGTAGTATAATATATGTTGTGTCAAAGAATAGCAAGTGTTTCTCAAGAAATTTGGTGTTACAAGTTACAATCTTTGTATTAATGTATTATGCGATGCACTACAGAACTTCCCTCCATTCCATTCCCACCCCACAAAGAAAATTAACAGATTCAAATTTTATCAGTCTAACTCAAGACAAAACGCCATGAATAGCAAAAACAGTTGGCTCTGAATCTGCTATATCACATGATAATTTCTATGCTTCTAAAGAATATTGGTTGCTGAAAACTTTGCACCACTTCGATCATTTCTGGCAATAGATTCCTCTGTATTACACGCTGAAGCAGCAACGGTAGGAATGCCTATGCTGTCGTATAAGATTTCTTTCATGTACATAAAACATAGTAGTAATAGACAAAACAACTTAATTATATATATATATGTTTTTGGTGCTGCTGCTGCATCTAGTAGAGTTTATGCATGAGAATCGGGTCCAGCTGGTTTAGCGTTTAGAAGTGGTTGCAATGCCTTTACCACAATAGTCATATTTGGCCTGAAGTCTGCTTCATACTGCACACAAAGTGCTGCTACTGCAGCCATCTGTAAAGAAGTGGCCAATTTAGAGAGGGAGTTTTGTTTAGGGGAACCCCAAAAAGGATTATACAGTACCTTTGCAATAGCCTTTGGTGGAAAGTCATCTTTTAGCTTAAGATCAACACACTGTTTCACCTTATCTTCACTCAATCTTGGAGTTGCCTAGAAAATAAATCGGGGCTTATTTTATGAAGATTTGCAAATTGCAACAAGAAAAAAGAACTCACCCAAGTGACAAGACTCTGCTGCCCTTTAGGCATGGTGTGGTCTACTGGCTTCCTTCCAGTAAGAAGTTCTAGAAGCACAACCCCGAAACTGTAAACGTCGCTCTTCTGAGTTATCTGCCCTGTCATCGCGTACCTAATTAAACATCAAATCCATTTCAGTCAACTTAATCAACATTTCTATCAGGACAGCCTAATTAAGTGTATCTATTATCAACTAACTGACTCTGGAGCATGGTAGCCGAATGTTCCAAGAACTCTAGTCGAATGCAGACGTGCTGCGGTGTCTGAAGACTGATTGGTGAGGCTAAAATCAGCAATCTTTGCAACAAAATCATCAAACAGAAGCACATTGCTGGATCTAACATCGTGATGAACGATGGAAGGCTGACATTTTTCATGCAGAAACTCAAGGCCTTTTGCAGCCCCAAAAGCAATCTTCACTCTCTGATTCCAAGTAAGAACAGGTCCAGGCTCAGCTCCTTGCACCCCTTTTCTGCCTACAACAACATTTTTAGTTTTTACACATCTAATCTAAATCAAATTAAAACAATAAATAAAAATAAATCAAGAGTTAGTTCCACTACAATTAATTTACAACAACTCATGTCATGATTATATTATAGTACCATGCAAAACATCATGTAAAGATCCCATTGTAGCATACTCATAGGCCAGAATCTTGGTATTTGCTTCAAGGCAGTATCCAAGCAGACCCACAAAATAGTCATTCTTGAGCCTAGAAACCATAGATAACTGCAGAAACAAAACAAGCAATTTTCCTTGTTCATTAATTAGATTAGCCTCAATTAATTAAACCTCTCAAAATAAAAATAAAAATAAATAAATTCGGACCTGGGCTGTAAAGTCAGCATCTGGCTCAGCTGATGTGGTGTCAAGCTTCTTAATGGCGGCTTCACGGCCGTCGGTGAGCTTAACGTAATAGACGCGACCGTAGGATCCTTCTCCGATCAAAGCTTTAGTGCCAAAATTACAAGTTAATCTATTAAGCTCAGCCAGAGACAATGCTGGAATCTCAATAGGCAAAACTTTCTTGGGTGGTCCATTTCTTGCACCAGACCTCGGCTCTCCTCTGTCATTTCCGCCCAAGGGGGCCTTGGGAGGAGCGGTGTATGTGGCCGGAGGACAAGGTTCCTCCTCTGCTCCTCCGCAACACAACATATTAATATATAATAATTGTTTGTTTGTTTGTTGTTCAGATAGATATGTGATATGATGTGAGGTGAGGTGGCACCAATAATCTCAGCTTTACGCAAACATCGACGCTCACATTTGCTATCTCTTACAGTATTAGCTTTTTATTCCTACCACAAAATACAAATACAAATACAAATACAAATTCTTCATTAATTAGTACTCTTTCATTTCATCATTTTCACAAACAAACAAAACAAAACAAAACAAAAACATGAAGAATCAAGAAATGCATTCGAAATCTAACCTGTAAAGAGACAGAAAGATGAGCAAAAAATGGAGGGAGGGAGGGAGAGAAGATGAGAGAATATGTCTCTCTCAAGATCAAGACTGTTTCAGGTTCTGTTTTTGTTTTTGGGCGAGAAATATGCATGCAAACTCTTTTTAACCGCAACATTTCTACGTACGTGCCTCCCAACTTCTTGCACGTCGTCTACTCTTTTCCTTCCACTAAATAGTAGTACTATTTTTTTACCATCCATATATATATATATATATATTATTTCATACTCCTACCTACCATATAGTACTCCATTAAAGATTACATTCGAATAATGATTGATTGATGTGATTTTATTATTATAAAAATAAAACCGGTGCTGTGGTTTCTTTACATTTGTTGTTGATTATTCACGAGTTGGGAGGAATAATAAACTACTGTATATACCAAATACTTATGTACCTGATTGATTGCTGTATTATACTCCTATTATACATGCCACCCAACACCAAATTATTCCTTTGCTATATTATACTACTATTATCACCAAATTACATATCAAGGTTACATATACATACAGCCCGTGACAATATTATATGAAGTGAATTCATTGCCTCATTTAATTTCAGTTATTTTTCTCACTAAAATAAAATTTATAAACTCTTTAGAAAATTAAACCACTTTTTCAACAACTTTAAGGGAAAATATAAACAAAAGGCTCCAATTCAAGATCCATTTTTTCATCCATAAGGAAAAATATGCTCTTAATTAATACATGAAAGCATCCTCAAAGATCCAAAGGGCCAACAAAAAAACTGATTTTCATTTTCAACCGACAGCAACAATAGTAGTAATCGAGCATCAATGATGAGTGCTGGCTGCTGCTCTATGGCCTTGTAAGATCTGAGACGTGCAGACTTGAGACGAACTGTACAATCGATCAAAATAACCTTAAACTTTCCAAATCCGACCAGTGACCCTCAGCTTAAGCTCCTCACCGCTACCAGCAGAGAAGTAGAGAGCTAAGCTTCTTGGAATGATGAGTCCATCTTGGCTATCTCGTACTTTCCTGTGGCTGTCGCGTATAGTTCTTGGAATTCCTTGCCAGCTAAGCTTACGCCCATAAGCCCCGACTTCTAAAGTGTAGTTGAACTTCCTAGCATCACTGTCCTCTCCCATGAAACGAACGAATGCCATGTAGGCAGGTGCTGTTCCGAGCGTGAAAGCCTCAAAGTGTAGGCAGAACTGTCTTCCAAAACAGTTGAAAACCTGCATAGAGATGGAATTGGGAGCTTAAGTTTCGCCTTTTAGTTATAGATATAGGCAAGATTTGAGGATATCGTTTTGATTATTACATTTAGTTCAAGATACTTAAAGTGATCAACCCTATTATGCTAAACTGCATAGTTGAAAATCTGCATAGAGATGGGGTGTGGAGCTTAAGTTCAGACTGGCAGAAATTAGAGGCTATGGGTGTCATCTCCTATCAGCAGTTCTTGATGCAAATAGCAAGATGAGTCTTAATCGCCGTTTTGATTACGAAATATACTTCAATATATGGATAGCCAAAGGCTCCTACTGGTTAATCCTACTTTTCATTCTTGAAAACAGAACACTGTTGAAATTTGAAGATAACGAAGCATAAAATTGACTTACAGTTAACATCCATGTAGCATTTTCAACTTCATGGGGATTCGATTTGACATATCTATGGTTGAAAGTGCATCCATCGTGCATATCAACAGAGTGATCCTCCTTCAAGTGAGCAACGAGGAATTGAATGTCGCCAGTTACACAGCACTCAGAGCTAGCATAAGGACAGGTGTAAGGTCGAAACGGGCAATATTTTTCATGCTTGGCTTTCTCATAATATGGAAATAAATCATGACATCCTAGACTCTGATATCTACAAGGAAGCTCCATAGATTCAGCCACTTTCTCCAAAGCTAAACACCTTATGTTCCCTAGCTCGAAACGGCAAGTTGGGCAGCAGTTATTTACTCTTTTGCAGTTTGCACACAACGTGTGGCCATTTGGGCACTGCACACAATCATAATACTTAGTTAGATAAAGATTTACCTGAATATCGTATGAGCTAAGTGCCATTTAGGTAAACAACTTTCATCTGCAGATACTTTTAGGCTAAGAGTTTGAAGTATATATATACCTGATGGATGGGAGGATACATAGAATCTGCACAAGTTGGGCACTGAAGAAGCTCATGAACACCATGGATGCTGTGTTTCTCGGCCAGGGGCAAATTAGTCTTTAAAGCACCACTCTCTGCCTTCATCTTCAACGTTTTATGATTTGTCTGTTTTGGATGTGATTCGACTACCTCTTTGAAGGCACTACCTCCGGGCGCCATCAGTGATATAGATTCCACAAAAATTCGATGCAGAAATCCAATGATGAACTTAGCTTAGCCAATCTATTCTCCACAGAACAAAAATAGCCTGCTAACAGCAATCATACAGGAAGAATATTGAGATTAGAGATTAGAATGCATCCCTTTTAAGCAAAAAAGAAAAGAAAAAGTTTATAACTAGAAATGACACTAAAGTGACAAAGTGGACAGAAGACACTAAATTAATGTAATTACTTAAAATAGTTGGAAGCTTATGTAGTTTGTTAAATTATCAGCTCTGACCTAATAGGCATTTTTTTTATCATTCCTCAACATTTGGTGGAGTTTGATACCTTATAAAACTAACTTAGATCAGATTAGATTCCACCACCAACCCTCAATTCAAAATCAGAAGAAGATAAAGCTTTCTCTTTCAAGAATATGGATTTGTTGCTTTCCTGAGATGTAACGAAAGCACCTCTTAGAGTGATTACTATGAACAATGACCACGTGTAGAGACTCACATGAAACTTTTTCTCATTTGAAATGTTTAAAGTGCTGACATGATTACACTAGACTCCAGTATCCTTCACCAAGGGTAAAAATACCAAGGTAAAAATCAACCAACTGCTATATATACTTTCCTATAAGAAAAAATTAAATAATAATGATATCATAAACACTAGGAATGGAAGCCAGCACTCTAAAAGGTCCCAGCTTAACACAGGGAATCATACTGTTAAGCAGCATCTACATATGAACTGATAGCTGAACAACCATCTCCAACATCATTTCTTCACCACCCCGCAACTAATATTCTTTGCCCTCTCAATTTAAAAAAAAACTTGATTTTTCAAATTGATGGGGTTAGTTGTTGACTACTGTGTAATAGCAAGGTGACAAAAGAATCATCTCCAAAGGGAAATAAGCCGACTCGAAAAAAAGTCACCAATTTCACATTATTCATCACATCAAAAGCCTTATGTTCAAAACCAAAATGCCTAAACAGATCTCAAAGAAAAGGAAAAAGATCAAGTTAGAGTAGGAAAGAAGAAGTTACTTCATCTCAAACTATTAGTCTACTTTCATCCTCAATCATTATGCTTCTCTTGCTAACTTCCTGATTTTTGTATAATCTCTTTCCATCAACACTATGTCACGATGTATATATATGTGAAATATGTAGTACTAAACAAATCAAAATCCCCAATGGGCTCAGCAACAGAGAAGGAGAGAGAAAGAAAAACCAATAGGCTCATTCCATCTCTAATTTCTCACTGCATTTTGCTATAAACAAACATTTTTCATGTGCAGCAATAGAAAAACCAACTAAAATCCATATAGAAGAAGGAACAACCATAAAAAAACAAGCCTATCTCACATTCCCATAAAGGTGAAACGCTGATATTAGAAAGATTTTTTTTTTTCAAAAACAAAAGACGAACACGGACAAAACCAGAAAATTGGAAAAAAAGAAAAAAAAAAAAAAAAAAAAAGGTCAAACAAGAGAGATGCTGATTTAAGATTAAATCCATCTGGTCCTCCCCAATCAAAAATTTCAAATAAAAAAGTTTCAGTCTTTACATCTCTATCACCAATGACAGACAGCCTTGAGCAAAACAAAACAAATAACAATAACTCGAGATCTCAAACATCACTGTCATTATGCAACCCATTTAAAGATTAGAAATTTCACACCTTTTTTTGGTTCAGAATCAAGAAACCAACAACACAAGTAGAGTTTGTTTACAGTTTTCAAATACAAAGAAAAGACAATAGTTTTACAAGAACCAATGTTCCTTACCTGGGTTCGAAGAAAGTGAAATGGGCCATGCAGCAAGATGCAGTTGTCTTATGCTTTGTCCTCTGCACTGAATTTACATTTTGTTTTCCGTTCTTGTAATCTCTTTTTATTTCCAAATGATGGGAAAAAAAAGGTTTTTGATTTGGCTTATGGGGTCTGGACAGAAGGGATAGCAGTTTGTAAATTGTTGGTGTTTTTTGAAATTCAATTTTGCAATATTTCTCACTCTTTTCTTTTCGTTCCCAATGCTACTTTTTTCTCCAACACATTTATCTCCATTAACACAAGTGGGCATTAATGTGGCTGCATCAAAAGAATTGATTGCACTATTCAAAGATCAACTGTTTTGTCTTTTTGAATTTACATCATTTTATTTCATAATGTGGATTATACTAAGTACATGTAATGTAATGTAAGAGCAAAACAAGCTTACTGTCACTGTTTAAGGATTAATGAAGAATAATTAATTGGAGTGAATGAGAGCAAGGCATGATAGATAACATGAAATAATGAGGCAATCATTTCAGAATTAAATGCAATTGATTAATTATTAATTAGATTAGATGTCATGTGGAGCAAATCTGGTGCGATAGTGGGCCCGAATAATTGATAGAATTATTGGGCTAATCAGTTGGGCCTCCAATATTGGCCTTATGCAACAGCCTGGATTTCATTGACAATCACGTTCCATGCTACTTCTCCCACTGATTATACAGTTATTATGTTTTACTTATTTTTGTATGAGAAGGAAAGTTTCTAAAATTCAATCCATCACTAACTTGTTTACTACTATTATATTATATTGGGCTTTTTTACTATTATTATATTGGGCCCATGCTTTTTCTTCTTCTTTTCATATGTATATAGATGGAATCATATTCATTTAAAAGATTTCAAATTATGTATCCGATTTTATATTTTTATATTCCATTTCAAATTTCATTTTGTTACATTCAACATGATCGATTGATTCAATCAAAAATTAATGTACTGTATTGGTTAAAGAACAAATATGGTAATCATAAATATATTTGTATAACTTTCACAAATTCTCAAGACCTTTTCACTTTACAAATATATTTGTAAAGCGGAAAGTATATTCTTAGAAGTTTTATTTTTGGTAGTTCGCAAATGCAACAAATACAAAATATGAAATATTAAAAAAAATAAAAATAAAATAAAAAATAAATAAAGAACAAATGCTGCAACTGCAAGCAGATAGAAGCTGAGTACTGAGCCTTAGCTCATATTGCAATTTATTTCAATTTCAATCAATAACTTTTTTCATTTACCCGCCCAATATAAAAATCAAAATCGCCGGCGCACTACAACCACCGCCACCCGTCGCCGCCATGGAAGATGATGACCAGAGAGTCGTAGATCTAGTCAAAGAACTAGTGCAGCGCTTGCTCTACACATCCAACCCTCAAAACCCTAGCGCCTCCGCCTCTACCCAGCAGGAGTACAATCAAGCCGTGAAATACTCGCTCCGGATATTATCCAGCCGAATGACGCCGTCCATTGCGGTGGACAACTCCGCCATGGCTGAATCTATCAAGAGGCGTCTTGCCACAGCCGGTAAGTCCTCCGAAGCCCTAACATTTGCCGATCTTTACTCGAAATTTTCTCTGAAAAATGGTCCCGGAAGCGTTAAAAATAAGTGGGCTGTGCTGTACTTGCTGAAGACTATGTCGGAGGATCGGAAACTTAAGAAAAACCAGTTTCCTAATATGATTTCTAACGGATTTTTAGATTCTGCATTGGCCGGCGGGTTGCCCGCATTGTATGAGAGTGATGGCCGGAATAGTAGTTCTGTGGGGTATGGAAAATTGAGTAAGAAATCAAACATTGGAGGATTTAACAACGGTTTTGATGGTTTGAGGGGTTCGACTGACTATAGTAGGAATTCAAGGGATAATGATCGACGTGAAAAGAATTTAGGGGCTAATCTGGATACCTTTAGCAGTTTGACTGAAAATATGAAGAAACTGAAGGGTTTGGGAGATAATTCAAGGGTAATGAATGCAAGAGAGCATTTGGAGAAACAATTAGGTGGAGGCATATTGTTGGTGTCTAAAGACCCTGAAAATATTCGGGATATGGCATATAGGGAGTTTGCAGATTTGATTAAGGAAGAAAATGAAGTTTCTGAAGTGGTTTTGGTGAGAGATGTTCTCTATGTGTGTCAAGGTATTGATGGAAAATATGTTAAATTTGATGAGAAGGCTGATGCGTATATGCTTCCGGAGTTGGTTAAGGTGCCAAGAGCTACTAGGATTATGGTCCACAAGCTCTGTGAACTTGGTTTGCTTTTTAGGAAAGTGAAGGGCTATATAACGGAAAGTATGGATAGGTTTCCAGATGAAGATGTTGGGACTGTGGGGCAGGCATTTTGTGCTGCCTTACAAGATGAATTATCAGAATATTATAAGCTACTGGCTGTTCTTGAAGCACAAGCAATGAATCCGATTCCATTAGTTTCAGAAAATGCAAGCTCTGGTAACTATCTTTCATTGAGGAGGCTTTCAGTTTGGTTTACTGAACCCATGGTGAAGATGAGGCTTATGGCTGTTTTAGTTGATAGCTGTAAGGTCTTAAAAGGTGGTGCGATGGCTGGTGCTATTCATATGCATGCTCAACATGGTGATCCTCTTGTAAATGATTTTATGAACAGGTTACTCCGTCGGGTGTGTTCCCCACTCTTCGAAATGGTTAGGAGTTGGGTTTTGGAAGGGGAGCTGGAGGATATCTTTGCAGAGTTTTTTGTCTTAGGTCAACCAGTAAAAGCAGAATCTCTTTGGAGAGAAGGCTATCGGCTCCATGCGGCGATGCTTCCTACTTTCATTTCTCAGTCACTTGCTCAGCGCATCTTAAGGACTGGGAAATCAATTAATTTCCTTCGAGTTTGTTGTGATGATCAAGGTTGGGCTGATGCTGCAACTGAAGCTGCAGCTGCAGCTGGGACCAGTACAGGGAGAGGCGGTCTTGGTTATGGTGAGACTGATGCTCTTGAATCTTTGGTTACAGAAGCTGCAAAAAGGATAGATAGGCATTTGTTGGATGTAATGTATAAACAGTACAAGTTCAAGGAACATTGCCTTGCAATCAAGAGATATTTACTTCTTGGGCAAGGTGATTTTGTTCAATATCTAATGGATATTGTTGGTCCTGAGCTGTCTGAGGCTGCCAATACCATAAGCGCATTCAAGCTAGCTGGACTATTGGAAAGTGCAATTAGATCATCAAATGCACAATATGATGACTTTGATATACTCGATAGGTTAAGGGTGAAAATGATGCCGCATAACACAGGGGATAGAGGCTGGGATGTCTTTTCTTTGGAATATGATGCTAGAGTTCCCTTAAACACTGTTTTTACAGAATCTGTAATGTCTAGGTATCTGAGAATCTTCAACTTTTTGTGGAAGCTTAGAAGAGTAGAGCATGCACTTATTGGTGTTTGGAAGATGATGAAACCGAATTGTGTCACTTCTCGTTTCTTTTCTAAGTTGCCACATGATGTTAAGTTGCAGTTGATATTGACTTCAAGGAAGTGCCAAGTTCTCTGGGATGAGATGAATCACTTTGTTTCAAATCTACAGTACTATATAATGTTTGAAGTCTTGGAGGAGTCATGGTCTGATTTCTCAAAGGAATTGGAAGCAGCTAAAGATCTTGATGATCTACTTGGAGCACATGAGAAGTATCTTTATTCAATTGTTGAAAAGTCTCTCCTTGGTGAACGCTCCCAAAATCTTAACAAGACCCTTTTTGTCCTATTTGATCTCATACTGCGCTTCCAAAGTCATGCAGATCGGCTGTATGAAGGCATATATGAGCTGCAGTCAAGGTATTGATTTTTCTTTTACCTTACTTTTCTCGATGAAAATTATAGAACACAATTTTCTTTAACTCTTTACTGATTTAAGCTATATATAAATAAATGTAGAACGGCTGACTCTACTTCTCGTGCTAAAGTGGGAGCGAAGAAACTTTCGAGTAACAAAACTTCAGACCAAGGCCCATGGTTTGGTGAAGGGAGGAAAGACATAACAAAACGTGCTGGGGAATTTCTCAGAAACATGGCACATGACTTAGATGCTACTGCAAAGGAGTATTCATCTATTTTTGAGGGTTTTATTTCTCAATTGCCCATACAACAACATGTTGACTTGAAGTTCCTTATGTTTCGGTTAGATTTCACTGAGTTTTACAGCCATTTAAGACCCAGCAAAGGCGAGAATCTTTTGTTTTAGTGAAGAGATTTGAGATATTTTTTTGTGTGTTTGAGTCTATCTTTGCTGCAAAAGTGTGAACCAATGCTGTCCCTTGTGCTAGTCAGTATACATTGGCCTTGCTTGTACAGTGTTGCTTTTAGGTGTGTATCATACCTTCGAATTTGCTTGTTCTGATAGTTTTTGCTTAAGTTGTCATTTTTTCATCTGTACCTTTCTTTCTTACCAGGAAAGGAAAAGTTGTAATTGGTGATTGCTTTGTTGTGTTCTCTCATTCTCTAATATATTTGTTCCACGCATTTGTCACATTGCATTCTTGTATTGGTTGATGATTTGTTATGTGTTGCTATCCTACCAATTCTCTATGCCTTGAAAGGTTTCTCTCTCTCTCTCTCTCTCTCTCTCTCTCTTAGACAAATGAGGCAACCAGATACTATAATTCTGGAAAGCAACAAAAAGTGCACAAAAGATTAAACAATTAATCCGATCCTTCTTTCACATTCTATATGCAATAGTGGAGAAATGAAGCAAGCTTTCTTCTGTTTCAACAATTGACAGAACTGCCATCAAATCAAACAAGACAAAAGGTGACAGAATGACTTTATTCATCTTCAGTTCTTCATTTTCATATACATTTGTACCAGAGTTACATGCCACTTCAAATTAGGGAGGCCTGAGAGTTTTCTTTGGTGCACTTATCCAAGGAGAATCTGCTATTGCAAATCTCCACAATGCACTAACATGCTCTGCTGAAGCATACTCGATTCCAACTCGTGGGCCCACCAGTATGTTTTCTGGCTCTGGTCCATCTAAGAGTTCCAAACCACCTATACATAACATATGCTCACTGATTAAATCACACACTTTCAGGTCTCTTACTTCATGGAATAATTAAGGTTAGCATACCTGGTCTGAAAAGAGGATGGTTAGACCACTCTGTTGAAATCCCCAATGCTTGCCCAACCTAAGTTCATTCAAGAAAAAGTGGCAAATGTAAGTAAAAATGAGGCCGCTTGCCAAGTCCCTAAATAAGATATAAGAGTTTGATACTAGTATTTTTCTTCCAATTAATCAGGCTTCTTCAACATTTACACGAATAACAAGTTAGGATGATACTTTTACCTTCCCAGGTCCAGCTAGAAGAACAGGCTTTTCAGACTTCAAACCCCGTCGCTGCTGAATGGTTTCCAGTCCTTCAAATTTCAATAAGGAAGCATGTGAAAGACGTGATAAATTCTCAAAACATTATCAATGTCATGATAAAGCATCTTGTCTTGTCATTCACCTATAGTTAGAGCAATCATATAATGTCACAACTGATGCAACTAGCCATCAAAATGCTACAATTATAATTTCTTAGCACCTACAGCAAACAGATCAAGTGATACAGCAACAAACTTCCATAAACTTACCGCTGACTGGAGCACAAGAACGAATGAGGACTGCTGCACCAACTCCTTCCTTATCAGCCACCACATTAAGCATTGTATGAAGACCGTAACAAAGGTAAACATAAGCATTCCCTCCTGGTCCAAACTGTTAAGAGACAATTATTCACCAGTTAATCAGAATTCCCTTGTAATTATACCACATACATTATGCAATTACCATGTCCCCTACACTCATGTTGCATTGACAGCAATCCTTCACTCAAGTGTGAACTTAATAGATCTTGTATCCAAGATAGATAGTCTACAGTCTTAGGCTCAGTCTCAAATGTCTGAAACATACAATACAATCTGATTTGTTGACGAAGACGAAGGATTTAACCTTGAATTCGTATAAGAGGTAGAATTCTCAAGTCAAACTAATGAATCCCTCTTAAATCTTGCAAACTACTAGTAAAGCATTGTGCCTAATTTAAACATGTTAAGTTTAGAATTAATTCTCAATAAAGGTGGCACTGCTGCAGCTTGTCATTGGTAGTAAGAATTTTTATTACAGTACAGTAATAATAATGCATGTAAAGCGGAAGACAGGAGTGCAGAAGTGAAAATCTGACCACAGGGGCTGTCCTTGCAGTAATCCCAAATCGACCGTGGCAAGCTGAGTCATTTTCTCTATAAGCTTCAACCTTTCCTCATACACAAAACCCATATATAATCAGTCCCCAAACATTTATATATATATATATATATATACAAGCACTAAAGCACCTCAGTTATCCGGAGAACGACGTCGTCTTTCTTGAGATACTTCCCCAGCAAACGAGGTGCAAGATCAAGGGCATCAATCTGGTAGAAGTCAGGGCTCAAGATGGGATATTTATCCCATGAAATGGATGCCATTTCCTCTTTTTCTTCTTCTTCACGATGGGAGTTGGGTCTTGATCTTGATTTTGGATTTGGATTGGAGTCGATCGCAATGGATGCTTTTCTGGGGCTTTGACTTCTCTTCTTCCTCTTCCTCTTCCTCTTCATTTTGGCTGAATTATGAGACTATTTCAATTACTTTTCTCCTATCAAACCCTCCTCCATTTAGTTTACCAATTTTTGAATGAAGCACTCCTAATACTTTCATCTTCAATCATTTTTTATTATTTTTTTAAATGGTTAAGAATTGAATACTAGTAGGATTCTTGGATTTTAATTGTAGTGGTAAACAATTAACAAGAATATAGGAGTAATTAATTCAAATAAATTTAACTAAACATTATAGTAGTAGTAATTTGTAGTAGCTCCGGTCTAGGTCAACTAACTCCTTCTAGTAGTTTCTGAGAAAAATAATCACAAAAATCTAGACTCTTCTATTTGCAGAACCGTCCAGATCTTCATATAAATTCATCTTCCTCCACATACTCGCGCCGTCGCACGCTAAAACACACACACATACACTTTCTCTCTCTCTCTCTCTCTCCCTCTAATCTCTACAGCAGCTGAATTCAGTATCAATGGCGAAATTGGGCGAAGGCGACAAGCGCTGGATCGTGGAAGACCGCTCCGACGGCACCAACGTCCACAATTGGCACTGGGCCGAAACTAATTGCCTCGAGTGGTCTAGGAAATTCCTCGAGCACCTTCTGTGCGACAAGACCCTCCTCTCCGGCGAGGGAAATCTCCACATCAAAATCAAGAAAGTCGAGAAGCTCGAGGGCGAAGCCTATGTTAATGTTCGCAAGGGGAAGATAATACCCGGGTACGAGTTGAGTTTGGTTGTCTCTTACGAGGCGGAGGCCAGAGATTCCGATGGGAAATCGGTGCTTTTGAAAACCGAGGGCTCCGTCGAAGTTCCCTATATTTCCGATGAGAACGCCGGCGAGGATCCAGATATGAGAATCACTATCAAAGATGACGGGCCGATTGGGAAGACGCTGAAGGAAGCATTTGTTGCAAAGGGGAAACCTTTTGTGTTTGAGAAAATTAGGGAATACGTTGATGCAATGGCAAAAGGTGGGCCTGCTAAGGAAGATTTGGAAGTGAAGCAAGTTTCCGTGAAGAAACCTGGTTCCGAGCCTGCTGCTGGGAGCAATAATGCAACAGCCGCTCCAGCCGCCGTGAAGGAGGTGAAGAAGAAGAAGGTGGAGAAGAGAAAGGAGGGGTTTAAGACGATAACTATGAGCGAGAAGTTCAGCTGTAGAGCGAGGGATTTGTTCGAGATATTAATGGATGAGAATAGGTGGAAGGGGTTCACGCAGAGCAATGCAAGGATTAGTAAGGATGTGGGTGGAGAATTCAGCATTTTTGATGGGTCGGTGACCGGGAAGAACCTCGAGTTGCAGGAAGGGAAGCTGATTGTTCAGCAATGGAGATTTGGGAGCTGGCCTGATGGCATTATGTCCACGGTATAGCTTATAAAATCTTGAATCTCTTTAACATTAAGTGATTTTGTGACTGATAATTATCTTCGCACTAGCAATGTATATTAGGCATGTGTATGTGCGTGTTTTCTGCTCTTTTGTTTCTACATCTGTGAATGCTGGTTTAGCTCAGTTGAATCTTAGCCAAGCTTATTAGGCATAATGAATGGCCAATGTTGATGTGTTTTTGATGAAGAAGTTCGTTGGTTTCAAGCTTCTAACAAAGCTGTGGGGAGTAGAAGTTTCTTTTGATGTTAACTAAGTGGCTTTTTGATAGTTTTAAACAGGGCAAATCTTTGCTTGATGCATACATAATCATCTCAGGACTGTTTAGGAGAATAGTTACAATTAGAGGGTTTGCAGAAGGAGTGATCTTAGGAAAAATGGATTAGCACTGATTTGGAGAATAATTAGGATTAGGAGTAGATGACATGATGATGGTTGTGAGTTAGTTTTATCTATCCTTATTGCTACTGTGCCATTGCAAGAGTGTTTCTTTATCTTGTATTTTTGATGTTATTACCTTTGGGGGACCTATGACTTTACATGAGGATATATCTTAGTTCTGTTATAATGTTTGTTAGGTTGGAGTCGGATCTTGAAAACCTGACCTCCTGGAGTTATTATTAGTGTGCAATGTTGTTTGCTCATGTTTTACAACTGTTACAATGGTAGGTTCGTCTCACTTTTGAGGAACCTGAATCTGGGGTGACTGTGGTGAAGCTCACTCACACTGATGTGCCGGAGGAAGACAGGTTAGTCTCTTCTCAACTGATACATTCATACTTGTGTCCCTTATGGAAGGGTGTTTTTGGAGGTTTGATTATGTTCATGATATTGGCAATGCAGGTATGGCAATGCAACTGTGGTGGAAAACACAGAGAGAGGATGGAGAGATCTTATCTTCCACAAAATTCGGGCAGTTTTTGGCTTCGGGATTTAAGAGATATCTCAAGTTTACGTTATTGTTGTTTTCACTTTCTTACAACACAAATGGACAAAAATTTATGTTGTTGCAATTGATGAATGATTGATGAACTAGACTTGTTTGGCATCTCTGTCTTATCTCAGAATTTACAATTGGTGAGAGGAGAATGCATGTTTGGTAAAATCTCTTGTTGGTTTTTTTGTTTAGCTCAAGTTTTATGCAATAGAGATCTGTGTTGTTATTCTGTTTCTAGCATTAATTAGTAGATGGTTATGGTCGGCATCTTGCTCACTCCAATTCAGTAGGTTTATAACGATACATATATATATATAATCTCTGTCTCTCTCTCTCTCTCTGTCTCAACCCAGAGGTTTTGAACATATCGGCTCGAGTATAGCTACTAATACGTTAATTGATAATGATAGGGAAGAATAAGATGATCCTTTTTCTCCATTATGCAGCAGCTGACAAATTATTAGGAAGGTTAATTGAAATGAGCAAAATAAGGCATTAAAAGTCATTTTGCGATGTTGAAGATGAAAAATAAATAAATAATATTAAAAAAAAAGAAAAAGAAAAGAAACGTCGCCTGAGAGATTCGAACTCTCATGTACTTAGCAGGCACACGCCTTAACCACTCGGCCAAAGCGACGGACTCGAGATGGTTATGGGAGAATGGATATCTCAGTTTATTAGGAATCAGCGAGTGATACGAATGAATACGTGTTGATGAAAAGGAAAGGGGTGTTGACTGTTGAGTGGGTTTGTATTTACATTTTACACATGTACTACTAGATGTAGTAGAGAGGAAAGTAATTACTCCACATTAATTAATTAGATATAAAGCTTAATCATCTCTCTCACTTCTTCAATAACAAGCCACGCCTTGTGCCCTCCTATCACTTCTGCCTTCATCTCTCCGTCTTTCCAAAGCTGCAACCAATCACTCTTACAATTATCATCAAATACTATACTATCAATATTTTAAAAACAGAATCAACATATATATACACGCAGCATTGTCTAACCTGAATCGTGGGCATTTTCTTGACGCCATTTGAGAAATCGGAGTAGGAACGTTAGTAGTTGAAATGAAGGAAAAATGAAGGAGAAATAATAAAAGTATTGAGAGTTGAGAGAGGAAGTGCATACTGATACGTTCCCACGCTTCACCAACGACTGAGGCACCTTGTTCACGTCTATATAGTAGAATTTCATTCTGTACATTCATTCTCAATTAGTATTACCCAATTATCAACCTACTCAACTCAATCTCTCTCTAATAACAAGTAACATCTCAAAAACTCACTTGCTGCTATCATACTCGGCAGCTAATTTCTCAAGTTTTGGCTTGAGATAAATGCATTTTCTGCACCACGCCGCCATCCTGCAATTTCCCTTCCCAATTAATAAACAAACTCTTTTGTTTACTTTACTATCTGTGTTTGTGTAGCAACAACAACAACAACAATCAGAGAGAGAGAGAGAGAGTAGTAGAGTAGAGTATAGTTATATACCAATCAACAAGAAGCGGCTGCGACAGCTCTTTTGCCTTTTCCAAAATCTGATCAAAGTGTTGGCTATCTAGAATGGGCTCCATCTCCACTGATGAAGATGAAGATGAAGATGAAGATGAAGATGAAGATGAAGATGAAGATGAGTTTAGACACTTCCGACCAGAACGCCCAACCTCTCAAATCTCCTCTCTTTCCTCCTCCTCCTCCTCCACTCCGCAACCCCAACCCCAACCCCAACCCCGACCCGACCCCGTTTCGTTTGCCCCAGCCCGAACCAGCTCCTGACCTCCACAACTGCGGCTCCTTCTCCTTCTGGTGGATTTCTCTGTACAAAATGTGTGAATTCGGCGACAATATTGACATCTTTTATGTTTTCTCAACACCCACCCACCTACGGAAACCCACAGTGGCCGCCAAAATATAGATAAGATTTTCTTCTTCTCTCTATTTTATTATTTATTTTTTTATATTATTATTATTATATGATCTATTATTATTATTATTATTATTACTACTCTCTCTTTTTTATAGGAAAATTAAATATTTCAAGTCTCTCTTTTTTTTATAAATTGTACTGTATGTTGTAAATATATTTTATATATGGACAATACTTATTCATTAGGGTTTCTCTCTCTTGGATATATACCTCGTGTGTATTCCATTTGTAACTTACGGTGAATAAGATTAATGAGAAAACCCTAATTCGACCGCCGTCTTCTCCCTTCTCTCTTTTTCTTCTGTGTTCTTTATTTTGCTCTACAATATTTATTTTACAACACGTTATCAGCACACTCTAACCTACTGAGTGAATCTTAAGGTATGTTAATTTGTGTATTTTAACTTTAGATGCCCTATGCGCTTTTCCTTCTTAGGGTTCTATGTAGATTTAATTGTTCCCATTCAATTACTTCGAATTTGTTCTTGATATTTTATTTTTTTTTCCGTGAGAAGAATCCAATATCTGTCTAATTTTTCTTTTTAGGTGAAATTCGAATTTATTTATTTTCTCTCGTGGATTGATACATATATAAATTTTTTTAGCCAATGATTATTATCTGTAATATCTTGATCGGAAGTATCTCCATTTGTACCAAATTTGAAACTTATTTATCATCATATGCTTATATATACGAAAATTAGGAAGCCCCTGTGTGTATATACATGCAAAGAAAAGTATGTATACAATATGTGTTTCTATGGTTGAGTAGATAATATTATTCTGAATATATTTTCGTATGAGTTAAAAGATGCAGAGAGAATTTAAGTTTTTCTTATTGTTAGTACTATATTTTTCCCTTTTTCCAATTTCTGGATATTGAATATCATAAACATTACGTATATATAAAGATTTTATAGTAGTTTAATAGACTTCTCTTGACTTGGTATAGTAGTCATCATGTGCCTAACTTGTATCAATTTTGACATATATATTTGCTCGTGTATTTATTATTATTAGCATGCTTCTGCAATTGATCTACATATATAAATATTCATTAGTTTGGTGCTTTATCTGATGGATCAACTATTTTAAAGGGAATTATAGATCGCATGTTTGGATTGTTTTTAAATCTATGTTACACGAAGTAATTTTCATGCTTATTTGGGAATTTAGCCTTTTCAATTGATATACTGATATATATATATTGTATATCACCTACTTATATATGTTCAATATTATACTCCCTCCGTCTCGCTATGTTTGACACTTTTCTTTTCGGCACGTGAATTAAGACGGAAGTGATTAGTGTGTAAAGTGTAATGTGTGTAGGGGTATGGTGTTGTTTATGTATTTATACATATTTTAAAACAAGAGCATCATAGATGCATAAAAATATATTCATGTTTGATCTTAAATGAAAGATTGTATCGACTTATTGGTATAAAAATTATAAAAATCCGAGAACAAACAATCAAGTTATGACAATTTAAAGTTTTAGAATTTAAATTATATTGGGATATGTACTGAAAAGTGAAAAGTGAGTGGATGTTGAGATTTAATTATAAAAAGTTAAGTGTAATAAGGGAGTGTTAATTATTTCCAAAAAGGAAAGTGTCAAACATAGCGAGACGGCCCAAAAAGGAAATTGTGTCAAATATAGCGAGACGGGTGGAGTATCATCATATGATAATCATTGTTTCCTGAAGAAACAGGAGCTCTTAATAATCCTGAAGATTATTATTACATTTTATTTTACGTTCTTGTTATCGAACCATAATATTGTTGTTTCAATTTACGTTGTCGCTCTCGAAATAGCAAAACTAATATTCTTGAGAATATTTCGTGCTATTAAGAGCAATACAGAAACACAAATTATTTTGTGTTGTTATTTTGATTTAAATTGTTACTCCAGAGGTAGCACAATTAATATTCCTGAAGAATATTACATGCTCCTGAAGAGAAATTCATATTTTGAATAATATATGATATATTTTTACTTATATACTTCTAGCGCTAAATTGCATAAATAGTTATGCATCATTAATCATAATGATTATGGTTTGGGTCTCATCAAGTCGTGAGATATATATAAATTAATGTGACCAAGTGAAATGATGGTTACTGATTTTTCAACTATTTGTGTCCAGAAGACATAAATATTAATTTTGTCTTTGTAATTGCTCGTGTAAGAGCCGGAAAATAAATATCATGTTTTGGATATGTTATTGTTTTATGAAAATCCTTAAGGATTTATTGTCGTACTCCCGCAGTAGTACAAACGTTAAAACAATAATAAGCTTCTTATGAAATGTCATAATGCAAGCTAGATTGATTTATTCAAGTAGTGCCTATCATTGAAGGCTCCGGAAGAGTCTCTAACCAATTGAGCGTATTTTGAATCACGAGTCTCTAACCAATTGAGCGAAGCGGATTTTGAAGCACGGGTCTCTAATTTACCTGAGTGATTTTTGAGGAAATTATTGGCAACCAATCGAATGGTTTTTGGAGGTGTACCCTAGGAAAGAATCGTGTCTTTCCGATAAGGTATGATTGTTAATACACAAATATAGTATACCATGAATAATAAATCAACGACGGACAGTTTATCTCCATGGTATAAAATTATGTGATTTACATGAATCAGTGAATCGATACTGCAATATTTTTTTTATTGTGTTCTAATAATTGAGATATGGAATTCAGTTTTTCTGGGCAACAATCCATTGAATACGCTTCAATGGTTGGTTAGAAACATGGCGATGCTTCTTAATTTATTAGAATACATGTCTTTTATTGTTATGTGATTTAAAGAGATGCTATATGGTTGATCAAAGCAAAGAAGGAAATTAAATGTATGTTTATGCTATGTGGCAGGGAAGAATGTTTTTTTCTTCTAATGCTAAAGTGCTTACTATGAATTAAATATTGTCATGTACTTATTTATCTTAATTGCTTATTTGTTAATTGTTATTCATCTGACTACCTAGTTGGCATAATTAAGATTTATGTTTTGAGATTTATGCTAAAGTGCTCTTTTCTGATTCTTCATGTTAAAATGGAGCATTGTTTTGACGGTTGTAGTTGAATGATTTTATTGATTCAATCTTAGTGGATATGTGGTCATGAGTTGCAATACTGATACATTATATGCAAATTTGGTGGTATCTGCTTACTTCGTCTCATGTGATTTTCTATGACACTAAACACTCTTTGTAATATGAGATAGTGACAGTCACTTGTCATGTGAAATCGTTATGTGCGAACATATACTACAACATGGAGATGAAAACAAGGCAAGAAACTCATAACAATATAGATTATCCAAACAATTTAGCCCTGAAGGTGAAGGTTTTGATATCTTTTCCATGAAGATACAATTATTTTATAACAACGATCTCTTCTCTCCCAAAACAATATAATTGAATTACTTCTATTTTTTGTACTCCAGCAGTAGTACACAGTTAAAGTAATTTATAAGAAAGATTATATTTTGCTCCAGCAGTAGACAGTAGTACATAAAAATATGTAGTCTTTCTTTATGGCAATCCCTGATGGATCACGACAAAATTATCTTAGTTTCTCTCTTTAGTATAATTATTTGAGCTCATATTTTCAAAATGTGTACTCCAAAAGTAGTACATAACCAAAATAAATTATATGTATGGATCGATCCTAAGTATTTTTCACTTCTATTGAAAGTTATCGTAGTGTTCACATGATGCTTGAAGCACATGTTGCTACCTATAGAAGTGGTTAGGGAGAATCTGCAAATTGTATTTTAGTCCTAACGTGATGGACGATGAGTGTGATCCTGTGAGTTGATCGAGGTCATGAAAATAATTATTTTCTTATGGCCCATGACTATGCAAATTGTGAATTGCATCTATTGGTTTGCCTGAAGCAAACTTGATTGTTAACACGATGATCACATAATTCATTAGAGCATCAAAATAATATTTTGAAGAATATTATTCCTTTAACTCTTACTAAAAAGAGGGGGAGAATTTTCATAATTCAAATGACAATATCATTATTATCAGCTCCAGAAGAGCTTCTTCGATCCTTTCTATTGCAACTATTCATTGTTTTCCATTTTGGAAAAGTTGAATAACCAAAAATCATGTTGCGATGATTTTAAATACCCAAATTATTCTAAAAGTTATTAAAGCATGAGTGTTTGGGTCATTCCCCTTATAATTAGTGCGTGATAATAAAAATCATCATTTTCCCATCTGCTAATTCTTTTTATCACCACCAAAACGTACCTATATTGGCTCTAAGAAAAATTATGTGTACTCTCCGTCAAGAAATAAACATAAAATAGAGCCAAATTATTGGGGATCATTTCATTAATTGATACGTTATATTTATAATCCAACTAAATCATTCCACGGCATTAGGGGGAGATATGAATGAAAGAATGCCGCAAAATTCTTGTTGGATTAAATATTAATTCACGCACTACACGAGATGAACTGAAAGTTCAGTTAATTATTGACGGCCAATGGAGTGATCTTATATACTTACTATATATGCACCATACTGAATTAAAGTTCTTCATGAACTAAATATATTAATTGATGCTCTCGACGCCAGAAGCGTGAAAACTATTTTGGTGCTAAAGATAAAATCCGCGATAGTAATATCAAATGATTAAATGATATTACTCTATTAAACCTCCTGAAGAGGATCGTCCCGCAGACGAGAATCCTAGATGCTCACTCCATAGAACCTCCTGAAGAGGATCGTCCTGCAAACGAAAATTCCAGTATATTTGTAAGTACACTAAATAATCATAACACTGGGATTACGGAACGACCAGATTAAACATATTATTGGGAAATGATGGATAAATCTGGTTAATTTTGGTTATATACATTGTCATGAAGACAATTAAGGAGAAACATATAATATAAATGTTATAATTGTCGACAATCTTTACCTCAACCATTACCGGTATAAGTTTGAAATGATAATCTGGATCCAGAATAAATATGGTGTTAATGTGCCAGAGCACTTGGTAAAACGAATGAAGAGGTCGAGGTTGAGGTCGAGCTTCACTCGCTAAATAGACGAAAAGTCTATTATTCCTCTAAAATTTATTGTTCAAAGAGTGTTGTCCCAGCATGACATAAATGAATGTTTCTAAAGAGAATCAAGTTTAATGAGGTGGTTGAAAAATAAAGCGAGTAGCTCAAGGGTTTTTAGCAGAGAGACCCTTAATTGAATTTGATTCTCCTATTATGCATTATGTTCCGTTACTTATTATATTTGGCAGTAAGCATGAATAAGATATCCTATTGATGGACATGCTGACCATACTTTTGTATGGATCGTTGGAAATGGATATATCTATATATGTCCCTGTTGGACTTGAAATTCCTTATATAAAGGAAAGTGAAATCGAAACATGTATTATATTATGTTTATCCTCCTGAAGTAAGGATATGTTGATAATGTTATACGTTCTTGTGTGAATATCAAAATATGTTTGGTTGTTTTATAATATTTATGATTATGTTGATGCTATATAAATGTTTGGTACACGCGAAGAAGTTGAGAAAAGTTAACTCATGCTTAATGACGGAGTTTTTAGTATGAAAGACTTGAATAAGTCCAAGTATTATCTCGGCCTGCAGTCCGAGTATCTCCATGAAGGAGTATTTATAGCAGTCCGAGTATCTTCCTGAAGGAATATATATCAGTCGATTTGATTGATCAGAATTCCAAATTATTTTATATGATAAATTGCATTCATTTAGTGTCTTAATAATCTTTTTATCACTCGAAGTGAATAAGATAACAAAGAAATTATGAACCAAAAGTTCATTATTATTTGGAGTACCAGAAGTAGTACTCTATCAGGCTTGATACCATTGAAGTTAAATTGCTAGCAAGATGAAAATTTCTCCTAGAAGGAGATATAATTATATGATGGTAATCATATTCTTTGTTATCTTCAAGGTATAAGAAACCTTGGTTTACTTTCCGAAAGATTTTAAGATTCTCCTAGAAGGAGATATTTTGAATGATGATTGAAGATGATGTTTGTTATCTCAAGGTTGACTAAGTTTGGTCAATTTTATGAAGATATATTGATATTGATATTGGTGGATTATTCGGATGCTTGTTACTTATTTTGATCCCCAAAATGCTTAATTTCGGACTGGTAGATTGATAAACCCCAATATCCTAAGTGAGGATATATAATGATTATCTTATGTTGCAGATATGAGTTCTAGAAGAACTATTGTATATCTAGTGATAATCTTGCAGATTTATTCACTAGACCTCATCATGTCTATGTATGAGAAATATATGCATGAGTACGCATTGAAATGTCTTGAATTGAAAGAATGTTGTTTTGAGGGGGAGCGACATATTTAAATTATTTTAAAGAATAGGTCCTGAAGTACCGGAATACATAATCCCGAAGATTAGGCCCTGAAGACCAAATGGTTGTACTCTTTTTCCCTTACTAAGTTTTTCCCAATGGGTTTTATTAGTTAAGGTTTTTAATGAGGCAACTAATGCTACACATGAATAAGTGTATGTTATGTACTATTTTCCTCTGCCGAATTTTTCCCATAGGGTTTTTACGGAGAGGTTTTTAACGAGACATGAACATCACGTCGTAATGTCCAAGGGGGTGTGTTGTAAATATATTTTATATATGGACATTACTTATTCATTAGGATTTCTCTCTCTTGTATATATACCTCGTGTGTATCCCATTTGTAACTTACAGTGAATAAGATTAATGAGAAAACCCTAATTCTACCGCCGTCTTCTCCCTTCTCTCTTTCTCTTCTGTGTTCTTTATTTTGTTCTTTATTAAATACGTATTTATCATCATTCCAAAGTCTGTCCACCTCTACATCTGCTGTTTTTTTTTTTTTTCCCCGCACTTGGTCTTATTATTACAATTTAGATTAACCCAATGTTGAATTTCCAATTAAGTTGGGAGAATTAATCTCGCATTACAATTAATTAACGAACAAGAAATCTACATCCTTGTGTTTCCAGTCGCCAATTTATAAAAGAATGAGCAAGAAAATAACCATACAATAATATTCTTCACTATCTAGTTCCTCAACTCAAACTATCTTTCATTCAGCATCAGTTCACAAAGGTTGAATTCAACATATATATTGTATCTAAAAAGTTTCACACTGTACAAGAAGCTTTGATATACAAATTTCCAGCTCCAAAAACATAAGAGAAAAGTTAGTTATCCACAAAAGTGAGTTGAGGAAAATAGTAAGTTATCCACACAACAAAATAATACTAAAACATTCGATATGATGACACATATCTAAAACCTTAAGATCCATCATTTCATCCGAGTGCTATGGATCATATACCTCCGACTGCCCAACTTGTCATTCTCGTTGGTACAATAACAGTACAAACAACAATCCATCCATGGTGGGAATCTCTCATTCTTCGATTCATTCAATCCAACCAACTTGCTCCTCTTCTCATTCACCAATTCCATACAGTGAAGATCCCCAAAAAATTTAACCTGATATAAGCTTTCCATTATCCTCTAACCAGTAAATACATTTAAATAGAGAATGTGGAGAAATGGAATGGTAGAGAGCCATTATTTACCATATCCTCTTCAAAGAGAAAAGCATGCAACCTTGCGGTGGGATCCTCCAACGTCAACCTCATTGCAGAAATATTACAAGTCGACTCACAACCGTCTCGCAAATATTGCCTTATTGCAACCACTCGAACTATACACCTAAAGCAAATTGGCACCTGCATGAGATTCGAACTTGCAAAAGTTAAATAAATGCACATCCAATTGATCTAATATATAAATAGCAGAATAACCAAACATAATTTACTATTGAATTTGAAGCTATTAAAAGGACATACTAACTAGACAACTAAAAGTTCCAAGGAGTAATGGATATCTTAAATCAATGGATTTGTACAGAAATTTATCCACATATTTTAGAAACATCTAGCTAGTACGTAGTAGTAGATAAGAAATATAAGGTACCTGTGTACAAGTCAGGACATGCATCAAGGTGACCGGCACCTCATGACCATGGTCAATCTCTGATTCAAAAAAATATAGAATGACAAAATAAGCATGTGCTCCAATATCGACAGCATAATGTACAAAACTATAAAAATATATAATATAAAAAGAAGACCTGTTATGAAAGACATCGAAGGAGATCTTGTGATGGGCCACCTCAACCATTTGGAACGCCTGCGCTCCTCATAACTCCTGCATACAAATCTCTAGTGATTATATAAAATAAAATAAAATAAAGATATGACATTGCACATATATCAAACAAACAAACGCATATATCACATAACATATTCAAATAACGTGCTAAAAATAAGTTAATACATTTGACATTGGATTGTGGTGTTGTGACCGTCGGGAAAATAGTAAAACTTGGACTGAGGTGTCAAAACTGCACACCACATAGCAGAATGAGTTTGAAACTTAATTTTGATAAGTTTCATCCATTTGTCAGTTTTTAGGTACTTAACACCAAGCTCCTTGTCGCCTTGATCAACAGTCATTTTAATTATCGATCCAACAGTAGGAAATGTGCATAATATATCTCTAGGTAGTGGTTCCAACGCAAAAGGAAGAGGATTTTCGATCTCATCCTCTAACCTGAAATAATATATTAAAAGAGAAGAGGATTTCAGAAATGATGAGATTTCTAATGTGTAAAATGCATATTCTACAAGTTGCTTATAGGGCAGTGCATCAGATCAATGCAGGAAAAAAAAAAAACTACTGAGCTTGTTTGGTTTTGTAAGTTAATAAGGTGGATTAGAAATTGGTGAGGCATGAGAACTAAGTAGGCTTATGGGACGAGTAGGAAGTTTAGAACGTATTAGAATCAAAATGACAAATGTACAGCATTATCGATTCACATGCATAATGGGCATATTTATTATACTCCAACAATGCCAAGTTATATATATTGTTCAAATTTATGTCAGCCGACATAAAAAGATAGAAACCATTCAATTAACTAACAAGAACAAGATAAGAAAAATACTAACGTTGCATTAATACGAAGTATTGGTGTGTCTGTCCCATTCCAAATAAACAACACCCACTTGTTCCCATCCACTGGAGCAATATGCAAAATCTAAGAGAATAAATAACAAAGCAAAAATGACATCATACCACCAAATGTCAAAGCAAAGGTCTTTAGCAAACAAATGTAAGCTCTAGCGAGTTGAAAATTACCTTGCAAATCAAGTTAAGATCTTTGCCTTCTTCAATCTCATGCATTGAGACTGTCTCGAATATGCCTGTCAAGCAAATATACATATATGAAACCAAACAAATTATCTTCAAATTCAATGTTCAAATATTTCACAAGAAAAAGGCTGGGAAAAAAAAAAAAAAAAAACGGTTCATAATATTGATTCAAAAAAGCAATCAGCAATCTGGATTACCAGCTTAAGAGGAACAAATAATAGCCCCAAATCATGGAGTGATAAAACCAAATAAAAATAAGTGTATTGAGTGTTTAAACCAAAGCAATGAGAAGAACACCTGCCTTCAATTCTGTCAGCTAGGGGACATCTCCTCAGTTCCACAATAGACCTCATCTTCTCATAACTAAGTCTATATTTTGGAGATATTTGATAAGGTACACAATTAGTGTCAGAGCCCCCTCCTTCAATTAATGCTAAAGTTGATGAACTCTTGTTGAACACAGCACAAACATATTCCTCATTAGGATCGTATTCATTCTTATGCGTTTTAATCTGTGCAAAATCATAACATAATCATCATGACAACAAATTAGTAAAGTTTCAATCAAATCTTGGAAATGTCCCAACCAAGAGATTACGAATATAAATCGAGTAGTCTAAACAAGAACGCAATATTAATGCGAACATAATAAATAATCTTTAAAAATAAAATGTTATCATGCACAATTAAGTACATGCATAATATTATTGAATTAATGTAATACTATATAAACTGACAATGCATGATTCATGAGAGAATTTTTGATTCACATAATTACTCGTGTTGCTAGCTGGTAAGAAATGTATGTTTAGTTGGCATTGACATTGTAAGTCCCTCTCTATTATCTTGATCAATTAATCTGAGTTAGTTACTATGAGTGTCATAGTATCCCGTAAAAAAAACAATACTTCAAAATTATATTTTAAAACTCGTACTAGGTTTCGGTGAAAATGCGTGCCGGAAAAGTCAAAAAAGTAAATAGGACTACTTATATGGGTTGGAGGTAGTACAAGTTTACAACAGTTATATGAATTGATTAACGTAGCAAAATCAGTAGACAAACATGGACCAAACTAAACCAACACAAAGTTTTGACATCGAATATTGGAGAATAACATTAATTAAAACAAGAAAAATATGAGCGAATCTTTGGTAATATACTCTTCAAATCAATTTATGAGCTTACAAAAGTCGGCCATTTATTCTGCAAGCAGAATCTAATATCTTACAAATCTAAAAAGCAACTCTGCAAAATTTGAAAAAATTTAGATAATAATCTTAGATACTCTGAAAATGTGTTATTTAAATCAGACTACATAACAAGAAGAGTGGTGAAACCCAATCATGTGAGCTAGAGAATACACCATGTTCGCTTAACCACAACATCCATTGGTAAATTATGAAAAACCATAAGGAATCTCTTAGCCAAGATTCTTTTCTTCTTCTTTTTTCCCCCCTCTTTTTGAGGTAATAATGATGTTCGATTCAAGCGTACACTATCATGCATGTATTTTAACTTGGCTAAAAAGAAATCAAGCGCATACACACAACATAGAGAGAGAGAGAGAGAGAGCAAGTGACTCATTTACCTTAACGTTAGAAACGGCAACAATGTCTCCTACATGCCTGACTAAATTCAGCTCCTTCATACTTGCAAGAAAAAAATGTATACGAATACCACTTGTATGCGATTCATCAATGATCCTCACAGCGCAAAAACAATCTTGAAAAACAAACCAAAAGGAAAAGGAGCATCACATCAGTTTGATAATTCAATTCTGTAATTACTTCATACAAATTTTCTTGCAATACAACGGTATTCTCTTTATTTTCTTTTCCATTTCCATTGGAAAAAGAAAACGTATAATTGTACAAATACGCAAGTCCTTGATACTAGATGTAGTCTTCTCCTCATTGTAGAAATAAAAAAACCACTTCTCTTGAATTCCGCAGTCACTTTCTCCATAATCAAATAGAGGATAGAGAAGGAAGAAACTTTTGATGGTTGGAGTCTTGGAGATGTGGAGTTCCAAGTATTCAGACTAAAGTTTTCTTTAGATTCATCGTATTACAGTATTCATAAGGAGATTGCAAGAACCAACTTAATATACATGCAATATGCATAAATAAATTAAGGAACAACGTGCGGCCAAGCCAACTATATGACTTGGCAAATTTGCCTGCCCTTTGTAACTAACTAACTAAGCAACATCAAATATTATTTTAATCCAAATAATTACTTAGATCAGAAAAGAAAAGAAAAAAAGAAGATACGGAGTAGTAATTAAAAACTGAAAACGACAGAAAAAGGGATAATACCAGATCCACGGGTAGTTTTTGGAATAGTGGACTCGACGGCTACACCGATAAGACTGACTTTCTTACCAATATTCTCATATGCCTCAGCAATCCGCATTGTTTTGCAGTTGTTGCAAACAATATAACAACCCTATGCTATGCGTGATTGAACAGCTGCAGTTGCAGAGAGATCAAAGAACTAGACCCTACTTGATTTCTGCACAAAGAACGTCGATCACACAATTTTGCAGTCGCGGCGGCGACCTCTCATTTTGCAACACTACTGCATTTTCTCTTTGATTTTTCGGAGGCGGGAAAGAGGAAAATCAAAAATCGAAAATGGAGCTGAAAAGGCGATAAAAAATGGATAAAGATCAAAATTTACGATTTGAAGAACAACTGCGGAACAGTCGGTTTTATTTTTACCTTTTACTTAATAAACCGACTTAATATTGAAAGTGTGGGCTTTTAAATTTTATTGGGCTTTCTTAGTGAATTTAGTGAACTTGGGCTTATTTTATTTCAGAATGTTCATTTCGTATGTCCATACTATTTATTAAATGAGATACGTATATAGGAACTAAACATAATGACATAAAAGCCCTTGCCTACCATATCACAAAATCAAAATTTTAGTCGGTGGAATAAAGTAGTAGAGTAGTGGGAAATAATGTGGTGTGGAGTGGAGTGGGGCATTAATGAAATTGAACCCCCTACTCCTCCCCCTCTCTCAATCTTCACAACTTTGAAAAATATATAGTATATCTCATATTATTTTCTTTGTTTGAATATATTACTATTACACCTACAAATATGTCGACTGAGAAGACTTTTTGAATGGGCAGTACCGTAATTTCCTTAATATGAATAGTGCCACCTACAAAAAATCTTTAATTCAATCTTTTTGTATTCTTTTATTAAGTTAATTGTCCTTCATATAATTAATATTCTGATTTTTCAAGAAATTTATATGCGTTTTGTGTAAAAGGGACATGTGTTAGGTGGTTAGAACCGTAGAAATAATTTATTAGAGCGGAGTAGTCCTGATTTTATATGTATATTAAAATACAATACAAAATAATCTGGTTTTATACTTTTATATTCGCCTCCCTTGACTGGCAAAAAAAACTATGCATTAAAAGACTCAAGGCGACTACAGTATATGTTTGAATTTAATGTAGTATTTGGTTGTTCAGTTGGAATTAAAATATTCGAAAACGGCCATTTTAATTTTAATTTTAAGCCAAATGGATAATAACTAATCTTTGCAGGCCCTGATTAGATTTTTTCAGAAGTGTCTAATTTTAAATGACATGTAATACTAGGGCCAATTATTATTTTGAATATTATGATCTGGATTATTTTTATGATCATATTATGATATTGGTGTAGTGGGCCCTATAGTTAATGTTGGCATTATCTAGGCTGATGAAGAAAGCTACTTTACAGCAACGTTATTAATCCATCCATCCCTTCCTTTTTTATTCCGTTTCAATAAATATACTCCCTTTGTCTTCCATTTACTGACCTTGTTGATTTTTTAGATGATTTTAGAGCTTTATGATGATAGATTTTAAATTGAATTTTTAGAGATTAGTTTTTTTTATACGATACTACAACACTCGTTCCTTGTAAAAAAACTAAACTCCAAAAATTTAATTTTAAATCCATCATCACAAAACTTTAAAATTATTTAAAAAGTTAACATAGTCAATAAATGAAGAACGGAGTGAATATATACTATATGAAATATTATGACAACTACTAATAAATTCCATGAAATGATTACTAGTTAAATGCAACACAACAAATTCCTTTATTATAAATAAATAAATAAATAAATAAGGGCAAACTGATCTGTTAACAAGCAGCACATGCAGATATATATTCTTTTTTCTTAAAAAATTACTATATTTTAGAAAGGCCCTATCATTCCAAACAATGCTTATTTCAGATAAATCTCTTGCTTTTATACAAAAAACCAGGCTAATTTGATTATTTTTTTACAAATTAAATTTTTTGCAGAATTTTTCCGGCCACTTTTCCTCCAGAAAAAAAAAAAAAAAAAAGAAAAAAAAGAAAGAGAGTACAATAGGACTAATTATTAGTATAAGGAGAAGACGAGAAAGCGTACCAGCCGTTGACACGACTATTGTAGGTAACGTTTTCATTACATTTCATTTTCTTACGTACGATTATAAAACTTGTTACTCGCCAATAGCTAGGGTCCACACGCAAATAAAACTTTTTTCAATTTAGTATTTTCCAATTTTCCTTTTCTTTATAAAAAGATAAAATAAAATCTAGCATTCCCTTTTCTTTTACAAAGAAAAGGAACAAAGTTGTGTGGAATTAGAGAAAATTGATGATGACACATGCGACCCACCAGAAAAAAATAAAAGGGAATAACACCCCATCCAAAAACACCAAACCTAATTCACTTTAATTATAGTATGTGACTCCCTTCAAAAAAAAATTATAGTATGTGATAGTTAAATATTTTTTGGTAAATACTACCTCTGTTTTTTTTCATTTGACACCTTTTATTATTTTACAACACTCATATATTCAATAAAGGTGTCAAATGAAAAAAAACAGAGAGGGAGTACTTAGAAACTATCTACGCTATACGTGACATGTCATGATTAATTGAACCATATATACATTTATAATGACGAATTAAGGTCTTCACTAATAAAGAAATTATAAAGAGATGGGCTAAAAAAATTCATTTACTACGCGACTAGCACGGTGGACAGATATGTTAACATAAATTCTTGAGCTATGCAATTTGGTGGGAGGAGGAAGTACCAATAATTTGAATTTCAATTGTAATAATTGATAATATGAATTAATAGTACAATAGTTTATTTTATTTGATGAGAATTTATTGATTTGGGACAAGGGTTCCCTTGAGTGGATTTCCAGTAGAATGAGAGAGGATTACAGATATATAGGTGCGTACACGTGGAGGAATCCTAGTGGTCTTTGCTCAAAGCTAGCTGGTGGTAATTTTTTTTGCAGAATATATTTTTACATATACTTTAAAATTGTCCGCTATTTTCTTCCCCTGTCTAACATTGATGGTACATGCAGTATAAATCATATACAGCTTTTACATAAAATACTGTATGTTTACTACAGAATTGTAGAATAATCTGTAAATGTTTTTTATTGATTTGATTAATAATTATGAGTGAGGGGTCACATGCATAGACATATTTGCATATAATTCCACACCGCCTGCCTCTCTCTCTCTCTCTCTCATAGAGTCGTACGCGAAGAGACAGACAGCACTCTAACAACAGTCGTCACAAGCCGATTAGCTAATACTACCTCCATCTCATTCTACTACTATTAGGCTTGTTTCACTTTATTGACTTTTCCCGGCACGTATTTTCACCGAAACTTAATACTACCTCATTCCCATGAGTTTAGTCTTATTTACTATTTTACACGTATTTCCACCGAAACCTAGTACGAGTTTTAAAATATAATTTTGTAGTATCGTTTTTTTACGGGATACGTGCATAAAGCAAATAGGACTAAACTCATGGGATGGAGGTAGTATGAGTTTTAAAATATAATTTTGAAATATCGTTTTTTTTACAGGATATATTTTAAAACACGTACTAATTTCGGTGAAAATGTATGTCGGGAAAATCAATAAAGTGATACAAACCTAATGGTAGTATAATGGAATGGAGGTATTACTCTCACTTGCACCACTACTCTTCTAAATCTAATCTCACACCGACACACACAAATATACACAGCGCACACGTTGACGCCATTCCATCAAAGAAAGGGGAGTCCTGCCAACCGAATTCTTTCTCCCTCCTCTCTCTTCACACGCACAAGTCTTCACGCAAGTGAGTGAACGCAGCCCAAACTCCCTCTTAAAACTGCTTTCTCTCTCTATCTCTCTCCACCTCCAAGAAAGAAACATCCTCATTCATATAGTATTTCTGGAAGGAAAAACTGCACAAAAACACACCCTGCCCTGCCCGCATGGCAGATATAACAAAGTATGCTCCCATTAATGGCGGCACTTTGATCTCCGACTTCAAATCCCACTTCTCTATCCTCAAAACCAGAAGAACCATCTCTTTTGCTTACGCCTTCCTCTTCCTTTTCATCGCCTTCACCATTTTCCTTGCTTTTACCCCTTCTTCTAACTCCTCTTCCCCTTGGTTCACCAACATCTTCTCTCTCCCATCCTCCTCCTCCACTACTAATGCTACTTCATCTTCTAATCCTTCTCAATTCTCCTCAATCTACGGTTACTTTTTCCCTAACTCCTCATCATCATCGCCCAATTCTCACAATTCTTCACTGCTGCCCCAGAATGCTGGAATTGGATCTCCTCTTCCGCAGCAGCAGAACCAAGCTCCGCCTCATAAAGCTGAATTCTTGAACCCACTTAATGCTACGAATTCACCTGCTGTTAATCAGACTTCTAAAGGTAAAGTTGAAGTCTTGAAGCAAAATCAGACTCAAATTCAAGATAAAGCTGAAGTCTTGAATTCACCTGCTGTTAATCAGACTTCTAAAGGTAAAAGTGAAGTCTTGAAGCAAAATCAGACTCAAATTCAAGATAAAGTTGAAGTCTTGAAGCCTAATCAGACCACAATTCCACCCACAAAATCCCCTGAACCGGCGGCTAACAAGACGGTGAATTCATCTCCAAAATCAGAATCTGATGTGAAGAACATATCTGCAAATGGTGAAAAGGGAATTGCGGAGAAGGGTTTGCTCAAGAATCTAACTTCCTCCTTTACAAAGAAGCAGAGCAATGGTACAAATGTAGGGACAGATGATTTGATTAAATCTTTGGTGAATTGTGATTTATATGATGGAAATTGGGTGAGAGATGAATCATACCCACTGTACAAGCCTGGTTCTTGCTCTCTAATTGATGAGCAATTCAACTGTTTCCTCAATGGAAGGCCTGATAATGGCTACCACAAGCTCAAATGGAAGCCTAAGGGCTGCACTCTTCCCAGGTATGTCGCTGAATCTCATTCTAATTTCTGTAATATATAAAACGAGTTTTTTTTTTTTTCTTTTTTTGGTTGTTGGCTGATAAGATTGGCAATTCTGATTAAATTGGAGTTGTTTAATGATGCAAGAAAAGAATTATGGTGCAGAAGCTAATTAATTGTGTTGATCTTGGATAATTAGGTTGGATGGGAGTCGAATGCTGGAAATGTTGAGAGGAAAAAGATTAGTTTTTGTTGGTGATTCTCTAAATAGGAATATGTGGGAATCCCTCATTTGCATACTGAGGAATTCTGTGAAAGATAAGAAGAAAGTTTATGAAGAGTTTGGCCGCCACCATTTTCGAGCTGAAGCTTCGTATTCCTTTGTGTTTGAGGTTTCCATCTTCAGCTCAGTTCAATCTAGTTAGTTCTTTTTGTGGGCGATTGAGAGCTAAAAATGGTTTGATCTCTCTACAGGAATACAAAAGCAGAGTAGAGTTCTTTGTGACTCCGTTCTTGGTTCAAGAATGGGAAGTAGTAAAGAATGGGTCGAAGAAGGAGACGCTTCGACTCGATTTAGTGAGCAGAGCTGCTGATAAGTATAAGAATGCAGATATCATTGTGTTCAACACTGGGCATTGGTGGACTCATGGGAAAACTTCCTTAGGGTAAAACCCATTAATTGTAACTTCAAATCATGTTAAAATATACTATATATGTGCTAAATTATTACTTGAATGTGTTCAGGAAGGACTATTATCAAGAAGGCAGCCATGTGTATAGTGATCTCAATGTTCTTGAAGCCTTTCGCAAAGCTTTAACGACGTGGGGAAGATGGGTCGATGCCAATGTCAATCCCTCGAAATCGCTAGTATTCTTCAGAGGCTATTCAGCATCTCATTTCAGGTAATTGAATTTGAAACAACTTATGAGTATGATGAAATAGTGTAGTTGTTGGCTTAAGAGTTGATGATTAATTTCCCCTAGTTACTTGATTTGGATTGAAATTTAGTATAGATAATAAGTCAAACAAAATGACAAATGTTGGTGAGTAATGAATGATATATATGCTTTTCTTGCACTTATTTATGAGACCTCATGCCTTGAGATAAGATCAAAATGTCCCACAAACCACTATATCATTTCATTGATCACCCATTTGCCAGTTTAGCTTTATACACTTGTATATGAGACCTCATGTTTTAAGATAAGATCAAAGTGTCACACAACAACTATTTTGTTCTACATATACTAAACGCCTAAATCATAATCTCCGGCTGCTGCAGTGGGGGCCAGTGGAACTCGGGAGGGCAATGTGACCACGAGACGGAGCCCATAAAAAACGAGACCTATCTCACTCCGTATCCCTCGAAGATGGTTGTTTTGGAGAAGGTGCTGAAAGGAATGAAAAAGAACAGAGTGACTTATCTCAATATCACGAGGATGACAGACTATCGAAAGGATGGCCATCCATCGATCTACAGGAAGCTACACATGTCCGAAAAAGATAAGATAAAGCCATTGCAGTTTCAAGACTGCAGCCATTGGTGTCTCCCGGGTGTTCCCGATGCTTGGAACGAGATCCTTTATGCAGAACTCTTGGTGAAAATGAGCCAGAAACGAGCATAGCTAGGTCAAACACATGAAATCGTGGGCTCGTGATCCAAATTTGTTACCCGTTGAAACGGGTCGAACCGGTCGGACGAGACGGTGAGACGAAGATCAGTAAATAGTCCCACATGAAAAGGGTGCCTTGATAATACAATACAATACAAGAGTCGAGAGTGGGATGAGCCTAAAGAAAGGTGCATTACACTCTTCTCATGTGATTACTTTGGATGAGAATATATACAGATACATATACACACATGGTAAATATATATAGTATATTTGAAATTGAATGTTTGGAGGGAGAGAGATTTAATTAATTACTATAGTTTAGTAGCATGTTCATATGCGGAAGAGGGTGACAGAGGAGAGATTAAAGCCAGAAATTTAGGCAGCGGCATGTCTAGGGAAAGATGGTGTACTATTATTACTACTATTATTATTATTCTATTCTTGCCCAGTTTATAAATTATTCTTTCCCTTATTTTACAATTTTTTCTACCTTTGTCTCATCCTTTTATCTATAGAAATAGGAGACTTGTTATTTCAAACTTAATTAACATATCTGCTCATTGACGATCTGATTTATTGTGGAACTGGGTAATAATGATAATTTATAAAAGAACAATACTTAAGTGGAAGATGCTGCCGTACTTATGTGGAATTAAATAAATGAGAAAAGTGTGAAATTAAAATAAATGATAAAGTTTGACGCTTTAAGTGAAATTGTCCAAAAGCACATGGGATGCTTTGACAAATATATAGACTCATTTGCTACAAGTGAAGTGAACTGTCATTGCGCCAAATTTGTCGGTTAATCTTTGATATTATACTAGTATATTATTTTTATTTTTTTAGTATTTTAATATTATTCAGACATTGTGTAGTATTAACTTATCATGTGTCGTTTATGATAAATACACATATTATGTACAAATGAGGTAATAAAAAACGATTAATTAAAGTATAAAAAAGGGATGAATCTCGCTTCTTCCTTAGTGCCATAGCTTTCCGTGGAGGACAAATGACATAACTCACTTCAATTTTCTATTTCGATGGCCCAATTATGTTGAGAAAATGCCAAATTAATATAAATTCACACTCACACACGCCCGCATAATATAATCTACTTGATTTATTGGGCCTTCACAAAACATAAAGGTATCCAATAGGCCCAATTAATAGTTCATGTTATCATTTAAGGGCCGTATTAAGGCCCAAATTCGAAATCCAAAAGTTTTTCAAATTGAATTTTCATAGTTTTATCTATGAAATAGTTGAAATCGAGTGTGATTTCAAATTTAATATTTTCCACATCTCAAAATAAATATATTAATAAAAGAAAAACATCTTGAAATCTTATTGGATAATACTGCGGTTGTAGAATCAATTATGGTGTTCAGATGTTAATATATACAGTAAATAAAAATGAGGTTAATAATTAATTAATGATGTCAAGCTGTTGCAATATAGATGCATGAGTCTACAACAACTGTGAGTGTATAATAATAATAATAATAATAATAAATAATTGAAATGGAAATGGGGCGAACACACTTAAATCTAATAAATACAGACAAAATGATTTGGTGGAGCAATCATTCGAAACATGTAAGACAACTTTAATTTTGCTATAATTAATGCCAATTGTATGCATATATGATTTCTCGACTGCAACAGAGCGGTAAGTTCTCAATAAATATGACAGCAACTTACCATGCTTTTGAATAGTATTGATTATACGACATAATTATATACTATATATATGTCGAACACTATTATGTGACTACATTGATTCAAGGGGTACCGTGAGCAGATTTGAGTCCTTTTGATTAATTAATTTTTTTTTTACTAATATTGCGTGGCCTTCTGTAATTCAGAGAGGCATATATGTAAACTTCATGGCTTCATATTTTACGAAGAACTTATTATGGCGTTTATTTACATCCAAAAACTACAAGAAAAGTGAAGTAATGGACAATCGAAATGTATATAAAATGGTGTTTTGACTTCCATTAAAAAATATTTGACCTTCTCATTGGTGGTATTATATTGTTAAAAAAATTAATGGAAATTCATTTGAAACATTTAATTTAAAGAAAAAAAGAATGTGTTGCCTAAGAGGTGTCAATAAATTCTTCGCAAACAAGTCACGCAATCCTAATGATTGAACAAGTCATGTTGAATTTGTAGAAGATTACATCAGGAATAGCTGATTTGCAATATATAGGATAAAATATAGTAATAAATTTGTACATAAAAATTAAGTCTTGTCTTTGTCTTTAGCATATAAAATGAGATTTTTAGAAACTGTCTTTTATCCAATAATGCAATATTTATTTTGGAAATAAGATCAAGTGTCGGTGCTATATCATAAAGAATACCTTGTGTTGTACTGTATTTGACTTACCACGTATAGAGAAATTATATTACACTCACAAAAGAATAAGGTTATTTAATTTAATCTTATACATGCAGACGAAAGAAACTCGAGAATGTACATGATTTACTGTAGGGTTTGGAGAGAGAGAGAGAGAGAGAGAGGTGGATGAGATGAAAAGAGTATGGTGTCTGCATTTATGATGGTATAATTAAAAGAGTCATACAATTCACCTGATGGGTTCCTGCTCTATACTTGAATATATAGATTCAACTGTGCCTGCAAATTAAATTAAAACAAGTAATTTGACGATTTCGTGTGAAAATTTTATAGAAATTTTGAACAATAATCTGTAATTATAGTCTCGCTTGGCTAGCCCCACTTCTTGATTTCATGATACATCTCTTTGTTTGTTTGTTAATTTGTTGGAATTAAGTGAGCAATGATGTGTTTTTTTTTTTCAACCAAAATTAGGGAATGAGTCTCAGTCAATATTATAACATCATCATTATCATCATCATATTGTAATGGCCTGATTAGTAATTATTGAAATCATCCTTCATTGCCACTCATTTAACGCACCATCATATCATTCTCTCCATATCAAAAGGACTCTTTTTTTTTTCTTTTTCTTTTTTCAAAATAATATATATATGTATCCCAAATAATTAAACTAACACGCCTAAAATGATATTTTACCGTAATGAATAGTTATAATAGTAGTAAATTCAGTTTGATTTCCAAAACGACTTTTCGTACTACGAGTATCAAAGATTTCACACGTGACAACACACTTAAATACTACCTCTGTCTCATTTAAGTAGACCTGTATTCTGTTTTGGTCCGTCTCAACTAATAGACATGTTTCCTTAAATGGCAAAGAATACTTGACTACAATTAACTCTCTCTCCTCAGAATTAATTATGGCCATACAATCTTCACTCTCTTAATTCTTGTATTTACAAGAACCGTCCCTACTTAAATGAGACGGAGGTAATAGTACGGGCAAAATTGCTAGATGACTGAATTTATTTATTATTCAAGATAAATTAATGTTTTAGGTATAACTATCTTTATTTTGAGTTGGTATAACAATATATTAATGTGTAATAGAATTAATTTTGATCCATTCAAAATTTGAATTTTTTTGAATACATATATACCGACATCACATCATCATGTGATTACAAATAAAAGTAATCTGAACTCAAGGTATCATTTACAAAAATCTAATAAGACGACAATATTAATAAATTCTGGGAATATATGTTTCATTACCATAAGACAGAAGAGAAAGAAAAAAAAAAAAAAAAGCTTTAATTTAATTTGCTCTAAAAATGAGAAAAGCTGAATTCAATTGGCACTCTGGGTCAAATAACGAGTGCTAGCTCCTCCAAACATCAATAGTCAAGCATTACAAATCAAAAATCATGATTAGCAACAAATAAAATAACCAAAAAAAGAAGAAGAAGAAGAAGCCATGTATATTTACAAAAGAAAATTCAAGGCCCAAAAAAGCAAAATATAAAACACTAATTAATTAAATTTATGTTTAATTCCCATCTACCCCTGAAAGGCTAGTTTTCAAGCGATCAAGAAGAAGCCGGAGGAAGGTGGTGGGCATGCGGCGGCGAAAGATGCTTGGGGGCGGCGGAGGCGGAGGAGGAGGAGACGACTCTCTCGCAGGAGGGGCACATGGTGAGGGTGGTGGCCGGAAGCTGCATGTAAAAGGGCTGAGAAGCCTTAAGTGCTCTTAATTCTTGAAGCTCTTTCTGCAACCTTCTGTTCTCTTCTGTCAGTGTTTCACAGCACCTTTTTAAATACTCACAATCTACCTCTGTCTGCTTCAGTTTTGTCCTGCCATTTTTTTCATTTTTCTTTAATTAATTTAATTCCCTCACGCCAACGCCAACGCCAACCCACATATCTATTATACTTCTTCACTTTTTTCAGACTATTTATGAGTATACTAGCTTAGTGCTTTAATAAATCTAATTTAATTTAATTTAATTTATTTCGAATGAAAAAAAGTAGTACTGCAATACCTTGCTCTTCTGTTTTGGAACCATACTTCCACTTGGCGAGGTCGGAGATTCAATTGTTTTGCTAGTGCAAGCTTCTGCTTCTGCATTCATTTTTAATTTCAAACTCCTTAATATATATATTTATATTTTCTCGATCATTTAATTACATGAAATAACATTCATTTTCAAAAAAATTAAATTTTTAAAAAAAAAGAAGAAAGAAAGCTTACTGGGTTGAGGGTGTTGTGTTCTTTGAAGCTTTCTTCAAGAAAAGCAGACTGGTCTTTGGTAAGCCTCAGTTTTTTTCTTGCCATTCCGTTGTCTTCTTCGTCGCTGCCTCGAGAAGAAGCCCCCCTATCAGCTTCAGCTTCAGCTTCAGCTTCGCCTGCGAAATCTCTCTTCCCTTTAGCGCTTCTGAATATGGAGAAATCCATCTGAAATGATGACGCTGCGCTGTTCGGCGATGACAGCTCTTGATCGCCGTCGTCACCGCCTTTTCTGCTCGCAGAATCTCCTCCCACTGTGCAAATTAATTAATCAAAACGAGATTATTCTGTTTATCCATACACATACGCTTACTCATACAAATTAAAGAGAATTAATTAGAAGAAAATTACACTTTTCATTGAGCCAAGGGAAAGGAAGCTTCTTGGTGGAAGGCGGCTGAGTTCGTTGAACCGGAGAGAAGGGCAAGAGATCGAGCTGAACCGGTGGATCTGATGAAGAAGCTCTTGCTGGGCCGTCTGAGAACCGGCAGCTTTCATCGCTTTTCTTGTTCTTAGCGCTGCCGTCAGAACTCACTTTTCCGGCACCCATGCAGAACCCTAAATCTTTGCTCAGAATTTTCTGAGATTTTTCAAGAAACGAAAAGGGCTTCGGGGTATCTCCTAAGCTCAGAGCTAACTCCATGGAGAGAGCAGCTAGGTAGAGAGAAAGAGAGAGAGAGAAAAAAAAAAAAAAAGAGAGAGAGAAAGGAATGGATGGGAAGTGAAAGAGGATGAGCAGATTTAAAAAGGCGATCAAATAGAAAAAGAGCTTTTAATACGATTTGGCTTATGCAATCAAAAGAGGAAAAAACTTTAGATAAAAGAAAATGGAAAAAAAAAAATACTAAGAATTATATTAGGGTTGACAAAGCGCACGTGAAGCCATCTAAATATACTGCCATGACTGTGTGCTGCTGTGTGTGTATGAGAGAGAGAGAGAGAGAGAGAGAGAGAGAGAGTAGAGATTTGGAGACAGTGGATTGATTTTGTCCAATAACTGCAATCATTTTATTACATTTTATACTACCTCCATCCCATTACATTAGTCACATTCACTATTGCGGCACGTTTTTCCACCGAAACCTAGTACGAGTTTTAAAATTATTTTTGACGTATTCATTTTTTCACGGGATACTATGACACTCATAGTATCCCGTGAAAAAATGAATACGTCAAAATTATATTTTAAAACCCGTACTAGGTTTCGGTGGAAATACGTGCAAAAGGTAATGTGACTAATGTAATGGATGGAGGTAGTATAGTCAATTTCGTTGTGTGTGTATAAGAAATACTCCGTATAATGATAATTTATAGGAATGCGTAATAGATTTATACATAAGCATTGGAGACAAACATTCGGCAAGTTAATTATAAAGTCCATGATATATATATATAATTATTTCCTTGGTAGGTGTAAAGGTCATGATATGTATATTTTTTTTTACAATGAAATACTAGTACTATGAGTTAAAAATTAATATTCATGAAAACTCTTTTAGATTTTAGGATGTAATTCAAATAGAATTAATCTATAGGGCCATAATATGGCCACCCATAATACCCTTTTTATTATCTAAAAATAGATTAGCTTTTATATGGTAAGTAGTATTAGTTTTGTAGACTAATTTATCCCTAAATCTAAATATAGTAGAATCATGAGAATTAAGTCTCCCCATTATTTTATATTTCCTTTATTTTGTATGAACAATCAAAAGATTAATTAAGATAATATAATTAATTTTAAATTAAATTATTATGTACGATAATAATACAAAATCCATATTAGAAGTAGTACAAAATTATTGGCATACAATGCATACTACAGAATACTAGGAGTATTTTACAACACATGCATGTATGCTTATTAATTTTACTATATCATTAAAAATGTTCTATTACATTATAATATAAAACTTATACATTTTAATATGCATATATGCAGTATAGCTCGATATAAAAAAGTGTCCAACTACATGCATGTTCATAATTATCGTAACTATAACAAACTGAGAAATTAAAGATGGAAAATTGTATATGTGTTGACCAAACAATAAAACGTTAATGCATGAGACCAAAAATTTTGGATTCGAGTCAACGACTTTCAACTTTTATGTTAATTGTATTTTAAAAATATATATATGAAAATTGCTTAAACAAAGCGCATAACATTACATCCAACATGCTAAGAAAATTCAGAGAGAGACTTAGAGAATTGCAGTCATTATTTGTTAGAGATAAAAATGTGTGATTTTTTTAATAGGTTTTCAATTAGGATTTATAACTCCACAACATGCCATTTTAATAATAAAAGATAATAAATTAATTAATTTTTTAATTTATATAAGGATTTGAGGATATAGGATAAATAGAAGTAAAAGAATATATTAAAACAAGAATATTGCATAAGGATCTATTGAAATAAAATTTAAAGAATGTATTTTGCCTAAAAGATCTCGTGTTATAGTGGAGAACATTATATAAATTTATCATAATTAAAAAATATATTTAATTTGAATTAACATGTATAGTTCACAGATATATATGTTAAATATCTTTCGTTTTCTGACAAGAAAAAAATAATTTAAAATGTTCATCTATCTTATTAAAATACATATATGAAATTTTGAATTAAGTCAGTAATTCATTGATTATAGTTTATAACCATGAATCACATATCATATATTTAGTTGAATTATTTAACTGAATTATAAAGTATTTATAATGTCGCACGATTATATAACAAAGAAAATGTAAGGGGTGATGATTCGAAAATAATGAGGACGAAAATTACTTATATTATTATAACAGTATCTAAATTTGTTGCATCAATTTTGACTAATTAATGCAAAATTATATATGGAAATAAAACTATCAAATTAACACGGAGAGTTATTATATTTAAATGAAAACTATTTTGAATGAAACTATCTATAAATAGATATAAGGATATAAATGTAAATAACTAAATTAAGCCATCTAAAATTACTGTAATATCCCTATATGGCCAGCCATATTATGGCTCTTTAGCAAGACCCATTCAAATATATGTTAACTGTATTCATGGATTAAAAACATTTAGATGTGTATTTTTTAGGTTTGGCAAATCTAACTTAAAGTTAGACCAATAGAGATTGGACGGCTGGTGGAATATTAATTTAAAGTGATTAACTAATTGTTATAAATAATTGTACAATAATTAAAAGCTAACTTTGATAACTAGTATTAGCTGAAATTAGAGTGAGAGAATAGGCAATTAAGCATTAAAAAGGGTAATAATGTTATGGCTGCTAATTTACTTAATGTGAGCACCATTTTCTCCTTTCTCAGTCATATTGTTTTTTATGCACAGTGATCATTCAGTGTTACAAATAATTGCTGCAATTTATTATAATGCCAAGGCACCACAGCATTTTTCAAGATCTGGTTACATTTTTGCAAGTCATAAGTAATTAAAATACGGACTATATATTTTCAATTAATAAATACTCCTATAAGCATATTTATTTTTGAAGATAAAATAACTAATACAATTTTATTTTCTTTGTGAGAGAGTCAGCTACGATTGTCAACGTAAAAATCAATGTAATAATTCCAGCAAAGCGTATTAATTTCGTATGATATAATTACTGTTTGAAAACTGAAAATACTTCCGCAGCCATGGACTAGTAATTTCACACAAAATTTTAATCTGGTCAAACATAATATTTTCTTGCGTTTTTTTTTCTTGCATCTAACTCGATGTAATTTTAATTGACTGGGATTGAAATTATTTGACTCTAAATATTAACGATCTAGAACATTATATTCATCGGTAAAAACTAATTAATTTCATGAAAAACTAATTAAATAATGAAGGTAATTTGACCTTTAATTTTCTTTATTTAATTCCGACATATATATATGGAGCAAGAAAAAATAGATAAGCAAATGAATACAAATAAACATGCAAACAAAAGCTCGTACTTTTGGAAAGTGTTTGAAGGTTTGGTCGGATTTAACATCAAATTTCACATTACTTAATCATATTTATTTAAATAATCCCCAACCATAAGTGTTCTTACATAAGCAGACAAGCTCACCACATTTTATTATTCCAACGTGAAATTACTTTATCTTACTTAATTTACTATCTTTATATATTGCTACATCGCTAAACTTTTTTCTTTTATCGTGTTTTCACGAATATTAATTAATATTAATTTGATTTTTGTTCGATTATATAATGATGACAGTTGATATTATGGTTATGTATAATACGTATAGTATAGACACGCTTTATGATATAAAACATGGTAATTTAATTAGATTAAATTAACTCTTAATTAATTCTAGAATGAAAGGACAAATTTGCCCTCGTAACATCATAAAACCGTATCCAATAAAGGCAACCAATCTAATTATGGCCCTCCTACGTTACTTTATTTGTGAAGTAGAGAGGCACATTTGATTGCAAGACTAAAATTAGAGATAACCCATAGATTGTTCAATTAGCCCATATTTGCTTTATTTCTTTTATATATTATATTAAAAAAGAGCACTATTTAATTATTTTCCAAATAATTATACGTATGGAGAAAAGGCAAAATGAATTAAGTGATTCTTATTAAATTTTACATCCCCAATATTGTAAACTTGTAAACGAGATTGAAAATAATTACTAATTAAGGCCATTATATTATAATTACATAGATAAGTCTTTAAAAAAACCATAAAATAAATAGGGTGAGTGTGGGTCCTACACGCGTGGGGGTGGGGGATTAAATTGTTTGAAGTTTGAAGATGATAATAATCTATAATATGTGAATAAAAAGTTAGAGTTACACACATTATACCATTATCTATATATCTATCTAGAGGAGGTGACCGGGTCAGTTGTGTCATGCTTTTGGGATCATTGCAATTATTGAAATCATGCAGGCTTTAATCATAACTATATATCACAACCTAACCCCCAACAATCTATGCATTAATTAATTATATTTCATTTTATTATAATTAATATTTTCATCAGATTTTATGGCTGTGTTTTAAGTATATAATTAATCTATATATTGGACGTGCAACATGAATTATTTATATCAAATTTATACTTCCCTTTAAAATAATATCTATATATGCATATATACACGGATAATGACATTTTATTCGTGCACTAACATGTTAAATTATTTGTGTGAACTAATTACCTCGTGAGGAGGTCAAAAATTAGAGCTAGCAGGACATTCATAGATTAGCTTAAAATTATTATCATCAATTATTTGTAACACACGTTCCATATAGTATATATAATATGTGTGTATAATCTTAATTATATAAAATAGCAACCATATTTAACCCACAAAATTCATGTGATTATTGTTTAGAATTATCCAATTTTGAAAACTAAAATAGAAAGACCAATATTCATCTTATTAGTGGCGCTGTGTGTGTGAAAAAGGAAGCTTTGAAAAGCCATTTCACCGTTCTCATATATGCACTCTAATTGACGACACCGTTTTGTCAATAATAAGTCGTTTCATGACTTTTATTCTACCTATAAAAGTCGTTTGGTCAAAGTTTACCGATTACTTTTCATGACTTTTATTATTTGAATAATTATTCTTTTAATCCAAAAAACCCGTTTAAAACTAACTCGCAGAATTGGTGCTTCTTTTCCCACAAAAAAGTAAAAAACTCAACGAAGAAGAAGAAGCTACTGTTACTTAAAATGATTATATGGTCTATGCTTTGAATATTTGGATAAATCATTTGTATGAGTCAAATTTTCTCATTAGCACTTGATTTCTTTGGGCTAATTTGAAAAATACAGTATCAAACATTGAATATTATTTTTGTTCTCGCGTTTCTTATTAAAAGTTAAATATCAAAAGAAATAAAACGAGGAGCTTATCATTGAATTTTAAAACATCAGGTGCTAGTATTTATCTATTGATGGTGTTTAGTTCGTTTTTTTTAATACATAAAAAGGTGGTTTATTTGTATCACATATTTGACTAGTTTTACGATATGATTTAGTAGTATTTTACTTTTCAACCTCAAGGCTCAAACTATGGTCGACCAAAGAGAATTTAAAGTACACATCATGACTTGTTAATTTTGACGCTTGACAAAATTCAATTAATTACGGATAAAAGCAGTCCAAATTAAGCCGCCATTAGGATAAAAGTCATTATTTAGGCCTTAAATTTAACTTGTGATATTTCACAACTAGTATAAATTTAGTCCAGGACTCGAAGAATTCAATAATAAAGTAAGAGAGGACTGGAATTGAATATAGAACATGCTAGCATTTGTCTTTTTCAATTATTACTATTACTAAAGAGAACTTGAAGAAAATATGATGAAGCAAAAATACAAAGACAGTGGAATATTAATGTTTTATACTGTATTTTTTAAAATTTTGGTAATGAAGGAATATTATTATTTCCTGTCACCAAATTGCTGCGGGACTCCATAAATTGGATGTGATAGAAAAACAAAAAAAGCAAAAATTAAATGAAGAAATTAAAGATCAAGTGAGGTAGGGAAGATCACGTGGGAGACGCGTGAGGTTGGAAGAGGAGGGATCAGGTGCGGTGCGGAGTAGAGAGTGAAGCATTCATTCAGATGGGAACAGCGGCTGCACCGCCCTAAGCGGACAATTTCCGCGCCACTAATCATTCTCTCTCTCTCTCCGTTAAATATATTTTTTTATAATACTACTATCTCCATCTCATTTAATTAGAGACGTATTTCATTTTAGTCCGTCTTAATAATTAGACACATTTCCTAAAATGACAAAGAATATTTGACTATAATTAACTCTCTCTCCTTAAAACTAATTACAGCCATATATTCCCCATTATCTTGGTTTTTGGATCTACAGTAAATATCCCTAATTAGTTGAGATGTAGGTAGTAACAAAAACAGATACTCCCTTTGTCCCACCTAATTAGTCAACCTTTATTATTTTATACCTCACATATGAATATAAAGGTGGACTAATTAGGCGGGACGGAGAGAGTAAATAGTACTCACGTGGTGGTTGTGTTAAAAAATCAGAGTCTACTGTAAAATTAAAGATTTTCTTACAATTATGTGCTGTGTCCGCTAGTTTTTTCCTTCCCCTTTACATTTCTAATCCTTTAAGGGGTGTTTAGTTTATAGGATTAGATTCAATCTAAGATAACCCAAGATTGAATCATCCAAGACTAAATTAGTCTTAGGGGGTATGCCAAGACTTAAAATGGAAGACAAGTCATGACTAATCCTATGTGGCAATGTCATAAGATTAAATCTTAGACATTGTCCATTAAACCAAACATAAATGTAAGATTTAGTCTCACTAACCAAACACCTCCTAAATGTTAAATTGAATTAAAAAATTAAGTTTCTATATTATACATGAGAGTGGATTAACAAAAAAATCGATCCAATTAATATTTTCTCCGTTATTTTTGACTTGTCTTGTTTATTGAATATATGAATAGTATAAAATAATAAAACGATACAGTAATAAAATGTAAAAAATTGTACTCCCTCTGTCCTCAATTTACTGACCATGTTGACTTTTTAGATGATTTTGGAGCTTCGTGATGGTGGATTTTAAATTGATTTTTGTGAGATTAGTTTTTTTTACACGATACTACAACACTCGTAGTACCTTGTAAAAAAAACTAAACTCTAAAAATTTAATTTTAAATACATCATCATAAAATTTTAAAATTATCTAAAAAATTAATATGGTCAGTAAATCAAGGACGGAGAGAGTAGTAGTAATAAATAAGGTTATATATATTGCAACAATAATTGTGGAGTGATTGAAAGGTCGTTTATCGTCTTGTCCTTTTCTTTTACTGCATCAATCCTTTCTGTCATCAATGTTTCCATTTTTTTCCTCTATGAAACATAACTATAAGTATTGCATATAATTATGATGAGGCTGCTCGCTTTGTAATTATACATCCAAATCCAATGAGAAAGTATTACATCAACTAATAATTACTTTATCTGTTTAAAGATTGATGACACGTTTTTTTTTTTTTTTTTTTAGCACACATTTCCACGCTTTTCGATCATGAGTTTTAAAATAATTTTTTGAAGTACCTTTTCTTTTATGGAATACTATGACACATGTAGTGTCCCGTAAATAAAAAAATACTTCAAAAAATTATTTTTAAACTCATCATCGAGAAGTGTGGAAATGATTGCCAAAAAGAACGAAAAAGAAACGTGTCATCAATCTTGAAACAGAGGAAGTACTAAATAACCAAATGAATTTCTATCTCTACTGCAAAAAAATATGCTGGTCAATTAATAAACAAAAAGTTACATGCATGTTCTTCAATATTCATCTTCTTCTTGCATCATTTGTTCCTTTTATTCTATATACTTCATCCGTCCTCCATTTACTGACCTTGTTGACTTTTTAGATAATTTTTAAAGCTTTGTGATGATGGATTTAAAATTGAATTTTTAGAGCCAAATAAGCAAAAACTAATCTTGTAAAAAAAACTAATTTCTAAAAATTCAGTTTAAAATACATCATATATATATTTATTAAAGCCATCCATGTTAATTTAAAAGAAAAGAAAAGTGCATCATCTTTAAGATTCCATTCATCTTTTTCTTATCATGATTAAAGCAAATAAAGAGGGCTCCTTGTTGTTGTTGGATGAATAATTATACTATTATACTGGTATAAATTTGAAGAAAATGAAATAAAAGGCGATTTTTTTGAGATTAGAGAGAGAGAGCATTTACTATTCTACTTAGAAAGATCCTGATCATAAATTCATAATATTCGAGGATTTATTGGCAAAGCAAGGTCACATCAAATCAAAAATTAAATTAAATTGGTAGTAGAAGTAGTAGTACTCCTTACTTAGCTTAGCTAGGGACTTCAAAAGATTTTGTGATTGGACTTGAAATAAATACTCCACTACACTATCAGATGGGAGGGGAGAGGAGAGGAGACGAGGTGAGAAAATAATGAAGCTTGCATTGCTTGAGGCTTGAGCCTTGAGCCTTGAGGTTGAGCTGACTTATTCACTCTAGCAAGATTCTCTGTAAATTTCTTTTCTTTTTATCGATAAATACAAATACATACGGAGAAGAGTAGACCCTTGCTAAGCTAAATTGATGGACTGCTAATTGAAGAAGGAAGAATGCTTTCTTTAGTCAAAATCTGTAATCATCACTCTCTCTTTTCTTTTGTCAGAATTCAAAGATTTGATTTTACGGTTGCTGTCAGGCGTGGTTCATATATATACTCCCTCTACTTTATAAATACTCTTTCAATATAGACAAAATATAGTACTAAGTGTATCCTATTTATTTAGACCTATTTGCTTTATGCACGTATTTCTACCGAAACTTAGTATGAGTTTTAAAACATAATTTTATAGTATCGTTTTTTTTACGCGATACTATGAGTGTCATAGTATCCCGTAAAAAAAACGATACTACAAAATTATATTTAAAACTCGTACTAGATTTTGATGGAAATACGTATCAAATAGTAAATAGGTCTAAATAAATGGAATGAAGGTAGTATATCTATACTTATATAAAAAGAGTCTTGAGTACTTAATGTAGATTGACTACTATGCCCTTATTATATAATTAATTTAAGAGTAATAAATGCAATGTGGTACATACATAGTAAGTATATCTATGAACTATAGAATAAATCATTAGAAAATAAATTTTTCTTTTATATCATTTTAATTTAATTTAATGTCTTACATACATAGTAAGTATATTTAGTGAGATCCATGGGGATCCCACTCCCACAACATTTAATTTAATTTAGTGAAGAAAAAAAAAGAAGCATAAACATAATTTTTTTTCTTGTGAAAAAAAAAAAAAACCGTAAACATAATTTTTTCCTTTTCTAAGATTTTTCTTTCTTATAATTGCCTTATTTTTACTTTGTATAAACTATTTAATCAATCCTTAGAAAATAAATTTACTCGTATCTTGTTTATCATTTTTGTTTAATTTAACAAATTTTTATGGTAAGTATATATAGTGAGAATAATGAGGACCCCTTCATTCCCCCAATATTAAGTTTAGCCACAAAAAAAAAAAAGTTGTGATCTTTTTCAGAAATATACTCTGTGTGTCCCATTTCATTAGTCTCATTTTATTATTTTATACCTCACACATATATATATTTAACAAAGGGGACTAATGAAATGGGACGGAGGGAGTATATTTTTTTTTAAATTATCTTGTTTTTGCTTAATTTATTCTTTACCTTAATTTATTTATTATTTATTTGAGTTATATGTATTATGGATACAAGTTTGAATTATGATTTTATATGACGAGCTGTGAAATCTATTTAATCAAAGTTAGAGAAATTGTAATTACGATATTGATTACCAAAACCCATGCTTAGTAAATTTAGGATAAATTCTCACAAATTATATATTTACTTGTATTAGCCGTTGAGCTAAGTCACTAACTATTCTATATTTGAAAAACTAAAAGTTGATAAGATTATTAATATTCTGGTGCCTTTGTTATTTAAGAGTTATAATACTCCCACCGTCCTATAAGACTATGCATAAAGTTCCGTTTTGGATGTTCGGAAAAGTATGCACTTTCTATTTTTGAACATTATAATCCATTACAAATCATTTTATCTTTACTCTCCATCATCTAAACTTATTTACTATAAAAATACACTACGTCACTACCTAACATTTTATTAAAACATGCACAGCTAAGAGTTGTAAGTAGTCTTATTATGAGATGGAGGATGTGAAATATTATATATATATATATATATATATATATATATATATATATATATATATATATATATATATATGCATTACCACTATTAAAGTATAAAAAAAGCTTAAGTTAAATTTACCTCATATAAAAATTTAGTTTAAGTTAATATACTAACTCAGTCCATGATAAATTGACACGTTTTCTATGTTTCGTCCGTTACAAAAAAAATAGACACATTATATTTTAAAAATAGATCACACATAAAACTATCATTTCGGTCCCATATTTATTCACTTTAAGTGGGACCAAACTCCAATTAATGTAATTAATACATTCAAAATGTAAGTTCAATGTTATTTTAGCTTCCGATTCAGAAATGTGAACTTCTAATCTAAGAGAGAACAAATATGATCTGTGTGGCATAGAGTGTGATCGGAAAATTTAGGTTTTTGTGTAATCAATTAGTTAAAGTATAAACTTCGAAGATATCTTAACTTAAAATGTATTTTTTTCTTGCTAGCTTTAGACATACATATATTTTATTTTTAGTTATATTATTAAATATTTATTATCAACAAGAATTGATATATAATCATATTGAATTTCATAATTACTACGGGGTATTTATCAAATATACTCAAGAATACAAAATATATAGTTTTTGGAGGAAAAAGTATCCCACTATATAGCTAATGATTATTGATAATATAAAGTATTATAACAATTTTAAAATAAAAATATGAAGTAAGCGTACTAATTGTATCATTAAATTTCATTCTTTCATGTATTAAGTTTAAGGTATTCTGAATAGACAAAAATGAATCATATGTCACAAATTCTATTGGATGATTATGAAGATTAATGTACAATTATATTATTAATTATTACAAGATAATTATATATAGTAGCACGTTCAATCTAAAATCGTAAACATACTCAAAGACATACTAATCTTTAATTTGGACCATAAACATATAGTAATCGTATATTATTTAAAACACATCATATCTAAAAAATTGAGAGCATAAGAATATAAATATAAAGTTATAATAAAAAAATTATATAATGTATATATGTATGTATTATTATAGTCAAATTGCAAGAGAGATACTAATATAAGGAACATACGTGTAAATAAATAAGTTTGTGTATGAATAATTCTAGGGCAAATCATGTGTTTATTCAAATAATATTTCGATAGTTGAAATTATTGAATCTACATGCGAAAATAATTCAACATACTATAGATGACTCATCACACAAGCAATGACAGTAAAATGCTTTATAACTGCCATGCTACTCACATTGATGATAGGGGGAATCTACAAACATTGATGGACATGATGGATAAATCAATCACTGCATCAATTGAAGATTTAAATCCAAATGTAAAGGTGCAAACGCAAAAACCAAGTGAAAAGCCTAAATGTGGAAGAAAGGAAAAAAAAAACACAATGTTACCTATTAAAGTTGAAATGCAAGATAAGAAAAAAGAAAAACCGCAAAATAAAGATTGACGAATGCATCTAGATTCCAAGTGATGATGATCATCCATTGGTCAAACTTATTTGTGTAATGCAAAAGAAGAACAAATGTTCTCCAATCGAGAAGATCAACAAAGACAAAAACAAAATTAGGATAATTTAATCAGTTTACAATTGGATGTTTGATTTAATGCTTTTCTTTATTAAATTCAATAATTAGTACTTTAATCTTTAGTTTGATTTTTTTTTTATTGAGTATATCGGTTAGTCAAAAAAGAAAGGCGGTGATTTTTGAGTGGAATTTTCTATTTTTATTAGATGAGTTAATTTTTCACAATCTATATATATATTTAAAATTAATAATTAAAAAAAATATCGATGTTAGAATTTATTTATTTTATTAGAAAATATTGATTAAACACATAATCACTTTCAAACAATTTTCGAATTTAAAATGTATTCTACTATTAATAAAGTCTCAATAACATGCATATGCATGGTCAATAACGAGAAAACCTATTATACTGATTAAAATATAAAGTAAAAGGGAAGTCACACGTGCAGCGCACGTTCTCAATGCTACTAATAAATATGTACATACAGTACTCCTATCCTCTCCTCTTACGGGAGAAATTAAATTAGTATTAATTGCACCAAAATTTAATGATTGGTGGTTGGAATTTTGCTTCAAAACAATAAAAGTATTTCGGTTATAATTATAGATATTTCAAGATTAAAATAGCGTTTGAAATGATTCCGTTTCTGCAAAAGTCCATATAATAAATACTCTTCATTACTTGATGGGTTTTTTTAGCTACTAACGCCTTAGTAAACAGTTAAAAACTTTTTTTCATTAGCCAGAAATTAAAAATTATTGCGGCAAAAATATATTTTTTTGTTAACTAAACTTATTTAAGAATATTAATCATGCTAACTAGCCCACCAAAATAATTGTGGCGATAAATGATCAAGAAATTAGCTTCTAGCTAGTATATAGCCCATCTAATTTATTAAAAGAAAAATGTTACATTATGATCGAGTACTCTATCATAATATATTTAATCATCATTCACTAATTGATAAACCTAGTCTCTCGTATATATTCTTTATTATTAAAGAAACATCTATAATTACGGAAAAGACAGCTTCTCATGCAATTGCAATAGAATAGAAGTATCCTTTCGTTCCCTTGTGGGACAAAATGATTAGGTAAATGTCATGCTTTTTTAATTTCAATTATTACGACTATAACAACTATATAGTAATCATTACAATTACAATCATGATTACCATCATCACATATTCACATGCATGTCTTTCTACCTTTTTAATCAACCTGGGATGCTATTTTCTGTTGCCAAACAAACAGACAACAAACCCTATAAATAATATTGTTGCATTATGTTTCGTGTTTTTTTTTCACTTATTGATTCCATATGCATATTACATACTTCCAATAATGATATGCAATACCATATAATTATGAAAGCTAGCTAGCTGTATATATATGTATACATATACATAATTTGAATTGAAATAATATCGTTCATGGTTATTACACTCCATGTTATCTGACAAAAAGAAAAACAAGGAAATCATTACATAAGTAAAACATGAACAATATATCTTTGTATGTTTTCATGTTTTGTAAAGAGCAGTGGTAACTCTTTACTTAGGGTTCCTTGTGGGAAAAATCAATAATTACCTCATCGTTTAGAGTGGACGACCAATTAAAGATAACTAAATCATGATTAACCCACATTATTCTTTGACCATTTTACCTTAAGAAAAGGGCATTCCTCCTAAATCACATTTTTGTATGATTGTAATTGTAATTGATGAACTAATAAAGAGTTTATTGTCCTAGTGACAACGATATGTACTTTATAATTTACTTAAGGATTATTAAACTCTGCCGTAATATTGATTTATTTGTTTATTTATTTATGAATTCCTTAGTTAATTTTGAATATAAATGAAACATTGAAATAAATCCAAATATGTAAAGATGAAGGGAAGAAGATGAAGTTTGAAGCTGCAGTGAAGGGGAAGAAAGCATGCGTTCAAGGAGACAAGATAGAGAGTAGAAGGGAAAAGCGTGTTTAGTTGTTTACAATTTTAGTTTCACACTTTATGTAATTAGTTATTTTACTTTTTACTGTTGCTGACTCAGCAACACAAATATATAAACATTGTAGATCCATTTTGTTACAGTCGAGAGAGAGAAATGAAATTCTGCAGCTCTGCAAATGAAACCCTTCTTCAATTCTTCATTTTCCAGTTTATGATTGTTTTTCCATATATCTAATATGGTATCAAGAGCCTTAAATCCGTTGTGTTAAAGCTCAATTGCTCAATTCTGTTTTTATTCTTCTCGGTTTTTCTTGCTGAATTCGCACTATGCCGCCGCGTCGTGAAGTACTGGGCGCCTTTCCGACGGATGATCCTCCTCCGTCTAGTCCTCTATACATCCATCCCAGTGATAATCCGGGTACTATACTTGTGGCTGAATTACTTTGTGGTTCGAATTATGTTACTTGGAGTCGGTCGATGAAAACAGCTTTACTTGCTAAAAATAAATTGGGATTTATTGATGGTTCTGTTAAGAAACCTGTAGATCTTCTAGATCCAGCCCTTTCTCACTGGGAACGTTGTAATGGTATGGTCGTTTCTTGGCTGCGTAATGCAGCAGATCCACAAATTAGGTCTAGTCTTATGTATTTAGACAATGCAGCTCAAATCTGGACTGATCTCAAAGATCGTTTCTCTCAAGGAAATATAGCTCGTATCTATGAACTTAAACAACATTTATATAATCTTAGGCAGGGGGCTAGTAATGTTAACACTTACTATACCAATTTGCGCATCATTTGGGATGAGTTTTTGGATTTTCAACCAAAATGTTGGTGTGAATGTGGGCAGTGTAGATGCAACAACTCTGGTAAATGGAGAGATCATCAACAAAATGATTTTGCTGTTCATTTTCTAATGGGATTGAATGATACTTTTGCTGCTCTTAGATCTCATTTTCTCAGTCTCGATCCTTTTCCACCTTTGTCCAAAATTTTCTCTCTAGTTCTTCAGGAAGAAAGACAGAAGGGTTTGGGTATTACACCTAGTTCTTTGGTACCTATTATCAGTGACTCCTGGTTTTGTGAATGCCACTCAAAGGCATAATGGTAGGGGCAGAGATAAGTTATACTGCACTCACTGTCAGAAGACCAATCACACTATAGACAAGTGTTACCAGCTTCATGGTTTCCCTCCTAGCTTTGGAAGGGGACGGGGTCGTGGTTTCACTAGTTCAACTACAGATGCTTCTTCTGGTCTACAGAGGTCTGTGCACAATGTGGGAGCACAGGTCACTGGTGATGGTTCAGTTCCTCTTCCACCTTCTCTTCCTGTTCCAGCTACTCCATCTCCTAACCTCTTTTCTGCAGAACAATGCCAACAAATCATATCCTATCTACAAACTCAGATGCAGGGGCAGAACATTTCCACCATTTCCGACAGCCCTCAAGCTAGTTCCTCCACAGGATCTTCAGATTTCACCACCTCCTTTAGTGGTATGTTCTCTCTCACTCCTTTTGTTGCCACTTGTACTCAATCTTCTAATCACTGGCTTATTGATACTGGTGCTACACACCATGTTTGTTGCTCTTCTTCCCAATTTCTTTCCATGACTAGTGTAGTCAATGCCTTTCTTACTTTACCTAATTCTCAAAAGGTTTCCATTCATAGCATAGGCACCATTCAAATTACACCTTTCCTTACTCTTCACTCAGTCCTCTATGTTCCCACTTTCTCCTACAATCTTCTTTCTGTGAGTAGTTTGACTTCTTCTAGCAATTGCACAGTCTCATTTACTCATAAAAATTGTCTTATTCAGGATGCTTCCAAGGGAATGCAGATTGGGATGGGTAGAAGAGTTGACAACCTCTATGTCCTAGAGCTTCCCCAGTCCAATGCTTCTACTTCTAGTGTTTTTTCTGTAATAGGTTCAGATATCTGGCATAGTAGACTTGGTCATCTAGGACCCGATAAACTGAAAATTTTATCTTCTTTTATACCAATGAAGAATGTAACTCCAAAACCTTGTGAAGTTTGCCCTCTTTCTAAACAGAAGAGGCTCAGTTTTTCTCCATCTTCTTCTATTGCTAATTCTGTCTTTGATCTTATCCATTGTGATTTATGGGGTCCTTTCACCCCTCTTACCATTCATGGGCATAAATATTTCTTAACAATTGTTGATGATTGCTCTAGATTTGTCTGGACATATCTTCTTACTTGTAAAAATGAAGTTTCCACTATTTTGCCTCAGTTTTTTCAGCAAATTTCCACCCTAGTTTAATAAATCCATTAAGGTCATTCGATGTGATAATGGGGGTGAATTTCATCTTCCTGATCTTTTTCATAAATATGGCACTCTTGTGCAGCATTCATGTGTAGAAAGTCCCCAACAAAATGCAAGAGTTGAAAGAAAACACCAACACTTACTTAATGTAGCTAGAAGTCTTTATTTTCAATCACACATCCCACTTCCTTACTGGGGAGATTGTGTGCTCACTGCCTCTTATCTTATTAACCGCACACCCTCCTCAGTTCCTCAAATCTCTACTCTCACACCTTTCCAAATCCTTTTCAATAAACCTCCTCAGTATCACCATCTTAGGATTTTTGGTTGCTTATGTTTTGCTTCCACTTTACACAGAGATAGACATAAGTTCTCCCCTAGGGCTATCAAGTGTGTTTTCCTTGGGTACCCTAGTGGTTATAAAGGATACAAATTGTTGGATCTGTCTACAAACAAAATTTTTATAAGTAGGGATGTTAAATTTCATGAGAATGTTTTCCCTTTTATTCAGCATAACAACAATTCTCTCCCAGCATTTCCTCTCCTTACTACTCCTTTTTCTTCTCCACCTTCTTCATTCCCAGACCCTATCCTCCCTACCTCATCTACTCCTCCTACCACATCACTTCCCATCACTTCCTCTGGCAGACAAATTAAACCTTCAGCTTACCTTAATGATTACAACATATGTAATGTTGTTCACACCACCTGCTCTTACCCTTTAAGTTCCTTTCTCAGCCTTTCCAACCTATCTCCTTCATATTCAGCCTTCATATGTTCCATCACTGCTGTCCCTGAACCTTATACATATGCACAAGCATCTGTTCATCCAGAATGGCAGGAAAGCAATGACTAGAGAATTAGATGCTTTGACAAGGAACAACACTTGGACTTTGGTTCCGTTACCAGCAGGCAAGACTCCCATTGGCTGCAAATGGATCTATAAGACAAAATATCTCTCTGATGGCACTGTAGAACGCCATAAAGCCAGACTTGTGGCCAAGGGTTACACACAACAGGAAGACATTGATTTTATAGATACTTTTTCACCTGTTGCTAAATTAGTCTCTGTGAAACTTATGCTGGCTGTTTCAGTTGTTAAAGGTTATCATCTTGCTCATCTTGACATTAATAATGCATTTCTATATGGTGATTTGAATGAGGAAATTTATATGAAACCACCTAAGGGTTTATTGGTTCAGGGGGAGTCTTCTACTCTTGTCTGCAAACTGAACAAATCTTTATATGGACTTAAGCAGGCCTCCAGACAATGGTATTTCAAATTCACCTCAGTTCTTGCAGGTTTTGGCCTTCTTCAGTCTAAAGCAGATCCTTCTTATTTTTACATGCATAGCACAGGTGTCTATCTTGGCATTATTATACATGTGGATGATCTTCTTTTGGCTTGCACTGACCCTATCTTGCTTCAAAACTTTAAATCTTATCTGGGGCAGCACTTTCATTTCAAAGATTTGGGTAAACCAAAATATTTTCTTGGTTTAGAACTTGCACAGAACACCACTGGTATGTCTATCTGTCAGAGAAAATATGTTTTGGACTTGCTCAATGACACATGCCTTCTTGGATGCAAGCCTTCTATAGTACCTATGGATCCTTCAGTTCATCTTCAGCAAGAGGGCACTCAACCTCTCTCTAATCCCAAGACTTACAGAAGACTTATTGGTAGACTGCAATACCTATGCTACACCAGGCCTGATATTACTTTTGCAGTCAACCGGCTCAGTCAATTTCTCTCTCATCCTCATCAACATCATCTTACTGCAGCTTATAAAGTTCTTAGATATCTGAAGGGCTCCATTGGTCTTGGTCTTTTCTATTCATCATCATCTTCTTTGGAGGCGAGCATCTTTGCAGATGCTGATTGGGGCACATGCACAGACACTAGAAGATCAGTCTCTGGCTTCTGTCTCTTTCTTGGCAGCTCCTTAATTTCCTGGAGATCTAAGAAACAGAAAGTTGTTTCTCGTTCCTCAGCTGAATCAGAATATCGTGCCATGGCTCAAGCTGCATGTGAGGTTTCCTGGTTAGACATATTACTAACTGATTTTGGGATTTCAAGATTGAAACCTGTGCCTCTGTTTTGTGATAATAAGGCTGCTGTTTATATAACTTCTAATCCTGCTTTTCATGAACGTACCAAGCATATAGAAATAGATTGTCATACTATTAGAGAAAGATATCTTCAGGGTTTGATTAAACCTATGCATGTCCCAAACAATCTTCAACTAGCTGATGTGTTTACCAAACCTCTCTCTGTTACTCCCTTTACTCGTATTCTTGGCAAGATGGGCCTTTGTGATATTCATGCCCATCTTGAGGGGGAGTGTAAAGATGAAGGGAAGAAGATGAAGTTTGAAGCTGCAGTGAAGGGGAAGAAAGCATGCGTTCAAGGAGACAAGATAGAGAGTAGAAGGGAAAAGCGTGTTTAGTTGTTTACAATTTTAGTTTCACACTTTATGTAATTAGTTATTTTACTTTTTACTGTTGCTGACTCAACAACACAAATATATAAACATTGTAGATCCATTTTGTTACAGTCGAGAGAGAGAAATGAAATTCTGCAGCTCTGCAAATGAAACCCTTCTTCAATTCTTCATTTTCCAGTTTATGATTGTTTTTCCATATATCTAATAAAGATTGATGGTGAATGAATATTATTGTGAAATTTCCAGCCCTACCTTTTCTTGCATAATGAAAGCTAATAAAAAGGGAGATGTTTTATTTTTTCTTTGCAATGATGAGATTGTTTTTTGACCAACTTCTCTTAACACATACGCCTTTGCTCGTGTGTTCTTGATTTAATCATATCAATCTTCTCCTTTTAATTTTTAGTTTTTAATTTTTGATTTTTTTTTATAGAGTTTTCTCTTTTTATGGGCAGCCATTTAGATCCTTTTATTCTACTTCTCACACTTTTAAGGCAAAATCGTTTTATCTTAACAATCATGATTTAAACCACTTAGTTAATTGTTATCATTGTTGTAATCTCCAATGTCATCATAATAATGGGTGACCATGTAAGGTGAGGACAAGCGATTCCTAAAATCCAAGAAAAAATAAAGTTAAAATGGGACATTATGAAATTCAACTTTATCTTTAAATTGATAGTATATTTTTTTTAGTGGATTAAATATTTACATCACTCCAATATGGTGAACTAATCAAGAATCTTTTTTCATGATTACAATAAATTTTGTCATGTCAATTTTTACTTGAATTTTTTATCATTGTGACAAATGCACTAAGTACTTCTTTGTAGCAGAAGGTTTGGTAACCATAATCACTAATTAATCCTAATCACCTTATTTCACAAGTGTCCTTAGTACTAGTTTATAGCACTAATTCCTGAAGTTTGCCATCTAAATTGGCACTCTAGAGTGGTTGGGACGTGCAAAGCGAGTTGAGTTGTAGGAAGGTCCACTTAATCTTTTCTTAGACTAATTAATTTAAGTTAATTATTTTTGAGTTCTTCCCCTGAGTTTGATGCAATAGAAACTCGAACATCGACGGTTCAGATTGATTTTTGTTTAATTTCTTTCATTAAAATTATTTTTATACAAATTAAAACTTATATATATATATTTGTATATGTATTTGTATTTGAAGCATTAAAATTTGAAGCATTATAATTTATATGTATATAAAAATTATTATTTGTATTTGTATTTGTATATATATAAAAATTATTTTATATGTATTTGAAGCATTAAAATTTAATGAAATCCCAATTATCTGATCCAATTCATATTCTTAAATTATTCTTAGAAAACTTGCTTTTGTGATGATGAGTAAATACCCTTCCTTAATTTTCTGTATTTACTTATTGATTACTAGTTCCTAAACTAGCCTATTAATTGTATCCATTATCTGAGTGGTACAGTACAACCCCACGCGGCGCAGTTTGACTAGTATTAGTAATTAAGCGCCCACACATAATTAAGCGCCCACTTACGGCTTCTTAATTACTGAATTATGCCTGCATTATGGCATTCAATTTTGACTAATCATGGCATAACATTGTTAACCACTAAAAAAAAAAAAAAAACAAACTAAAACTAAAACCCTATCACGTCATCATATTATTAAGCCAACAGTATTTACAACATTGCTTCTACATTTATGGAGCTAAAAATTCAAGAATTATTAGGACTATAACATAAATCTTGCATTAATTAACGTTGTTGTAAATTAATATTAATTGGTTATATATATATATATATATATATATATATATATATATATAGAGTTTGGTTCATATAGATTTAAGTCCTACTGTGAGAAGTGCGAATTATGCTTAAAACTATACAGAATCATGCTTACAGCTATACAGAATCATGCTTATGGTGCATGTATAGCTGTAAGCATGATTCTGTATAGTTTTAAGCATAATTCGCACTTCTCACACTAGGATTTATTTGCATGTGAACCTTTCCCTATATATATAAATATATATATACTATTGCAACTAGGAATTAGAGACGGCTGAGGCGGCTGATGGCCGAGCCACAAAATTAATTAGGAGGCTGATTAAGATGGTTAATTACAGAGCCCCAACCTAAAATTTGGGCTTATTTAGCTTAAATATAATGGATTGTATTCTAACCCATAGCTTGATGCTAGTTTGTACTTTGTTTTAGGACTTCACCACTTACAAAACCATAAAACCGTTTCGCTCCAATTAATAGGTCGGAATCAATTAAAACAAACAAAAACTTCACCACTTATAACTTGGGTTTTTTGTGTTCGGCCTTTTCTCTTTGGGCTGAATATATTTTCTTTATTTTTGGGCCGAACAAAGATGTTAATAATTTTGTGTTACGTTGGGCCTTTTAATTGATTGCAGTGCAATTTTGTTCGAGGAAATTGAAGTTCATATTAATTAGACGTGAACGATAAAAATATATGTAAAAACAAGCTGATCAAGATCATAAGTCGAACTTTTAATTAAAACATGCAAATCATAAATAGTGGATTATTTTGCAACGTGGTTGGGCTTTTGATAGTGAAATTCTTCTCAACACGTGATATGATTCTCAATTTTCATGCAAATCTCTGTGATTCTCCATAGTTATATCATAAATTTGGATATGAATGTTTGGGAGAAAGTATTGAAAAGTTAGAATAGATATAAAAGATAATAGTATAGCATTAGAAAACTGTAATTAAAGAAAGGTAAGTAATATTACACTAATAAAGAAACTAGAAAGCATTAGAAAACTGTAATTAATCTAATCTGAAGTTAATAAGCCTCTATACTCTTTTCATCTTCATCTTCTTCTTCTTCCTCTTCCTCTTTCTCTCTTCTTCCCCTTCCCCTTGATCCCCTTCCTCTCTTCATCTTCATCTTCCTCTTCCTCTATACTCTCTTCATCTTCATCTTCCTCTTCCTCTCTTCTTCCCCTTCCTCTCTTCATCTTCATCTTCCTCTTCCTCTTCCTCTCCTCCTCCATAGAGATAATAGAAGAATAATCGTCAACTCCTGTTTCCAGAATCCTCATCTCCTCAAGTTCAGCCAACATTCTGCTTAACCTTTCCAACCTGTTCACCATTCTCTCTGCGATTCTCTCTTCGAAACTCTCAATAATATTACTCCTATTTCCGAACCTATCTCCCGCCGAAATCAAATCACTATTTCTTAATATTCCTTCCTGGGTAGGAGGAGGAGGCTTCTTCACGGTCACTAGCGGCGGCCGAGGCCTAGCCCGGATGCCGTCGCCGGAAACCGCCGCATCCACCCTGCCGCCGTAGATCGGGATGACTTTCTTCGCCGAGACCTGTCCTTGGCAAACGGGGCAGTAAAAAGAGTGCTTTAGATGCTGCAGGAGACAGCCCCAGCAGAAGAGATGGCCGCAGAATGTAACGACGCCGTTCTCCGCCAAATCCACGCATAAGTTGCAATCGAAGCGGCCGTCGTATTCTCGCGGAATCGAACCGGGATTCACGGCCACGGTAATCGCCTGATTCCCTTCCATCTATCTCTATGGGAATCGAAATTGATTAGAGACTCTCGAAGCAGCAGGAAAATATGTATGTGTATGTATACGTATTTATAGAAAAAAATAGGATTCCTTCTATACTTAGGAAAATCAATAAATTACCTTATTGTAACTGCCACGTCAGCACATACCTTTTATTGAGTTTATGATAGACTAGGAATGAGCTGACACGTGGGCTTCTCAAAGCATATTTCACATTCTCGTCTTTATTAGTAAGGCTTTGGGCTAAATAGGTGCCAACAATATCTATACTATCGTATAATGGGCTTGGGCCAAATTTCCCAGATTTCTTTTTTTTAAATTTCAATTTGAGAATATTTTAAAAGTCATTAACTTGCAAAAGTGGATTAGCAAATTCTTATATGAAATTAACTACGCCACATATAAAATTCAATAATGCTACATGCATGTATATATTCCGTTTTTGTTTTTCCTCCTCTACTTCTTTACTAGCTTCACAATTTCAACCTAACACGACATTAGATTTAATTAGACTTTATATTCTAATACACACATACATATCCTACCGTATAGTACCGGACATAACATGATTGTATAACAAGAGATATATCAAATTAATTTGAAAAAAAATAAATAATAATAAACATTAATTTGGCTAACCATCAAAACACATACATACTATTTGAGATTTTCCCCCACAAAGTCATGCAGTAGTATAGCCATCAAAGTTGGCTAAGCAAGCTACTCATGGATCTAGCTTTCACAACCCCAACCTTGTTCCTCTTCTTCGCCGTCAATGGCGGCTGCTGGCGGCGCACGTTAGCCACGCTCCTCATCCTCCCTTTTCCCAGATGGTGCTCGCAGAGAGAGTAGCCCACCAGCGTCGGCTGGCAGCACCGCCACCCTCGGCCATTGACTCGGCTGCACCGCGACCCCTCCATTATCACATTCCCTCTCTTGTTCTTCTTCACGCTCTGAGCCCCGTCTTCTTCCACTTCCACGGCTGGTTTTGGGTCAAATGCCATCGCATCGCCATATTTCTTGTTCGTTTTCGACTTCATTTTTGCACTCTTGCTTTCCTCCAGCTTGCTGTTTCTCTCGAAAATCCCTTTTCTTTTCTTCAGCGGGACCAGCTTATAGTCTTCTTCTACAAAATTAATACCCAGTACCAAGATTATATTATACTACTGTATTACAATAAGATATATAAACAGAAGAAGCTATATATATAACCTTGGAGAGAAGAAGATGATGGGTGCATATTTGTGTTGAGACCTTCTTCGCCATGACAGATGCTAACTATTTTCCTATAAAGATATATATATATATAGAGAGAGAGAGAAAAATTAAAAAAAGTGGGATCGGAATTAATGAGAAAGAAATAATAGTAAATATTAGTGCAAGTAGCATAAGAAAATTATGTGTGCACGGAAGAATATGTATAAGATGGGGACCAGTATATGTGTATTATCCCATGCTAACATGCACCACATGGTGATGGGGTGTATGTATTGTTTTTTTCTCCAACAAAGAGAGGGAATAGTCAAATATAAATATGGGAGGATAAATTTTTATAGGTTTTTGCAGATTAGATGGGGATGTGGAAGGTAGCCAAAGTTGATGTACAAACACCATATAAAAAAGTGATGTTTTTCCACTCTGAGTATGCATATTGTAAGAGGGCTAAAACCAAGAAAACATGATCATCATTTCCTCTCTCTATCTCTCTCTCTAGCTCTTTTACAGTTATTAACTGGCTGCAAGAATTCATCTTTTTTCCCCATCTTTTGCAAGTTGTTTGATAACAAGATCGAATTAATTAGTGTATGTACATGAAAGAAGAAGTGAATATCAATAAATATTATTAATTCATTTACTTTAATTTAATTACTTTTTCCACTCTTACCTGATATCATTATTCGAATTCACACCTTCATCATCTCCAAACTCCTGTTAGAAATAATCATACAAACCAATAATAATAAAAAATAAAAATAAAAATTTGAATTTTAAATCTGGGTTTTATTATCACCGAGTGCAGCTTTAACAACCCAAAAATACAAGTGCAATTTGCGCCATGATGAAAAAGCAAGGTGTTACCTTTTGCTTCATCTTTTCTTCGTATGTAGAAAAAGCCCATCTGTTGGTTTGGTCGGACGGCGGTTTGGGAGGATCAGACGGCTGAGAAGATGACGGCGCCGCCTCTGATCGGCGGAGGTGGAGATCTGAGAGAGGTGGTTGCGTAGGGACTGAAGAACACAGCGCCAAACGCTTTCTGATCCTCATAGTTTAGTGATGATCAACACACACACACACACATTCACAAACATGAAATAATTGTGTGTTGGTGCAAGAAAATAATGGGATAAAGAAGACTGTTGAGAGGCCAAACTTTTAGAGAGAGAGAGAGAGAGAGAGAGAGAGAGGAGAGGGATCACAAAGAAATCATGCCCTTCAAGAAATGTGTTTTGGCTCTGATATGATATGCATCTCTCTCTCTCACTCTCTAATTGTATTGGGTGTTTTCTCTCTCTAACTTTAAATTGTTGCACCACACACAGTCACACACACTGCACCACACACATGAGGATATATTTGTACGAGAGAGAGAGAGAGAATCAAAAGGGCAAAATAGAGTTAGTAGAATTTCTTGTTGGTCGCACGTGCGAGAGCTGGTGGGACACGTGTGAGAGAAAGAGGTGGCCCAAGTGGGGGCGTCACCGGCTACCGGAACTGGGATGGGGAGAGACAGGTACGGATTATGACAGCGTGGACTATGTTGTTTTTGGGCGATTGAAAGCGAGGGACTCAACCTCAACAAAGTGCACGTAATAGTATTAATTTATCATTACTATATTAAAATTTATTATTTATTCATGAAATTGGATATATTATGCAGTGATTACCTGTGTTGGGACTTTTTGTAGTTAAGATGGAATGGATGATGTCATAATTATGCGTTCCGAATTTGCTAGTAACATTTTTATTTTAATTGAGAGTTGAGCTTAGAGTTAGAGCGTGAGCTGAAGCTACCATAGTACCATCCTTATATAAGTCAAAACTGAATTTAAGTTTGTGTTGAAAATAATTGAAAACAGATTGGGCTAGGCTAGCAGGGTAGGTTTAACCCCTAATTAAAATTGATGTTAAAATTAATACATTTTCCGTTGGAAGCAGTAGGCCTGGGCCTATCTAAAGGTTAAGCCCAAAATTTAGTGAGAAATTGGGCCTTTATCACCATATAGCCCAAATGGGACTCCAAGTAACATGTTGAGCTTTGCTATGCATGATCTCTAACACACTTGCAAGAACAATTCGAAATAAACATTTTATTTTTTTTTACAAAGTGCATAACAAAAACACATCGATCGACGGTATAAGTAAACAGTCTAAACACTTGAGTTGGGCAACAAATCAGATGCAGAACCTGCAGAAGATGTGGTTAAATTGGAGGAACTACTGATTGCACCACCACCACCACTACCACTACCACTACCATTGCCACCAGAGTATGTATCTGAACTGCTTACAGCAGTAGTCACTACTACTACTGGAGCTGTGACATTATAGATGGCCTTTGGCAGTGTCGGAGGCAGGTGGGGTAGGCAACCTTCGGATACAAGAACTTGCATAACTTGGCTTATTGATGGGCGTTGGGCGCTATCCGGATGAACACACCACAACCCAACAACCATCAACCGCTCTATTTTGCACGCCGCCTCATATTCTGATGAGTCCGGCTTCGCATCAGCTGCATCCAGCAGCTTTCCAGCTCCATAAAGGTTCCACACCCACTCCACTAACACAATCTGGTTTCCTGGATATTTGTGATCAATAGGTCTCCTCCCACAAGCAATTTCCAGTAAAAGAATGCCAAAGCTATAGATGTCGGTCTCCTTGCTTGCCCTGCAGTTGGCCAGATACTCGGGAGCCATGTAACCGTTGGTTCCTGCAGGAAGTGTGGAGTAAGAATCCTTATCAAGGTCGACTAGGCGGGCTAATCCAAAGTCACCAAGTTTAGCATTGAAGTTGTCATCAAGCATCACATTGCTTGCTTTAATATCCCTATGCACCACATATTGCTTCAACCCTTGATGTAAATACAGCAATGCTGAAGCTATCCCTTGTGCAATCTTGTACCTCATTTCCCATGTTAGGATTGAATTCAATTTGAAGAGATGAGAGTCTAAGCTCCCATTAGGCATGAACTCGTAGACAAGTAGAAGCTCTGCTCTTCGATGGCACCAACCTATGAGTTCCACTAGATTAACGTGCCTCAACTGGCTGATGATTGTGACTTCAGCTTCATACTCCTTTCGCCCTTGTTCGGATCCTTCTGAGATCTTCTTCACCGCGATGAAGGTGTTTGTTGCTTTCAAGAAGCCTTTGTAGACGCTGCCAAAACCCCCTTCTCCAAGCTTCTCTGCAAAATCGTTGGTTGCAACAAATAATTCCTTGTAAGAAAACCTTTTAGGCCCCTTGCCATTTTCAAATTCATGATCCATGGCAGAATCGGATGATTGCTCTTCCTCTAACCCCTCGTACTCATTTTTGTTCTTGTTCTTGTTCTTGTTCTTGTTGTTTAATAGTAAGAAACAGAATGCAAGAAGGAGTAGTAGTAATACGGCAGCACCAGTACTGATCAATCCAAATATGACAGCTTTATTATTTTTACTGGTATTGTTCACAGTACTGAGAGTAAGATTAAGTTGAGTAGAAGAAAAATTCCAAGACTTAACGTTGTTTTTCTGGAAGGAGGCTCCGGTGGCAGCTGAGAAACCGACAGTAACAAATTGAGGCAAGTAGAGTTTAAGATCAACCAGGTAGCTGAGGTTGTACTGTCGAGTTACGCCGGCATAGGTACCGGTGAAATTCACCCTCAGGAACTTGGTAGTGGAGCTGTAGCTAATCCAAGCATCATTTTCCCAGCCTGCAGAGATGTTGTTGTACCACATCACAGTTCCGACGGAGCTGACGTTGTTCAGATCTATGCCGACATGCGGCACCACGTAGCCGCCGTCGTAAGGAGGATCGATGACGGGGTTAGGATACGTGTCGAACTCTACTGCAACGAATGTCTCCATAGACAACGGATCCGCCGGCGAGGTGGCGTTTCCGAGGCCGAGGCTGCCGCCGTAAGACCATGGTTTGATGCTAGAACCCTGTGGAGCCATGAAAAAGGCCAAGCCGTCGCCGAAATTGTCGTTGCCGGCTGAGTCTATGACGAAGGAGAAATGAGTGGAGAAATCGGCGATTCTCTGCGAAGCGTTGTCCCACAAATGAAGCGCCTCCATGTAGGTGGCTCGGCCGGCTCTTTCGACGCGCGCTCGGTCGCGCTCGTTTGTTGTGACTTGAATGCCTTCGTCGGTGATGTAGGCGTCGCCGGTGAGGTTGAGGCGGCCGCCGTCTGATTTTGTGATCGGAGACATGTCGAAGGACAGTGAGACCGTTGCTAACGGTGCCAAGGCTAAGAAAACAAGGACGGAAATGGAAATGGAAGTAGACATGGCTGTGGCTGCAGTGCAGTGCAGTTTGTCTGGGAATTGAAAAAAGTAATGTCGATGAAACTGAATTATGATATGGGTTGGTCGGAGAAGAAAAAGGAATACATTCATGAGTTAACTCGGAGTCAATCCCTGCGTGTCTGCTCAAGTCTATGATAGAGAGAGAGAGAGAGAGAGAGAGAGAGAGTCCGAAAATGGAAAATGTTTGTAAAGGGGCTTTAATTTGATAATTTGTCGGAAAAGATTTAATTTAATAAAATTACTAAAACCTAAAGTCTCCATACCTCCAAGTCGTTGCCACCATAGTCCATATAGTACCATTGTAAATATGTGACAAAGTTTGTTTTTCAGTTGCCATTATAGAAAAATCTCTGAAAGACATTTCTTACTTTTGAACTAAACTAAAATGTTACTAAACTCTGACCAAAAAAAATTGAGTTTGAAGAATTTTAAACTTTTCAGTTGATAGAGCAGAAATTTTAATTTTAATAATTCAAAGAAAACTCGTTACTACTTCGTTAACTTTTTAAATTTTTGGGATGTTTACTTCCATGTGCTAATAATTATTTTTACCCATTTTAAAGAGTTATATACATTTTATACCCATTTTGAAAATGCATCTTCACAAAATACTCATTTACTATGAGCACACCAAAGAATTGCTATCTACAAGTATTTCTTTGATTTCCAAACTTTTGCTTTATTTTGTTTAAAAGTGGATTAAAATCCCATGGTTTTGGTGATATAAGTTTATCTGTGAATTATATTTATTTATTATATAATGTTTATTAACTAACGGAGGAGACATCAAGTTAAAATGGAACTAGACTATTGTCTGAGTTGCGAGTGTTACAGTTCATATCTCCAAATTTTGGAGGCAAACAAAACAAGTGATCTTGCTCTACTACAAGTAAGACAAGAGCGTCTTGAACAGGCGGCTCAAGATAATCTGAGCCCACGAGAAATCCGTGCACGAGTATGGACCATCAAGTTCTACTTAGATCGCCTCATGATAAATTCTTATCTAGAGGGGAAACTAAGATGTCTCATGAGATTAGCCCATCAGGATCATATCTAATGGAACTCTTGGGACAGAAGAACGGCCCTAATTTCGTAGAGATTATTTCAGATCCGGCCAAAATCTCTATGGATTTACGGGAAATCCAGAAGACGGTACAAAATTACGGCAACAACCTATATGGAGTACCTCAAAAGGTAGACGAAATATCCAGCAAACAGGATGTCATAATAGACATTCTGAAGGATATCTAGAAACGGGTGGAGAAGCTGGAGTCACGACCAAGTTCCAACCATGTCAAGAAGGGTTTCTTTTCAGACGAACCAAAAAGATACCCTATGCCAGTTAAAGAGGTCAAGAAAGACCCAAATGCAGATCTTATTATTAGTTTGATCCGAGGTAAAAAACATGAATAACCTCGAAAGGATTGGACTAGAAAATCTACAAGAGTTAGTAGAATCTTTTGCTAACATGAAGGTCGTGGATCTTAAGATGGCAAAATCGGAAGACGGGGCCAAACCAGAAGACGGGCCACAACCTATGCCAGAAGACAAGCCACAATCTACAAGTCAACCTGTAAGAGGTTTTCATGATTTTGGGGCTGGACCGTCCTATCATTGAAGGACTGAAGGAATTGCCGAGGATCAATTCTCGGTTAATTACAGACGAAGGACAAAAGTAAAAGATTCTCCTTCTGAAAAAACCACCTTGGAGCCCATCCATCCATATGAAGTCACTCTTAATATCGATGAAATCAATTTCAAAGATAGAGAGAAAGTCATTGATGACTGGGCAACAACGATGAGGATTACAGGATCAACCCTCAACATGAACAATGAAGGATTTGTCAAATTCATCGAAATGAGTCTCGCAGGAGTCGCATAGATTGCGTGGGACGAGGCAATAACCACGGATGTCAAAAATTCGTGTTTTCAAAGTGAGTCTTCTGCAACCGTCCTAAAGAATCATTTATTGGGAGTTGGTTATTTTGGGACTTTTGATGAAGAGAAGAGACAGAAATATTCAATGGCTCTTCTTAATCTAAGACTCGCAGTCTTAGATCAAAAGTCGCTTAATGAGTTTTTATAGCTATTCACAGTCTATCAACATCATTCAAAGACTGATGATAGCATCACCAAGGAAATTTTCTTCTTAAAATTTCCTAACCCATGGAGAGAAATGTTCATCCGTGATTACGTTCCCGGTGATTACGATGACATTGGAACAAGAATGTATTTTGTGCACACCAAGCCTACAGAATGGTGTCAACAAGCTACTGCACAAAAGAACCTCAAGAAATTAAGGAGGATCAATAAATCAGCCACCCTTAGTTGCAATGATAATGATCTCCCAACGGTCATTGGAGAGAGGCCTGCTAGTTACAAAAGAAGCAGGAAGAATAGGTATCAACCCTATTCCAAAGATGAAGGACCCAGGATAAGATCTTGGAAGCCTAAGACGATGTGGTCTAGACAGAAGGCTAGATCATACAAATATGGACAGAGAAACGATCCATCAAAAAATAGGTTCCAATCCAGAGGTGCTAGTTCAAACAGGTCTCAGGAGATAACACCGGCAAAGAAAACTTTCCGAAAAGCTCATACTAGAGCTAACGAAAGTTTTAAAGGACTGTAACTGTTGGATGTGCGGTGCAGCTGGGCATATCTCTACAAATTGCCTAGAAAACAAGATGATGAGGAGGTTCAAGTCCACTCCGGACATCGAAGACGCAATCTATTTCCAAGATCTCGTACAAGTTTACCAGTTTGAGGACATACCCTTAGATGAGAGTATTTACGAACAGGAAGAAGTCCTTAGTAGTGAAGGAGATGGATCTACCGAATCAGAATCAGACTGAACAGGAGATTCATCATCAAGAAAGTGAAAATCGAACTGGCTATTCAAGCCGGACAATGATTTCATAAAGCTAGATCGACAAGATCATGAAGAAAAGTCTTAATATACAGAAGTATCAAGGACTTTACAACAGGGAGCATAGATTATGCTCTAAGGAACTTCACTCTCAAGACTCGAAAACACCATATTGTCTATGGTATTACGAGACGAGAGATGTCGCTCCCAATCGAGCTCACGGGGAATCAAGTGGAGATGCAGTTGATTCCAGCAAGCGATATCCGGGAGGATCTTGAAAAAATGAAGCCGGAGATTGCGGAAAAGATGAGTTGGATACATATTGGAGCAATCCAATTAGTACTCAAATCAGCACTTTTCGCGGGTGTTGAATCACCTATTGACATCGCTATTTGTGATAACTGAGTCAGAAATCTTAAGGATTCCGTGATGGGAACTATTGTAGAAACTTATATGCTGGACAAGTGGTTGGGATTATATATCCTAAGATTGCTTACAATCTTAACGATTCCAATTTCAGCAGAGCCCTGACACTTTATCAGGACTTCAAGAGGAAAGAGCTGGTGGAAGAAGGGAATAGACCTTATTCCATCACGTATCAGGTATCATATGCGCTTTCAAACTCACATCATACTGAGTTATTCCTTGGAAAACAGTTCATTGAGATACCAGATACTTTCAAGAAGGTGACAACATCGATTTGTCCCGATAGAATTGAGTTTCCACGTTTAAGAAATGTGGATATGCAAATACAAGACAAAATGGTCATAAGTCATGATCAAAGTCTTAGGATACAATCTGGAAGATTGTCGTTTCAAGGAGATATGATTACTTCTCAACTCATGGGAAGAAGTCTTATTCAGCAAGGACAAGAGGCTCGGAGCTCTTTACATGCTCTAAGTTATAAAAAGACGGCGATTACTATCAAATGTCCAAAAGGATGGAGAGGAGTTACCGTCAAATTTGATACTACAAGATGGGAAACCAATTTTTCCTGCAATATCTTGTATTATCTTGAGCAACCAGAAGTCCATCATTACATAGGAATGATAGAAATCGGAGGACGAACGGTTGAAATCCTCATCTTAGGTTTGGATTTTCTTGAGAAATTCAAACCATGGAGACAAGGAGAAGAGGGAATGGAAGTCACGATCAATGAAAGAAAAATATTAATTTAATGACTAGTCCATTCTCAATTTACATTCCTATTGGAGTGTTATATGAAAAATATAAAACAAAATATTTTGCTGCTTATATTGATTCAGGTGCAGGAATAATATGTACTGCAAAACGAGGAATTTTCCCAGCAGAGGTGGAAGAAGATCTACCCCGAATTGTAGGAAGAGATTTCTCTAAGAAAATCTTGATTCTAACAAAAGGAGTCAGGATGGTAAAGATTTTAGTTGGAGGAGCAGGCCAGACACCTTGGTATAAGGTTAAAACTCCACCAATTTATTTTCATGATACATGAGCAGATCTGTTGGGAAACAATTTCTTGCAGATGTTCAAAAGATATATGCAGGATAATGAGAAACAAAATTAGTGTCCACAACTCAATGTGATCACAAAATTATTGTTCAAAGGTTAAAGGGAGCATTTAATAGACAAATGCCATTAGCCTTTCGCAGCAAGCGTGGTGATGAAGGACAACTTCGACACCCAAAAATGCAACACCAAAAAATGCAAGATCGAAGAAGGTTCAATGAGGCTTTATTGAACTTTAGGATAAAGGGCAAATTGAATGATAACGAATTTGAGAACAACGAAACTGAGATTCAACTCCTAAAGGTATCTTTAATTTCTAAAGATATTGAAAGTGATTCGCAGGTATCATTGGAAGATGTTAAAAGGAAAATTGTAAGGTGTTACAATGAGAATCCTTTAGCATGGTGGGAGAAAAACCAACTCAGAGCTACCTTAAAGGCAAAGCCAGACAAGGTAAATGAGTTTGTTAGATTCAGACCAATCCTGATGTATCTTAGAGATCAACAGGACATGAAGGAGATTATCAAGGAACACCTTGATATGAAGTTAATTGAACCAGGTAACTCGCCATATAGTAGCCCAGGCTTCTTGGTAAGAAACCATGGTGGGATCAAAAGAAATAAACCTAGACTCGTTATTAATTACAAAGGTATTAATGACATTCTTGAGTTTGATGGTTATTTTATCCCTAGTAGAGAACACCTTATTAACTGTATTAGAAATGCTAAGGTTTTCTCCAAGTTTGATTGCAAGTCAGGTTTTTACCAGATTCGCATGGAGAAGAGTAGTAAGAAGTTTACAGCATTCTCTACTCCACAAGGGCATTATGTTTGGAACGTGATGCCAATGGGGTTAGCTAATGCACCCCAGATTTTCCAGAGAAAGATGGATAATCTTTTTAAAGATTACTTCTCTTTCATGTTTGTTTATATTGATGATATTCTTATAACATCAAAAGATATGAATGAACACGTCAAACATCTTGAGATTTTTACAGATGTTTGTTACAAGGAAGGATTGGTGCTGTCAGAAAAGAAGGCAGTAATCGCAACCCGGAAAATGGAATTTTTGGGGATCGAGATAGATGAATTAGGGATAATTCTACAGGACCATATTGTTCAAAAGGTCAATAATTTCTCGGAGGATCTAAAGGAGAAAAAATAACTTCAAAGTTTTTTAGGAGTTGTTAATTTTGCAGAAGTATTCATTAAGAATCTTGCAAAGTACAGAAAGGTTTTCAGCCCGTTGCTGAAGAAAGATGTTCCGTTCATTTGGACAGCATAACATCGTAAAGGAATGAGAGATCTAAAGGTGGTTTCTGAGAACCTCCTAAAACTCTCAATGCCATAAGACGAGGACGACCTGGTCTTGTATACGGATGCTAGTGATCATTGGTGGGCAGCGGTGCTTACGAAGATCACTCCCAATGGAGAAGAACCATGCAGATACTGCAGTGGTTTGTTCCAAGAAAATGAGGCCGTTCGTTGGCACATTAACGAGAAAGAATTCTTTGCAGTTCGAAATGCTTTCAAAAAATGGCCTCTCTTTCTTCTTGCAAAGAAATTTATTTTGAAAGTTGATAACACACAAGTTAAAGCTTTCTGAAACAACAAGATTGAATCTAAACCTGAAAAGGCTAGATTACTTAGATGGCAAGCTGAATGTCAATATTTTATTTTTGACATTGTTATTATAAAATCTCATGAAAATATTCTTGCAGATTTTTTGACAAGAGATGGAGCCAACTGAAGTTAGCTCTATCATGATGGCCTAGAAGCATCTCAAGGAAAACCTTGAAATGCTTATTAGGAAATGGGACGAGTGTGTTCTAAAAGCTGAACAAGCTGGAAGAATACAATCTATTGATAAGACAAAAGTCACTAATAGAATTCGAGCATGCGTGCTAGCACAAACACAGTGTTGGAACGCAATCCAAGAGCCAATCCTTCGGGCTTCCAGTTAGCAAAACTGGAGAAAGAAGAGTTTCGGTTGCCGGTCCCTATAACGGTAGCAGAGGATTCCAATACCTCTTGCACGAGTACTAAGTTGGTGGTTTCAATAGAACCATCGGCCCAAGAAAAAGATAATACTCAGAAGTCAAATTCTGAGACATCATTTCAACCCAGCACCTCCGGGGTAAAGGAGGAAGAGATTAATCTTAGGCCATTGAAAGACACTTCTAAGATTAATACTTTCAATGTTTTACAAGTTTCTTCTTATTGGCAGGCTTATCAGGCAATCTGGGAGTACAATGAGAGGTATCAATCCAAACAAAACAATGGTTGATGTCTCTGGAAAGTACCCTCGAGTATGGATGATGCTAGGAGTTCATCCACAAGAGGTCAATGAATGGTATGAATTTGGGGCACTTGCCTCAGTTTATACTGTCTCTCCATCGTTTACAGAAATTAAGAATCTACCCAAGTGGATTCAGGAAGTTGTTTACGATTCATGGGCTAACAATGATCAGCTTAGCCGAGGAGATGTTCTGGAATTGTACTTCATTAGTGCATCACCAGAACCCGTTGGAAAAGGGAACCATGAAGCCTTTCATTACATAAGGCTCATGCGAACTGACGAGAGGAGCCGTTGTAACATCAAGGTTCCAAGTGGAGATGTACCACTTGTCTCCACCCTCACCGAGGATGAAATCTCAACTCGCAGGGCTTGGGGTTTATGGGTCTGTCTCACAGAGATGGATAAAGTTAAGTATTCATTCAAATTCTTCCAGAATTCTGTGAATGGATCATTCCTGTTAAACATGATGACAGGAAAAACCACGAGATTTGCAGAGGAAGCTTTCGAAAGAAAGAGGACTTTGCTATAGGAAAATAAGCTTGCGACAAGTAAAGAAACTCATCGCAAGTTTTGTAACATGGCTCATTATGGGAACTGGATCAATCATATATGTCCAGCTTGCCCAAACCAAAAGGAGCTAGAGTTCGGGCGAGGATTCATGCCAAGAGCAGGAAGGTCTCGAGCCGAGGACAAGAAAGAACCAAGGGCGCCACCGAAAGGGAAGATGCTTAGGGCCCCGCCAAAAAAGTAGTTGGCCGACACAAAAAGATATAGTCATGTGACTCTATGAAAGGAGAGCCTCACCCGAAAAGAAGACGACAAGGGTGATGAGAAAAAAGAGATTCCCACTAAAATAAAAGACAAAGTGGGAGGACCATTCGTTCACGGTCCAAAACAAAGAAAGCGACATTTCACCATCTTTATTCGGTGGAATTCAAAAATGGAGGACCCCAGTCTTCATTATTCGATTCAATTATCACAACTTTCGGTGATAATGGAGGAAGAGGACCCATTCCTCATATGGGTGCAAGATGGAGTCAGTGGAAGAAATCTGATGTAATAATTCAAGACAAAGAGGTTTCCAACCTCTATAAATAAAGACGAGCGAATGAAGCAAAGATCATCGATTATTTTCTTAGTTTTCTTCAACCTTAGCCTTGTAATAGTTTAAATTTTCTTGTGTATGAGTGTTTTCCATTCCGCTACCATAAATAGCTAAACAAGTTTGTCTCCTCCCAAAAGGAGATAAAATTATGTAATAAATATTTATATAATTCCCCAATAAAAGTTCGGGTTTTTGCTCATTACCTTCGTATTTTATTTTTTTGTTTACCAACAAAGTTAGCCCGCAGTGAGTCTTTGCTCAGTGCTTTGAGCAGTTATCGTGAATCTTGGAGCGGTGCTCGGATTGATAATCGACGAAGGAGAGGCGGATCACTGCTAAGAAATTCGGCATAAAACCATAAGGTGCTCCTGGTGGTTTGACAAAGTCTGTAAAACTTCTGGCGAAGAAGATCCGCAGCAGTAAGGTATGAAGTTGGTATGCATTAAATTTATTTACGGAAGTGTAGTGGACCTGATAATTGTTTTATCATTTTGATCTAAATAAAGTAAAGAATGGCTTGGAAATAGGTGTTTTAAATGAAAAAGGTATTTTTTGAATGTATATTTTGAAAGTGGGTAGATTTTGTATATACATCTTAAAAGTGGGTATTATTAATTTTGGCCTTACTTCCATTTAGTCTCTTTTCAAAAAAAGCCCAAAATAACCCTTTATCTACATTCATTAAGGTGGTGTACACTGGATATCACAATAATACACATAAAATTACATTTTCTTGAAAATCGTGAAAAAAAGGGTTAAATAGCAGTAAATGGAGGGACTATTAAATAGTACTCCCTTTGTTTTCATCTCATTTGACTCGTTTCATTATTTTATATAATCCATATATTCAACAAACGAGTTAAATAAGACGAGACGGAGTGAGGAGGACTGGTATGAAAAAGAAAAGTAGTCTAATTAAAGAAGTTAAAAAAAAATAGAAAAAGGAGGGTGTGTTGTCTCCCTTCATAGGTGGCTCGGCCGTTGATGGATTGGTCGTGACTTGAAGTTGAGGCGGCCGCAGTCTGGTTTTCTGATCGGAGACACGTCGAAGATTAGTACGAGCGTTGCTTCCGTGGATAAGGTTAGGAAAACAAGGATGGAAATGGGAATGGCAGTGGACATGGCTGTGGCTGCAGTTTCTTTGGGTTTTTTTAAAATAAAAAAAAAAAAAAAAAAAAAAAGTAATCGTGATGAAACTGAGATTTGATTCTCGGAATAAGAGATACGTTTTATACACGTACATGGAGTAATAAGCAAGATAGCAATAGCAAATTAAAAAAATAAATAGAGTAATCAATTCAATTCCCTAATGCAGCTTGCAGCAAAGCTTGGCCTAATTGATTAGCAGCTCCCTCTATTAATCCTTCAACCACACTATTAACAACATTCTGCACGGCGTCGTTTCTCCTCGGCGGCTGCACCAAGCTCGTCCCCGTATACACCGGCGCACTGTTATATCTCCGCACTTGATTGATGTGATATTGATGTTGATGATGCCACCAATATTCCTGCTGCTCTAACGCTCTTGTCGTCGGACGACCACCTCCGCTCTCCGACCTCAACATTCTCGAACTAGACTCCACTTGTTTATCCTGTCGGATCCTAACCTTATCCGATTTCCCACACTTGAGGTGCGCGTCGAACTCACACGCCTCGCACCGGTAGAGCCAGTGGTCCGACCCGGGACCGCCGCAGACGTCGCAGACGAAGGCCTTGTTTTCGTATGGCGGCTCGAAGCAGAGGTGGAGAGGGTGGTGGTGGGCTCCGCCTTTGACCGACGAGCGCGTGAACGCACACGCCGGGTGCAAGTCGAGCTCGCACTCTCCGCAGTGGTAGCAGAAGCTGGCGCCCGCGCCCACCACGCCGCACGCGTTGCAGTGGAAGGATCCGGTTGAGTATGCAGGGGAAGGAAGCAGAGTTAGAGCGTGCTTCGGATCAGCCCTGTGCTCGAGTTTCTCTGGCATTTGGGAGCAGATTTTGTGAAGAGAGAAGGTGCAGGAATCGCAGCTGTAAACGAGGCCCGATGCTTGTTTTAGGCAGGCCGAGCATTTGGTTGTGCTTGGAGGAGAGAAGTTGATGGATTTCAAGGTTAAGGGATGAGGGTGGCTGAAGTGAGTGATGTGAGGTTCTGCCTCGATCTTTCCCATTTTTTCCTTTCCTTTCCTTTCCTTTGCCTTGCATTGATATTGATGATGATGATGAGTTAGTTATATGGTGGTTCTAGTTTGGAATGTAGTAGAATGTGAACATGCTTGCTTTAGATCCTCAAGATTACGCGTCGAAAAGGAGATCCACCTTAAACAATGTTTTAGGTAGCTGAGTTTTCGATTAGTGAAAGATACATTTTTAGTATTTTAAGGCTTGTTTTGGCCATCTGTAACTACAGACACATGTATATGGCTGTCTGTCATCGTTTTCGTTGTCTGTTTGCCTTGAACGTAGATTACAGGTTAGTGAACTACATCAGTATGATCAGACATTGATTGATCATGCAGCATCTTGTGCTTTTTTTTTTTCTTCTAAATTGAAATGACATGGTTTCTTTCTAGAAAGAGAGGTAAAAACCTTGTCTTTGAGCAGTAGAATGTCTGATTCTGATCACATCAGTCTATCTTCTCCAAGTGTTACTTCATATCTACAAGCATTGAGTTTCTTGAAAGAATCATGAATTCTTGAAAGAGAGGTGGAGGCTTGTCTTTGCATGAGCAGTATAAATCTATCAAATGTAAGAATAACAAACTCATATTGTAATTATTCTTGAGATAATCACTTTCCATTACATGAAAACTTATGACGGCTTTTACAAGTAAAGATTACATCAAGGACACAGATAATCAGAAAGTCAAACTTCTTGTGTGGCTTTTGCACACTTCAAATGAACATCAAACTCACACGATCCACAACGGTACAGCCAATGATCTGAACCTGGCTTTTCACAAACGTCGCACTTGAAAACTTTGTTCTCATAAGGAGGCTCATAGCAAAGGTCGAGGGCGTGATCATGAGCCTTAGACAGCAACGAAGGGTACATAAAGGCGCATAACGGATGAAAATCCAGCTGGCACTCGGCACAGTTGTAGCAGAAGGCAGTGCCAGTGGCCCCACACGCGTTGCAAATGAACTGTCCTTCTTCATAGGCAGGCGAGGCAAGAAGATTCAACGCGTGCTTCTTGTCAGCACCATGAAACAGTTTCTGTGGCAGTTTCGAGCAAGCTTTGTGCAGACAGTAGTTGCAAGACTCACAGATGTAAGTCCACCCTTTGGCTTCCTTAGTACACGCAGAACATGAGACTTTGTCTGAGGTTGAGTTTTGGTAAGAGATCAGTCTGAGAGAGTGCTGGTGGCTGAAATGGTGAATGGATGGTTGCACTTCAACGATGTCCATCTTCGTTCGTCTTAGGTATCAACAATTGATGCACAGGACAGTATGTGGAACTTATATTCAGGGCTGAATTAATAGAATATGGAGTAATATTGAGAATAAGATAGAACAAAAAACGCGTAAAGCTAGCTTATCGGCTTATTCTCATCTCTGATCATCACATCAGCTGGCCAAAGAAAATTACTTGTTTGTCTCATTGGCCTTAATGTCAAAATCAATCTGAGTATTCAATGTGATGATTCAAGATTTAGTTAATTTTATCTGAATTTTGCAGAACATTCATGCTTTTATAAAAAATAGAAGAATACTACGTATAAAATTATCAAAATTGCAGGCCTGATGATGCTGGCTGCATTTTTTTGGCTAATGGGACTTGGTCATTCTTAAATTACTTTGTCAGTTTCTTATATTATGCAAAATATATGAAGCACAAGCTCTTTACTTCTATTTAGAAATCCTCTCATTGCATAAAATAATGAACTTACATTACAATGTAAGTTTAAACAAAATACATATGGTTCATATTACTATATAGTACATTTCCTACTGTTTTTAAATTAAACTGTTTCCTTTCTTCAATTTCATCTCTCAAAATCTATCAAGGTTCCTGCAGCTAATTCCAACCTCTTGATCCGATATCAGAAACAAATGAGAAGCTTCGACCAAAATGGACGTCTCAGATTCACCTAGAAAACTCAAAAAGATCAGCCTTCTCTATAATGCAAAACCAAACAATGTAATCATTTAATTAAAGGTAGAAAAGTTCTTACAATTTCTGCATCTCTAGTCTGATCCTTGAAAGGCATTCTGTCATTAGTCGCATTCGTGTTTCTGTTCTCATTTCCTCGTCCCAACTCTTCCCAAACAGGAGTACGGATACCAGTGGAGGGTGGTAGAGTCACCTCTCTCTTCAACTCCTTCACACCAAAACTGAAACTCTGCCTCTTGAGGAGTTGAAGCTTTTCATTGCTTTGCTTAGAATCACACACAGTCCAGTGCGTTTCTCTCTCACTAGGAACGGTGTTTGAGATATCAAGGGAAAAACAAGCATCACTGAACTGACAACTTGGCAAAGTAAAAGCTTCAGAAACTGTAAACGACTGATCTGGATGCCGGAGGCCATGATCATGATCATGATCAAGACCAAGACTGTTTGCATTCTTGGCCTCAACGCGATTCATCCCTTCCGAAAGCAGCTCCATTAATTCGTGCTGGTGGGATTTATCATCCTTCAAAAGTGAACCCCCTTTAACAGCACACGAAACGTGTGCATCAAACTCACATATACTACAATGGTAATGCCATCCATTGTAGCTAGGCTTCTCACATATATCACACTTGAAATCATAGAGGGGCTCAAGCTCTAGCTTGAGTACATGAGGATGAGACAAAGCGATCTTAACTGAGAGAGGCATTGCTACACACAGCATATGACAGTATAGTGAACATTTGTTGCAGCTGTAATAAAATCCATCAATGTACCTCCCACACGCCTCACATTCATTTGATTTTTCTGCAAGAGACGAGGTTGAAAGATCGAGACAATGGTTTGGATCACAAGGGTGCATCACCTTCTTAGGCATGCTCCAGCAGACTTTATGAAGTGAGAATCTGCAAATTTTGCAGTGATAAAAGGAATTTATTGGCATTATAGCAAGTTTGCAAGCTGAACAAACGCGTTTCTCATCAGAATGCGACTCAATATATTCTAGCGGATGCTGGTGGCTGAAATGTTTCAACATTGAAGCCTCTTCCATATTAAGTTTGAGTTTGAAACTCAATCTTGCATGAACTGAAAGGAGAAAGCTTGATATGAAAACAGAAGCAGGATATCAAGTTTCGGGTTTTATTTATGTTTTCGTCTGAATTTGAAGAATAAAGGAAAGTCCATAGAATATCCATTTGGCAAGCCTACAACGATAGAACCAAGAAACTCCTAAATAAGCAACAAATGACAGATTCTTGACTTTTAAGCAGGCCAACTTTTTAAACAATGCTGAGATTTTTTTAAGGTTGTGAATTTTGCTGGCCAATGTGTGTAGCCCATGTTCGGCCGTACTGTGTATTATCATAGATTCTTGATTCATACCATGTTAGCAACTTGCTACAGATGGTTGACTTGGATTTATGAGCACCATTTGAAGCTTAAAGTCAACTACTTACAAGTGGGAATTTTATTCTTGAAATTCCAACTTTTTTTTATCTTTTGATTTACTACTATATTTCTCTTCCCATTTGCCAAAATTTGCAGAAACTGGGAAGAGATGCAGTAACATAATTATTTACATTTCAAGAATCAGAAAAGAAATACTCATGTTTGATACATGCTATATAAGAAGCAAGCAAAACCAGAAATGGCCGACTTTGGATATGTGATTCCATTATCAAAGTCAACCATACATGTCCTCAAGTCAATGCCAAAATTCTGCAATAAGAATTTCTAATATACAAACAGCTAGGCTCACCATTAACCAAGCTGTCACCCCAAATCCCAATCTTCAATCTGCCTCAAAACCTTGACTCATTCAACTCCCAAACTGATTATATAAACTGAAAAGAGAGACAAAGAGAGAGAAGTAGAAGACATCAAAATGGAGTACAAGCATTTCAGCCACCAGCACACCTTAACCATGCACAAAGTGCAACCAGGGCAGCAGTTCCACTGCCATGGCTGCCACCACCTCTGCCACGACTCGATTTTCGCCTGCTGGAACTGCAAGTTCTTCCTCCACGAGCACTGCGGAAACTCAAACAGATATGTAAAACACCCTTCCCACAAACAACACCCTCTCATCCTCATGCCTAATCCCACCTACTGCAGCGCCTCCTTCCTCTGCAACGGCTGTGGCGTCGCAGGCAGCACCTTCTCCTATTCCTGCGCCTTGTGTGAGGTTGACTTACACGTGCCGTGCGCCTACTTGCCACCAAAAGTCAACCACCAAGGCCACGAGCATGAGATAAGCATCAGTTTTCAGCCAAGAGAAGAAAAGGAAGCATCTCAAAAATGCAAGATTTGCACAAGGGAGTTGAGCTCTAAGCATTGGTCCTACCTTTGTGATAAGGCCGGCTGCGATTTTCGGGTACACACCTTCTGCGCCACTACTGAGGTTAAACCGGGTTTGTATCAGGATGATGAGCCGGACCGGGTCCAAGCTCCGGTCGTCTTCTACATCTGAAATGCAGATCAAGAACTGGCCTAGTTTTACTAACTGAAGCATTTTTTATTTTTATTTTTTAATTCAGCTAAATGCTATAGTTTGTTTGCATGAGTTGATGATCATTGATTAAAAAGAAAAAATTATTTCTTGATTTGTAAGTATTTTGTTTTGATTTGGTGGATGTTTTAATTTCTAGTCAACTTTTCTGTTCTTCTTCTACATCAATTTACAGTAATTGTGAAGACTGTTTCATGCAAGCTGTTAATATAATGAAAATAATTGAGCTACAATTTTCTTGTAACAACTGCTCTACTTGCATATATAGAAAGAAAATTTGGACATGCTCACATCATGGATATTGACAGCTTGTTAAAAATTTCAACCTGTTACACCACCAGCATCTCTCTAATACTGCAGAGAGAGAAGCACAGAAAGTAAGAACCTTCTTTCAACGAAATTGGTGCTTGGACTTTGTCTTAAACTCTGATGTTTTTGTAAATATAGCTCCATTTTTGTAAATTTCTGCTGGATTTATAGCAAATTATCCTATCAACATCCACCTCCTTAATGTATAATTATTTAATTTATCACGTTATAATATTACAATAAATTTTAAAATGCTATAGTACTTAATTTTATCAATCAATCAATCAATATCAATATCAATATATATATAATACGAAAATGGATCTCCATCCTACGTGGAATTATGTAGAATTTTCGTGATTATTTTTCTAAATTCTCGTGGCTTTGGCTATATTAGGCAATAATTTAATCAATGTAAATACTATAATAATATATCTCCATATATATGCATATTATATAACATTTTTCTAGATTTTCGTCATCAATCAATTAATATAAAAAAATATGATATTCATACAAGATATGCATCATTAATAGAGATATATATTTTTTAACTAAATAAGTATTATACATACCACGACTTAAATTTATTCATCATTAAATTTATTTATCATTAAATTTATTCATCATTAATAATCTCATCGATCAATATTTTTTTATTTGACATAAAGTGATTATTGTCGAAAAATGTTCATCCTTAATCTAATACACATATAACGGGTGCATTGACATAACAAAAAATTGAACATGTTCGATTAGTCAAGAAATGCTACCCTCATTAATCTATGTTTTTTTTTATAATTATTGTGAATAACGAATGAGTTGATATTCAAAATTTAATGGACGGCTAGACATTTTATCATTTGATATTTATATCAAACAACGGGCAAGTTTATACCCGAAAAAAAATTGAATCTCTGATCGGTAATCCAAACAACGGGAAGTTTCATATTCAAAATGAATATAACTATATGCAACCCAATAAAAGTTATCCCTCAAAATAGTTGACCCGTATCTCCAATGGATAATCCAAACAACGGGCGGCTTCATATTCAAAATGAACATAACTACTCGACTTGAGAAATGCAACCCAACAAATGTTATCGCTCAAAACCGTTGACCCAAACAACGGGCAACGTAGTTTTCAAAAAATGTTACATTAAAAATGAATACAACTGCCAACAAATGTTACTCTTAAATGGTTGAACCAAATAACGGGCGGCTTGACATTCAAAATGTATATAAATACTCGATAAATATTATATCTCCAATGGATAATCTAAACAACAGGCGACTTCATATTCAAAATGAATATAATTACCCTAACAAATATTACCCTCAAATGGTTGAACCAAACAACGGGAGGCTTGATATTCAATATGAATACAACTACCCAATAAATATTATATCTTCGAAGGATAATCCAAACAACGGGCGACTTCAAGATAATCCAAACTACAGGGGGCTCGATATTCAATATGAATACAATTACCCAATAAATATTATATCTTCGACAGATAATCCAAACAACGGGTGGCTTCAGGATAATCTAAACAACGGACGGCTTCATATTCAAAATGAATATAGCCACTCGACTTGAGAAATGCAACATAACAAATGTTATCCATGAAAACAGTTGGCCCAAACAACGGGAGACTTTTGAAATAAATATAACAACTCAAAAAATATTACTTAAAAATGCATACAACTTTCGACAAATGTTAACTTCAAATGGTTAAACCAAACAACAACAAATGTTAATTTCAAATGATTGAACCAAACAACGGGCGGCTAGGCATCAAACGAAAATGCCTGAAAAATAATATCACTATTAAATCTATTTTTCTATTACATCTATGATGAACATTTTGAAAAAATAAAATTTAAATAAATAGGAATACTCGAAACTTTTATTAATCTAATTTTCTATTACCGTGAAATGGACGGCTTGATATTGCAAATATGTAATGCTAAATGCGAAATATTGTCTCTCATTTACTTTTTTTTTCTTTTGATATAATTTCATATTAATATTTTAAAATGAACTTTTGCTTTTTTATCAATTTAAAATAAATAATTAGATTATCTTTTAAATTTTACTTTAAAATTACAATATAAAATGATCCCGTCGAATTTCGACGGGCGGTACACTATTCTTATATATCCGCATATTATGAAACTATCCCAAACTAATTCTATTGTTTAAAAACAAAAAAATTCTCCTCGGCTACATCTAAAATGGAAAAATAATAATATATATTTCCAATAGAAAAAGAAAAGAAAAATCCAATAGAGCTCAATTAATTAGGTGAGAATGATTAAGGTTTATTATTATATTGATTAATTAATTAAGTATAGTTACGACAAGTCAACATCTAGAGTCTTCCTAGTGGATATAAATGTTTGGGCCTGAAAATTTGAAGCCCAACAAGCCTCACTCCTCCCTCACGGATAAACTGAATAATGTTGATGAATTTATTACACCAATAAAAAAATAATTGTTTAGTTGAACATTAATCCGAAGATATTATCTTTTCCGCATGATTTTCCTCCTACGAAATTCCCTTTGCAGTTTTCCCTTTTAGATTCTGATAGGCGACTGTTTCTGCATCTATTTTCAGAAAATATACTGGTGTTAAAGAAGCCAAGAAAATCTGGTGAAAGGGGGGAAATTCGAGTAGAATTGAAAGTTTCAGGTACGTGGCGATTGCCCCCTTTTGTGATGAATTAATTGAAGCCTATACCTAACTGTAAATCTTACTTGCATGAATTTCGGAATTCACTTCTTTTTGTATTCAATTTTGATCTAATTTCTTTCTATGGGTATCAAGATTTGTGTAGCTCTTGATTTAGCTTTCGGAGATGCTGCTTTCACGTTATATTTTCTTTTACTTTTCATGTTATCTGTAAACAAGAACTCATGATCATAAATTGGATAGCTTGCCTTGAGCTGGGACCTTTGGCAAGTGTATTATTGGGATGCTATAGTTCATTCAATCAGAATGTGGTGGTAATTTTTAGGTGAAATCTGCGTTGAGTATGAATTCCAACTACGCTATTGTCACTTTGAACTTCTGAAATTGACGAGTTGCAGTGATGGTGATGATGGACCTAGCTGGCAATAGATACCCGTTTTACTAAGGAAAAGTTCAAGGAGTATAGATTAGTTCATAAATTTTGCTCTTCTAGCAGCAGTGTTTGAGGTTTAGAATTTTGAGATTCAAATTCTAATTTTGAGTATTTTGATCATTTTCTGGATGCAGATTATAGATCAAGATGACCCCTGTATGCCCTTTTAACAAGGCTTCTCGACCTGATGATGCGTCTGGAAAGAAATCTAGTGAAAACCAGAGCAAGCAGCTAGCAGCGAGTGATAACAAGACTCAGCCGGATGGAGTAATTTCACCAAAATGCCCCTTTGGATACGATTCTCAGACGTTTAAGTTGGGTCCTCTCAGCTGCCTGATCTGCCAGGCTCTTCTTTTTCAATGCAGCAAATGTGTTCCTTGTTCCCATGTATTCTGCAAGTAAGCATTATCTGCTGAAATGCATCATGTTTAAACTGTATATTTAGTAAATTACTTTTCTCTTTCAACCGCTCTGCTCAGTTTTGTTTACTATAGGAAGAAAACTGATGGATTCTTTTTATGCCATCCAGAGTATGCATATCAAGGTTTAACGATTGTCCTCTTTGTGGTGCTGACATTGAGAAGATTGAGGATGATCTAAATCTTCAAGGTGTCGTTGATCGCTTCATTGAGGGTCATGCTAGGATCAAGAGGTCTCAGATTGACACTGACAAGGAGGAAAAAGGAGAGGGTGATACGAAAACAGTAATATACGAAGACGTCTCACTTGAAAGAGGTGATTTTCTGATGCAGCAGGCCATGAGGGTAAGCTTTAAGGTTCCTTTATCACGAGTGGGTGATATTGGTTGTTTCTCTTGTTGTCTACTTCAGATCTTAAATGATTTCTTTCATGTGTAGGCTCTTCGTGCCAATAACATGGAAAGTGCAAAATCAAGACTTAGTGTATGTGCTGAGGATGTTAGAGAGCAACTGCAAAAGAATGGAAACACTCCCGAGTTATGCTCTCAGCTCGGAGCTGTATTGGGTATGCTAGGTGATTGCTGGTATGTCCTTCTCGCATGCCTTCTTAAACATTTTTTTTTTTTTTTTTTCTTCACATGTTTATAATGTATGCGTGAATGACACTGTTTATTTCAGTCGAGCTACTGGTGATGCTAGTTCTGCAATTTCTTACTTTGAGGAGAGTGTAAATCTCCTTATGAAAGTACCAAAGGATGATTTGGAGGTAGGCAATTATTCAACATGAAAGTTGTTCTTCCTCCTGCATTTTTTTTTTATATTTAAAACTGCAGCTTAATATACAACTTGTATCATTTTTTGCATATGTGCAGATTACACACACACTTTCTGTCTCTCTAAATAAAATTGGAGATCTGAAATATTATGAAGGGGATTTACAAGCTACAAGGTCCTACTATTTTCAGGCTCTAGATGTTCGCCGCAGTGCGATCAAGAATAATTCAACTGTTCCTTCTCAGGTGTGGTTATTCATTCATTCAATGAACTGTAGGTTGAAGGATTGGTTATTTGAGTTTAACTAGTAGTTTAAATAATGCTGAATCATTCTGAAGTTGATTAACAGAGCTACATTCTATTAATCTGGCAATTTCTTCTAATCATAAAGTGTATTATAACTGCAATTCCTTTAGCTTCACCTCCTTTCACTATAAGTAATATTGCTATATGTTAGTGAGGTGGACGTACGAAAAATTTGTCGAGTTGGGGCACCAATATCAAGAATTGTAGGTTCTAGGTTTTTGATTCTTTAACTTTGTAGTTTTATCTACTTGGCGTTTCATATTTTCTCGTAAATCAGGTCATAGACGTAGCCGTATCCCTTGCTAAAGTTGCTGATGTAGATAGAAATATGGGCAATGAAGACACAGCAGTTGCAGGTTTCAAAGAGGCCATTAAATTGTTAGAATCATTAACAATAAGTTCTGAAGAAATCGGCATTGAACAACGGGTATGAATTCTCCTCTTGAATTTAGTTCTATCAATTAAATTTGATTATTGATTGTGAGCCCTTCTTGCTTGCAGCGCCTTTCAGTGCTGGAGTTCCTCAACAGTCAGCTTGGGAAAAAATAGTATGGTTCCACTGAAATATATACTTTATTTTGATGCGTCAAGAGATGAACTGAAGAGGGTTTGGGTGTTTTGTAGTAGTAATAAATTTTAGTAAAGCAAAACTTGTTACTATTTGTAAATGGCTTGTAAGTTTGGAGGAATTGTTTGGTCTGATCATAATACTATTGTCTTGTTTATAGCATGTCAAAAATAACTGGAATGCAAAGTAGTTTAGCAACTAAATAAATGCCTTACGTCCAGATTACTCGACGATGAAGAAAACGAAATATTTGCTTTCCATCACTTATTCATCTTTTCGTCCTTGGAAATGCAGTTTTTCCTTATAAAACTCTGAAGGATAGTTTTGGTTTTATTTATTTTGATATAAATAAATTCTTTAAATTAGGGTTGTACTCTGTATAGATCGAGCTGTACTCCGATTATTATTCACTCGAGGCAAAAGCTTGTTCTAATGCAGTACCATGGCAGATGCAATTCCAACAACAACGACAGGAATATTCCAATTTAAGGAAACAAAATACAAAATTGTTTTCCAAGTCTACAAAATTTTGAAATAATTACAAGCCAACATGAAAAACAAAACCAAATTTAGTACTTCGTACAATATATTGACTAGCTGCTCCTACCATTAAAAGATTCTTTACAGTTATATCGAATTATCTACCTCAGCTTAAATAAAATTAGAACAAAAATCTGGTGTATACCAAGGATATGAGTCAAGCATACTCAGTTTGTACTGTCAAATCCTGCACTCCGAGATCATGGTACAAACTGTGGACATACTGGAGTATACGGCGGTCATCCACTCCTTCCTTCATCTGGATATCAGCAAAGCAATGAGATACTAGACGAAAAGCAAGCAACAAGCCCAGAAGATCAGTAGATCAGCCATCCAAGGCAGATGGATAGAGATGATACCTGTAGTGAAATGGATCCAACGACGTGCCCTGGCACCAATTCCCAGAAACGAGCCTGAGAAGCCTCTGTAATATCTTCATGTGTACTAACCTAATCAAGATGGCAAGAGAATGTTTGCATGATGAAGTGATGTGATATTAATATCTACTGAGATGATGATCAGAATTTTACCTGTCTCCAGCATTTGCTCAAAGCTGAAGGTGGAATGCTAGGTGGTGCCATTTGTAGCAGGACACCGCCTGTGGCTTTGAAAAGTGGCATCACGAGCATGAAAACAGTCACTGAAACTAGTCCTAAACACAAGACTTCAGCATTGGCGACCCTACAATATAAGTTTCGAGTATAACATCAGTAGGCAAGCAAGAATTGAACTAGAGTGAACTGTATGAATTGCAAGAAGATTACCCGAGGCTAAGCATCCAGGATGCTAGGATCAACCCTGCACTGAGAAGAAATCGAATATGGAGGCTTAGTATCTTAGAGCAAAATTACAAGCAAGAATTGTTACCAGGAAAGGGAAAGATGAACGGTTTCTCATACCTGCGAACGGAATCAGCCAAAACATGCAAGAAAACTGAGTGATAGTTCATATCTTCAGCTTTTCTGTAAGCTGCCAAATTTGATACAAGTATTAGAAATACTGAACATACGGTATCTACATTGAGGGTAACTGCTGACTATAAAACTTATAGCAGCACCCATAGAGATAGCAGAACTTGTTGCCCAAACTATAGAAGTTAACACAAAATACATGAACAGAAATTTGGAAAGGAAAATAACTCAAACATGAGCAAGACGCGCACCAATATTGATCCGGGCATAATTCCTGAAGAACCAAACACCAATTAGATTTACCAGCAAATTAGCAACAGCTGAGATGACCAGGTAATGCCTGAAAATGGTACAGATTATCAACAATATAGCCTAAAAGGTCACATCTTTGATGTTGGGAGAAAATCTCATCTTAAAAGTAACATGAAGAATCTAAACTATCAGAAATATGACGAATTGCAAACTTACTTGTGCTCAGACTCATCTTGTATGAACGCGTGAAGTCCTTCCACAGCTAAGGAGAATGACATAAATAAAAGAAATAGCTGTCTAAACAAGCACCATGCAAACGAGTGAGTGAGAGTAAGAGGCAGAACATTTGGAAAGGAAAGAAAGATAAGGAAATGAACACACAAGATTGAGAAAATGATTGCAGACGATACTCGTTAATTAACACCAAACAATGCCACAAAAATTCAAGAATCAAAGTACAAGCAAAAAGGTAAGGTACTTACAGCATTGGTAAAAGCAGATAAAACTTCTAGCCTTTTGTACCTGTTGGAAAATACAGCATATCATCACTTATTTATTTCTTCTTCCCCTCTTATATTAGAAAAATTTTAAATAGTCCTCCAGGATTTGCAAATAAATTTCAGATAATGCACATAAACCAAAAATTTGAATATTAGGACGAGTAATGCATCTGAGATCATGTGGGACTGAGCAGTCCATACATAGTGTAAAGATTTCCCAGTCACCATGAATCCCTTAGCTACACGGAACTTGGATTTTAAATATAGAAAAGGTTACACAACTCATACCCATATGTGTAAGTGCGATCTGGATTCTGTCGAGACGCAGCCATTGCAAACAATGAAAATGACAACAGGCCACAGCCAAAAGTCAAATGAAATGCATCGGATACCAAACCTGAAACCACACATGGGACACACATCACTAAACCATATAAGAACATCAAGAATGTAGCCAATAAAGCTTCACAGAGCTTAATCTCATATACAACACAGGCAAATAAACTCATTTAACAGTTTCTTCAAAAGTAATGACACATATATGCAAACATCAAGTAAAACAGTCAGCTAATAGTTATAAGTTAAAAATGCTTGATGTTCTTCATACAATTCAATTAGAAGCCACAAAATTATATCCTTCTAAAAACCAAGCAAGAGAAAGATAGTGAACTCAATTCACAGTGCATCATCATTGCTTCAACAAATTCAACTCTTGCTATCTCAAACATCAGCACCTCCGTTCTAACACAAATTAATCATTACTAACTGCAAAAGAAGTCAGCTCATTCAACACTCGACATTGACAAAAAATCGACTAAAAGACAACACCCATACCAATACGCCCAGAGAAGAGACCAATGAATAACTCAGCGGTCGAGTAAGCGACATTGAGCGAAATCAGCACGAACAACCGCCTCATCTGCTTGTTTCCAGACCTCAACCCTCCCAAAATTAACGAAACAAACGAAAACGGAGAAATTCTATCACCCGTTTCCTTCGAATTCGAGAACCTATAATCCGGAAAATAACTGCCCGGCGGAATATCAATGCTAGACATACTGCGCGTCAGCTCAGGCCGCGGCGTGTGGGACTCGATGGCGGCGTTTTGACGCATCGACGCTTGGCGGGAGTAGGCAAATCTTCGATCAGTGCCCTCTCCGAATCTGAAATCGCCGGTGTAAGATCCCGGTGAATCGGCGAGCTTGCTGTAGTCGAACGCCGCGTTTTGGTACTTCGTTTGCGGAAGACGCGAATGATGATCCATTTCTAATCGAGAATTCAATGAAAAAAACTCGAACTTCACTTCGTCTTACACAATTCAAGATCGAAAATCACACGCACATAAACCCATACATCATATATGTACAGACATACACGCACGAATTTGAAATTTTGGAGTTGCAGAGGTTTCTCCACAGTCAAAGTAAACGGATTAAACCATGATTTGGGACAAAAATAACAGTTGACCCCCCAAATCTAACGACTTTGCCGTTTGACCACCCAAGAATGTGTTATTTACAGATTGATGTACTGTATTTTTATTTATCACAGTTCTACCCCGGCTCTATTCTTCCTTATATAAAGCTAGGGTCTTTTAACAATTGCGCACTGTATTTTCCCGCCATGGAAGTGGACTCAGAGAATGTGGTGCTGCAGAGGAAGCAATCGATTTACAAATCTTTGGTAAATTCGAGAAGAAAAATCCCTTCTTTCTCTTTTTCGATGTATTTTTTGCCTGTTTTCTTCCTTAACTAGCTCAAATTTCTCTCTATCTATGAGATTAACGTCGTTTTGTTCTTTCGATTTTCGTGCAAATTGCAATTTAACATTACTTTTTGGGGCATTTTGTTTGCAGGATGAGAGCTTTCTGATAGACAAGGAGACTTACAGAGGGCAACAGTATAGTCAAATTTACTTTGCAAGGCTTCACCTTATGAGAACTATGCTTCACTCTCTTTTGCCTACCTGGAAACCCCATTTGCCAAGTATAATTCTTATCTGACTTTTTATTCAAGTTCCTAATTTGTTGATTTCCAGCTCTTATTTTTCTGCAAATTCGCTTGATTTTTGCTTAAATGGGGCTCTAGAAGCAATTTATTGTATTGTTCGACATCAACCATGTATTCGTTTTTCTCGAGTTTTCGTTATTTGGCTTTGGAGAATTGAAGCTATATCATAGATTTTTATATTTTCACTATTGGGGTTAGGAGGGGGGTAGGAGTGGGAATGCTTTATGAGTTGTAAAGTTCATTTTCAGGGTGCTAATTGATTGGCCTTAGATTGTATCAAAAATTGTTTAATGCTTCTATGTCTTAGCTGACATGTATTAACGTTAGTCTAGGAGTTTTATCTTAGCATAGAAATCTGAACTCACATGTTAACAAGTATGATTAGGCCTAAATAGCCGGGAGCACTTAGCTTAGCTTTATGGTTTGAAACATACTTCACTTTTATTTGCTGCAGGTTGTACTGTACTAGGACTGGAGTTAGGAAAGGACTGCATTGTTGTTGGAACCCTTTATAAGCATATGAAGTTGAAACCTTCTATACTTGATGAGTATGCAAAGGAGGTATGTGTGTCATTGTTGATTGACTTTGCTGGCTTGAAAGTAATCCTTCATCTTGATTTTCATTTAAATATATGATACACAGAGGTCCGTAAGCCCACTTGTAATACCCCACAATTTTATCCACTCGGACGACTATCTAGTTCTTGAAGACGAGAGTGGAAGAGTTAAACTTCGTGGGAACCTTCTTTCGCCTTCTGTATATGTAACAGGTAAGAATAGCTGCTCGTGAAATGCAGACGATTGAGAATGTGCTTGGCATAAATTACCTTTTCCATTTTCTTTATGATTGATTCAACTTTACGTCCTATTGTAATTGGCTGTGAGGGTAAAATAAAAGGAAGAAATACAAAAGAAGACAAGCATAACAATTTTCACGGATGTAGCTAATTATCGCGTTGGACCAACTTTTCTTTGGTCTTTTACCTATTCCAAAGATTTTATGTGAAGAACTTTTGTTAACAGTCCTTACAAAGTCTGCAGTTCCCACTATGTATCTGACATTTCGACCTTTATAAATTGCTGGTAGGTGAGAAGTGTGTCTTTAAGGGTGATATGCTTGTTGGTTGAAAGGAAGTCAGTATAACGTTTTTTTAGGAAGAATTAATTCTTATTTTTAAAATATCTGTAGGGATAGTGGTTGCACTGCATGGAAAAGAAACAGAGGCTGGAGATTTTTTGGTTGAAGAGGTCTTAGAAGCTGGACTTCCTCACCAGATAGAACGTCCACTTAACTGTGGTAGAAGCCACTCCACTTTTATGTTACTTTGATTCGTGAAAGCCATACTTGTCTGAGCTTTATTCATAATCGATCTTTTTTTTTTTTTTTTGGCTTTCTTGGCCTATGCAACTTACTTATATAGAACTAAATGCAACAGGTGAAGATAAATTTGTTGTTTTTGTATCGGGATTAAGTGTTGGGAGTAGCTCAGCCAATCCTCTCCATTTTCAACTCTTAGTAGATCATATAACTGGACATCTAGGAGATGAAAAGGTAGCATATTTCTAATCTGCTCTGAGTCACCTATCTGGGAATTCTTAACTGGATGGTGATCCGTCTGATTTTCACAAGGTTGTAATTTGTCTTTGTATCAGGAACAAGGAATGGCAGCTCAGATTGTTCAAGTTGTTATTGCTGGGAACTCTATTGAATTTTCTCGTGGGCTTCTTAATGGTCAGGTAACTGCCTCTATGTGCTCATTGGTCTATTGTAAGATGATATTTCTGAAACATCATTTTCTTAATTTAATGTTTGAAGTTTATTAACAAATTTGTCTAAAAGATTTGGTTGGATCTGATGCCAAATTTTGTACGAGCAGGTAGGTTACTCTCCAAGCCACACTTTAGAACTTTCTTTATTTTAAGTTGAGCTATCACCATGTCTTTATTGTCACCTATGATGGTTATCGGTAATAGTTAGACCGCAGACAAACTGAATTTTTTGTAATCACATTTTACCCTCTCAAGAGGATCTATTTAGTTGGTTCTTTTAGAATGATCTCTAGACAAGTTTTCTGAGGAAGAATTGTTCAAAATCCTTTACCATACTATATTTTTGTCCTTTTTCTTTATTGTCAAATAACTAATGAACTTATCACCTACATTTTTGTTATTTTCTTCTCTTGACCCTGTCTATTTTTTGCATTGTATTTTACTTGCCAAATCATGAAGCACGCTTTTCCCTGTAGTACTACAATACTACTATCACACTGTAGATATAAAATCTAGCTTTCATAGTAAAGTCACTTATATCTTAGTGTCTGTTGAATTTCCTTGAAGTCTGGTCCAATTACATTAATCTGTTGCTGTTCTTCCTGTTATCTCTCCTGATTGTTACAGAACTTGGCTTCTAAGGATCAGTCGAAACTGTCTGAGCCTATAAAAGAGCTTGATATCCTACTTACTCAGGTGATTGTCTATGCTTCTCCTTAAACCAAATTTCCTGCAAGCTACAATTTTAAATATCTAATGCTATGCAGATTGCTGCGGGTATACCTATGGATATAATGCCAGGAGAACACGACCCAGCAAATTTCGCGATGCCACAGCAGGTGTTCATTTAATTAATCACATTTTAGTGGATACACGTCGTTATTTCGACTATTATTAACTTTAAGGTTGTTCTCCCATTTTTTGTAAGTCTTTGCACCGATGCCTTTTTCCTGGATCAGCAGCTTTTAACACTTTCAGATCCTGCACTAACCCTCATTCCTTTGAGCTCGACAATGTGAGGTAGGAACTACCATTTGATCCAAGTTCTCATCATAAGTAGATCAATTCATAGTCTTGTGTTTTCTTCAGGTTTCTTGGGACATCAGGTCAGAACATTGATGACCTTGCTAAATATTCTGATGCGAAAAGCAGACTTGAGTTCTTGGAAAGGACACTCAGATGGAGACACATTGCACCAACAGCCCCAAATACTCTAGGTTAAGGCTGTTTCATTCTGCAATCTCTGGTGTTAATTCTGTAATCTTCCCATATAATCTAAGCTTTAGTTCTAGTGAGTCGAAGTCCATACGAGCTGTGTAACGTACCAAGGCATGTTAATAAAGGGTTCAGCATAAAGATACGTAATATGCAGTCTATAAAACTCAGCATCCGTTCTCTTCACTGCAGGGTGTTATCCTTTTACTGATAGAGATCCATTTTTCATCGAGATGTGTCCTCATGTCTACTTTGTTGGTAATCAAGACAAATTTGAGGCTACCACAATCAAAGGTAATGTTTCATAGTATTATTTTGTTTCCGACTATTGCTGTACTTCCCTCGACTAGAGAAAGATATAATTCCCCGACCTAAAACTGCAGGATCTGACGGGCAAGTGGTGAAACTCCTTTGCATTCCTAGATTTGCTGAAACAGGAACAGCTGTGATGGTAAGTTCTGGAAAATGCTATGCCACGACATAAACCGCGATCATTCTAATTTATCTGAACTTTAATGATCATGCTTCGACAAGTCGTTTTTTGAAGGTGGTGTTGCTAAAAGTAATATACATTTTTTTTGATGGTGCAGTTGAACTTGAGGAATCTTGAATGCCATGCTCTTACTTTTGGATCTCAGTTTGGTGCTTAAGTAGAAGATATGGTATACTCAATTATCTTCAAAAATTAGAGCAGACATTATCACTCTGGAATCTGGTTTTACACTGTAACAAAATACTGAAAACCTTATAGAAGTAGAGGGCTCAATTTAATCGAACTTTACTTCACTTTCTAGCTTTGGACTTTGTTACTGTACTAGTCTGTGTACATTATTAAAAAAATCCTCATATTTATTTCTGCAGTCTGTATTACTACTTACAATTCTTTATTTTTCATTTTTAAATTTCTTTTAATGAATCCCATAAACAACAAATCTTAAAAAATATTTTATCTATGATTTTTCTTTTTTGCGGACAAATTCACTACGAAATTTCAACTATAGCTAAGTTACTCTTGAGAAAATAAATGCGCCTAATTCCAAAATAATTGAAAAGGAAGTACTAGGAATACGTTGGCTATTTTAAGCATCACAAAATTCCATATGAAATTTCAACTATAGCTTAAGTTTACTTTAAAAAAAATTAATGCGCCTAATTCCATATAATTTAAGCCTTAGTATAGTATGTTGGCAAAATTAGGAGTATAAATTAGGTGCTTTATTTGCACCTTACCCACTATTTATAACAATAAGGATGTGTTTGGTATTCATATACGTATATCAGTTATAGGTATCAAAATGACTCATACCCATGCCGTGTGTTTGGTATATCGATATATGGATATCAAATTGATATCTCTCATGTACTCACATTCTCAGTTTTAACACACTCTCATATACACAATTCAATACCGGTATCACCATATACCCATCTCAGCCATGAAATTAAAAAACCCTCACTGCGCTTTTCTCCTCTCCATTCCATCGCTAATAGCTTTAGGGTCTTCTGTGATAAGAACACCATTTTTTTTTTTTGCTTTCTCCACAGAGAGAGAATTAGTTGGTTCAAGAAATAATAGGATTCCACCAATTGCAACTTCCCACCGTCGCACCATAGCTTTAGGGTAGTAGCACTTCCTCTTCCCTTGTCCTCCTCTCGCTTTGGCCGACCTCGAAAGCCACCGCCATCACCGCGCCTCCCGAAGCCCTGGTTACAGCAACAAGCCGTACGGCTGGAGCAAAGGGCAGCACCTCTGCCTAGACCTGCCTGGGCTTTCCGGCCCGTCGGGTTTGGCCCGGAACCGGCCCGGAACTGGCCCGGAGTCAACGGTTTTGGCCCGGGCCCGCCGGTCAACGGGCCCGAACCGGAACCGGGACCGTGAACCAAGGGCCGGGCTCGGGTTGTGATTTGCCGGACCGCAGCCCGACGGTTAACCGCCGGGCCGGCCCGCCGGGCTACGCCATGAACCGCCGGGCTTCCACATAGCCGTTGGGACCGACGGGCCGGGCCCGGCCCGCCGGGCCCAACGGGAAAAACTGAAGACAGGCGCAGACAGCAGCGGCTGAAACAGAGGTGGCTGCCTTTCCAACGGCTAGGAGCCGTTGCCATGCTCCTCTTCCCCACCCCCAAGCCTCCAACACCACCTCCTACCCTCCCCCTACACATTCAACTATATATATTACTCCCATTCAAACTCAATCTCTCCAAAAATCTATCATTCTCTCTCAATCTCTACTCTCATTTATAACTCATTTTGCAAGAGCAAGTCTCAAGTCTCTACTTTATTTCTCAAGCTTTCACTCTCACATCTTGCACACACTCACTCTCACTTTCATAACTACACACACATACACAATGTCTTCCTCAAAACAATCACAAGGAAACAAGGGCAAGGGCAAGCTCGTTGGTGATGAGCAAGAAGGCCGAAAATCTCAAAGGTCAAGAAGGGCGGAAGTGGCGGAGGAAATCTCAAGGCAAGTTGCCGAACGACTTCAAGCCGAAGAAGATGAGCAATTTGAGGACATGGTTAATACGATGGAAAGCCAAGGATTCGAATTTCATGGCTCGAACGACGATGAAGAGCATGAAGATGACGGGCTAAACCAATCTTCCCCAACAAATGCTTACAAGGAACCCAAGTCCGACATCTTTAAGAAACACTTTAGAAAAGTGTTGGCTCCGGTACGTGAAGGCCAACCTCCTCTCTCCGATGGTCGAAAGAGATACTTGGCATATTGCAACTATTGCACGAAGCAATACAAATGGATCGAAAAGGGAGGCTATGGCACGCTCAATAGGCACATGGAGAGCACGCATCCGAGTGAGTTTGGAATGTCTACTTCTCAAACTCAAATTCGAGGTGCCACTTCATCTTCGGAGACGGGTACGCCCTATTTATTTAAATTTGATAAAGCTCGATACGAAGATGCATGTGCTAGATATTGTGCTATGGAGAAACAACCTTTTAATTATGCCGATAGAATAACATATGAAGCATCCTATAAAGAAGGTTTAGGTCCCAATGCTAGTAAAGTTGCTAGAACTCAAATGCTTAAGAGGATTAGGCGTCAATGCATGAAAAAACAAAAAGATTTGATGAAATATTTACAACGTTTGGGTCATAAGGTTTATATTTGTGCCGATGTTTGGACCGATGCATATAATAGGGCTAGTTATATGGGAATTACATGTCATTGGATTGATGCAAAATGGACTTTGCAAAAACGTTTGATTGCATTTAGGGAGTTTGAAGAGCCTCACACGGCTCAAAATATTGCTTTGATTATTATCACCGTTTTAAATGAATATGGTTTGATTAATAAGGTTTTTTCGGTTGGTTTTGATAATGCAACGGCGAACACGGCTAGTATTCCTCAACTCATTGAAGTATGTGCACCATCTTTTGATGGAAAATATTTTCATTCTAGATGCATTTGTCATATTTTGAATTTATGTGTCCAAGATGCGCTTGAGATTTTTCAAGAGTCCGTTGTTCCTATTAAAAATGCCGTTAAATATTTGCATAAATCAAAAACATTGGGGAAAAAATGGCAAAAATATTGTCGTTCAAAGAATATTGTTTACACATGTTTCAAAGCCGATGTATCTCATCGTTGGAATTCTACTTATGAGATGCTTAATAGTACGATGGAGTATAAGGGTCATTTATGTGATTTTTTTAGGAAAGAATTTTCCATGACTCAATTAGTTCTTAATGAGAGTCATTGGGATGCATGTTATGATTTATATGGATTATTGAAGGTTTTTCATATGGCTACTAAACAATTATCGGGTGTTTATTATTGTACTTCCGTTAAAGTGTTGGAACATTGCATGTATATTGCCATGTCTTTTAAGGCTTGTTTTACTAGGCCAAACTTGCAAGGTGTGATTTATTTTATGGTTCAAAAATGGCTAAAGTATTTTAGGGAGATTCCGAAAGTTTTCTTGATTGCTAAATGTTTGGATCCTAAATGGAGATATGAAGGTGTTTGTCAAATGCTACAAATTTATTATGATGCTTTTTTGCAAATGGACTTTAGTAATGTTATAATTGATGGTGAACAAATATTTTTTGATCTTCCTAATGTGCAAGATATGAAGGATGATCTACATAGGACTTTGCTAGAACTTTTTGATGAATATAGAAGAAAGTATGGTAGTAATGAAGATAATACGGAGATTTCTTCTTCTTATACTATGATGCCTTCATTTGATTTTCCCTTTGCTATGGACTCAATGGATCCTTTAGTTAGACAAATGCAAGGAATGTACCAAAATAGAACCTATGATAATCCAAGGAGCCAAGGTAATAGTGAATTGGATATATTTTTGCAAACTCGTTTTGTTTTTGGTGTTGAAGATAGTGGTCCGTCGATCGACGTGTTGAAATGGTGGTCGAAGAGAGTGGAGTACCCAATACTCTCCATGATGGCGAAGGAGTTATTTGCCGTCCCGGCATCCACCGTATCCGTTGAACAAGCCTTTAGCACCGGAGGTCTTATGCTAGATCAAAGAAGATCAACAATGAAGCCGGCAAACATTGAAGCTACCATGTTGCTTGATGATTGGTGTAGGGCCGACCTTAGAGCTCAAGAACCGGAATGAGATGATCGGAATGAGAGCGAAGATGAAGCCTTCACCGAGACAGATCGATCGGCATCGGGTGCGGAGTAGGAAACGTGGTGTTGTAAAAAGAACTACGTCGACTTTGATTCCTCTATAATTATGAGGATACGTAGGCAACTCAATTTTAGAAATTAAATTGAGCTCAAGTCTTTTATTATTATATTTTTCCTCTTTTCAAATGTAAAATAGAGTAATTAGTGTTGTTGTGAAGAAAAAATATTTATGTAATTGTAACTTTGTAAGGTAGAAGAATTAGAAGACTACAACACAAGTGATAAGTTATAATTTTTTCACATTTATTAATACAAAGTCCTTTTGATCAAACATGGTTTTTACATGTCAATTAGGATGGAAGTTATGAATTTTAGGTGAATTGGAGCTCGAACGAGGAAGAACGGGTCGAAAATGGAATGAGAGCCGGCAAGAAACGGGCTGGCAGCGCGACCGCTTCAGAGAAGGGGTCCGGTCGCGGGCCTATGCACAAACTTTGTGCTAGACCGCGCGACCCAGCGCACGGTCGCGCCGCCCGGCCCCTTCTCGCGGTCCGCCGGTTTCAGCCCGAGCCCGCCGGTTTTTAATCGGCCCTGAACCGGCGGGCTAAAAGCCCGGCCCGGAACCGGCATCCCTACCCGCGGTTCGGGCTAGGGTCGGAGGTTTTCGAACCGGGGCCCGGCGGGCCTAGCCCTAAACCGCCGGGCCCTGAACCGTGGGCAGGTCTACCTCTGCCTTTGTCTTCATCAATTTTTTCAGGTGCTACAACACCGCCGCGGCTGCACCTCCGCTGATCTCGAATGGCAGCAGGGATGGACTTCGCCTCAGCCCCTTTCTCACCAAACGTCTCTCCTCCGCGGCCGTCATCCCTTTCTCTTGAATTCTCTGCCGTCTAGTTATTTCTGGACTCCCTCTGTGTTTATGTTCCAGCCAATTTTATTTATTTAGTTTGATATCAATCTCATACCCATACCTTGAGATTTGGTACCCATATCTATATTTGATATCTGATATACTAGTATATGGATATCAAACGACCCAATAGCAAATAAATTTTTGGATTATTATGACTTAAAACTTAAAAGTCCCCCTACGTTTATAGCTAGTGGAAAAATGACTCTCTCGTTAAAATTATTAGCTAGGAAGTATCGTGGAAGCGTCAGGTACCTCGGAAATTCATGGTTTCTTTAAATTTATTTCATTACAAAATTTTCAAATACGTCAGCTATATAAATAGAATGATAATGGTTCAATTATTTACGAACCTGTTTTTTTTATTTTTTAAATAATTGTGACTATTTTAGGGACTAACAAAACAGGCAAACCCATCCTTAATACAAACATTAATTTTCCCAAAATTACTAAATCTTAGTTCAACACCTCTATAAATAGAAGCTGCAGCTGCATGCTAAATATAAATCTGTTTAATTCGATTGAAAATTAATTAATGGCTTCAAATGCAATTCTGTCCATCACACTATCTCTCATCATCACTACTTTCATGCATATCTCCTTTGCCTTCGACCCTCGTCCCCTCCAAGATTTCTGCGTCGCAGATTACACAGCTAAAGGTAATTAATTAATTACAAAAATCATTACAATTACTATATATAAATTAATGACGAACAGTAATTAATGCAGCAACATGCAAGGACCCGAAAACGGTCACCACCAACGACTTCTTCGCCAGCGGTCTAAACATGCCGGCGAACACCTCCAATCCGTACGGCGCCGGCGTCATCACCGGCTCCGTCTCCACGGTGCCGGGGTTCAACGGCCAGGGTCAGACGCTGGTGCGGGCGGACATGGCGGCGAACGGGTTCTTCCCGCCGCACATCCACCCTCGGGCGTCGGAGGTGGTGGTGGTGACGAGAGGGGCGGTGGAGGTGGGGTTTATAACCTCGTACCCAGAATACAAATACTACAGCAAGATTCTCAAAGAAGGCGATGCCTTCATCTTTCCAGTGGGGCTTGTGCACCAGGTGCGAAACGTCGCCAAAAGAAACAGTGTTGTGCTGGCCTCCTTCAACAGCCAGAACCCCGGCTTTATTTACATCCCCGACAATCTTTTCGCGGCGGAGCCCCCCGTCGACGCCGCTTTTCTGGCGGCGGCGTTTAAGTTGGACGAGAACACCGTCAAAAATTTGCAGATGAAGTCGTGGTACTAGCTACTACTAATCTTACTTTTATATACATATATAATGTATCGATAATAGGAACAGATGTGAACCATCGAATAATAATCAAAGTTAATTTGTGTTTATGGAATAAATTGCACTCGGTTCTTATTGCACTACTATACTGTTTATTTTGTCACCTCGAGTATATAAGTATTTTTTCTAAGATCGACATCAAAATTAATAAATATATTCAACGTTTGATATTGAAGAAAAGAAGGAATTAATCAAAACCAATTACAATAAAGAATTGCTATAACATTTACTTCACTCAAGAAAATCACACGCGCAAACTGAAAATCAATCATCAAATCAATAAAATTACAAGCCACAAATATTGAAACAAGAAAAGATTAAAATTAAAAAATATCCTGCAACTTGTGCACAACGCTGGGGTCCACCTGAAAGGCCTTAGCAAGAACATCAGCGCTAATCGCGGGCTTGGATCCGAAAACAGCATTAGCAATGGTGATCACCCCGGGATTCTGGCTGCTCAATGCAGCTATGGCAACCGCATTTCCCATTCCGACGTTGCGTTGGAAGTGAACGAGCCCGATCGGGAACACGAACACATCGCCCTTCTCAAGGGTTTTGGTGATGAGACTGTTGCCGGGATTCGAAGTCACGAACCCTACTTGAAGGGAGCCCTCGAGGACGGTGAGGACCTCGGTGGCTCTTGGGTGGGTGTGGGGAGGGTTGATTCCCCATGGTGCGTAGTCGATACGCACCATGGAGACCCCGAGGGTGTTGAGCCCCGGCAACTGGGCTACAGTTACCGGGGTCACCCTCGAGCCGTTAGGGTTAGAGGTGTTTCCGGGGATGTGGAGCCCACTGAAGGAGAAGTCGTTGGCTCCAACTGATGTAGGGTTCTTGCAAACAAGGCCATTCACTCTAGCTGAGGAGGTGGAATCAGCTACACAAAAATCTTGCAAGGGACTAGGCTCGAAGGCGGATGAGAGGAAGGCAAGAGAGAGAGAAAGCAGGCTCAATACGACGACGGTGCTAGTGCTAGCCATGATCAATTCAGATATATATATATATATATAGAGAGAGAGAGAGAGAGAGAAGTTGATGATGCAATTGAAGTTGTAATGATGGAAGTACATTTGGTGGAGTTAGCAAGTTTAGTATTTATAGTGTGATATATATTTCCAATTATTGTCTTAAGCTTCTTGTCTTTTTCTTTTGATCACTACTAGGAATTGAATAGCAGTCCTTCCACTTGGAATGTATATGTATACTCACCATAATTGATTATTACTACTACGAATGTTTTTCTAGGAAATGGTCAAAGGCTGGTTGAATATTTCAATTACAAGTTTTGTTAGATTTTGTTTTTTGTTAATAGCATATGTATTTTGTAGAAAAATAGATATGGTCGGTCCTATCCATCCATCGGGTCAGCCCAGTCTGGCCCGAGCCCGTTCAATAAAGAGGGATCGGGCCCAGTCTGGCCTAAAAAAGCAGCTGGTTTGGGCCCAATGAAAGATTTGGATTGGCTAGCCAGGCCCATACATCCATAAATATCACTTTTCAATAAGAATTATCTTAAGGAATCTTCATCTTGAAGCTGACAACAACTCTTGCTCTACCCATAGAGTTGATGCCAAACTCTTTCACAGTTATAATTAACCGTTGACTAGTGAGTATTGATTAAGAGGAGAAAAATTAACTGATGAAAATAAGTGCAACATAATATATTCAATTCATTATATAATTCTTTTTTTTAAATATATTTGTTCTCTAAAAAATTTTACTTTTATTATTCAGTGAAATCTTCTTCTTTTTTCAATACATAACAAACATGATGTATATATTGGATTTTAAATACTACTAATATAATCACACACCAATAATAAAACGGAACCGATTAAATATGTGAATTTTCAACTAATTTCATATATAATTGTAGGATTTTATTTTGCATCGGTTTAATTAATTAGTTCGGTATTAGATTCAATCTCATGTAGAATTTTGTACTATATGATTAATATGGTTACTGTTTCCTTTTAAATGCATTTAATAGGAATATGAAATTAATTTAGCCCATTCATTCACTTTAATTAATCAGCCAACCTGAGTAGAACCGTTACCTCTATGGCTCTATATATATAAACAGACTTTGTATATACATAGTATATACATATACATTATAATAAAAATCAATCCAACTGTAACTAATTAAAATGGCTTCAAATGGTATTCTGTTGATCATCATCAGTACTTTGATGCACATCTCCTTCGCCTTCGACCCCCGCCCCCTCCAAGATTTCTGCGTCAGAGATTACACAGGCAAAGGTAATTAATTTATTTAATTTCAATTTAAGTAATTTAGAATTACATCGATGGTTTCATAATAATAATAATAATAATAATAATGGAGTACTGTATGTGTAAGTGATTGGCAGCCCCATGCAAGGACCCAAAAACGGTGACCGCTGACGACTTCTTCCGCAGCGGCATGAACATCCCAGGCAACACCTCCAACCCGTACGGCGCCGCCATCACCGGCGCCAACGTGGCCAACACGCCGGGGTTCAACGGGCTAGGGATGGCCTACGGGCGCGGGGATTTCGCGCCGCACGGGTACTACCCGCCGCACTCGCACCCTCGGTCGTCGGAGATTATAGCGGTGGTTTCCGGCGTGATGGAGGTGGGGTTCATAACCTCATACCCCGACTATAAATATTACAGCAAGATCCTCAAGGAAGGCGACCTCATCATCATACCCGCGGGGCTGGTCCACGTGGTCAGGAACGTGGCCAAAGGCCCCAGTGTGATAACGGCGGTCTTCAACAGCCAGAATCCTGGCTTCGCCTTCATCCCCGACAACGTCTTCGCCGCCAAGCCCCCCGTCGACGCCGCCTTTCTGGCCAAGGCCTTTAAGCTGGACGAGATGACTGTCAATAATCTGCAGACCATGAAGTATTTTACTTTCTGATCAAATTCATATGCATGCATGTGGTCAGATGACCAGACTTCTTCGTGCAATAAATTAATGTGAAAGTAATGGATTAAATAATAAAAATATATATTATTGAAATATATATATATATATATATATGTGCCTTTTGGGATTGAATAAAAAATAACTCTCTTATTAATAGGCTCACGTTATGATTTAGAAGATAATTTGTAAAGAGTTCAAAATAGGCCTAAAGAATAATACAACTACTTGGCTTAATATATCTATAATGAAGAATAACTAATAATTAGTATTGGGCTCAATATGTATAATGCCACGAAATCCTTTCACATAAATCATCATCTTATTTAGTTTTATAGGCACGAATTAATTATAAGATCTCAATTAATACTTTCATATTATTATTGTAATCAAATCGCATCCGTATGATTACTAACCGCACAAAATCCTTCAAATTGTAAATTATAACACTAGCTGAATTAATTAATTAATTATATAATTTAAGGAACATAACATAATTATGTTGATCATTTGCCTTATGAAAAGAGTGAAAACCAGTATGATTTTGGAAAGACATCAGGCAATCCATTCTATATAAAAAGAGATTACTCAAAATGGATTTGGTTGGTCATTGACTCATTTGTAGTGCTGTCCATCCACCGGGCCAAGTGCACTCCGACCCGAGCCCATTCAATAAAGAGGGATCGGGCCGAACCTTTAAAATCTTAACCCGATCTAGCCTAAAAAAGAAGCTGGTTAGTTTGGGCCGGATTAAGGATTTGGATTGGCTAAGCGTCTTACCAACTTAGTTGCAATTCGTTGTCAAATACTATACGGTGTATATAATTACCTTAAACTTATTAGAATTATCTTAAAGAATCTTCATATTGAAGCTGAATGGGATCTTTATTTCCATTTCCGTATTCCAACCATATCCCAAATTTTAATTTCTATTAATTTTATAATTATATTTTCATAAGAAAAATAAGAATTACTACTACAAATTGACTCCAGGTTTTGATAGAGAGGATTCCAAGTGCCTTGAAGTTGACTCCAGCTTTTGCTCTACCCATAGAGTTGATGCCAAACTCTTTCATACTTATAACCGTTGATTAAGTTCAGAGGAGAAAATTCAACTGATGAAAACATAAAATATTCAATTAATTATGATCAGTCGTTTCTTTTAATTATGCCAAACTCTTTCATACTTATAAAAGGAACATACTTGTTCTCTAAGAAATTTGACTTTTATTAATTATTACTCAATAAAATCTTATTTCTGTATATATAAACGATAATTTAGCATACGTACCAAACATGATGTAAATATAGCTGGGTTGTAAATTTTCAACTAACTTCATACTTATAAGTTGTAAGATTTTATGTTGCGTCGGTTTAGTTCGGTATTGGATTCAATGTCTTGTTGAATTTTGTACTCCTATATCTATGATTAATATGGTTAATTACTTTTTCCTTTTATTGCATTTAAGTGGAAATAGGAAAAAAGAGAGTTGAGAGTTGAGTGTTGATTTATGTATCCATTAATTATTATTAATACCTATCGGTTTCCTCATTAATTTCTAAATTTATTACAATAATTTACCTCCAGCAGCTATCAATCTGAGTCGAACCGTGCCCTCTATATAAATGAACATGCTCTAATTTGTATTTGCATTAAAATAAATATCAATCCAACTTAATTATTAATTAAAATGGCCTCATCATCACTACTTTGATGCACATCTCCTTCGCCTTCGACCCTCGTCCCCTCCAAGATTTCTGCGTCGCAGATTACACAGCCAAAGGTAATTAATTAATTTAATTTCAATTTAATTTAGAATTAAAACAATAATATATGGAGTAATAGAATAACATTTTTGGCAGCCTCAGGCCACAGTGTGGTAACGGTGGTCTTCAACAGCCAGAACCCCGGCTTCGCCTTCATCCCCGACAACGTATTCGCGGCGAAGCCCGCCGTCGACGCTGCCTATCTGGCCAAGGCCTTTAAGATGGACGAGATGATTGTCAAGGATTTGCAGACCAAAAAGTATTTTACGGTCTGATCGTCGACTGTCATATTTACATGCATGCATGCATAAATAAGACTTTGGTTGTGTTTGTGTAATAATTAAATTAACGTGCTTTGCACGTGGAAGTAATGGATTTAAATAATAAAAATATACCATATTATTGAAATATATATGCATTTCAGGCTTAACGTGCGTATTGATTTAGGCTAATTAAAGATCTAATTTTATCTCCGGACTTAGAAGACATGCATGCAATATAATTGCAACGATCGAAAGTACTCTCCGTATCAATCTCTACCGATCCATTGTTATTACTTCATATCTTAAGTATATATATATTTAAGGGAGTGGAATAGTAAATTGGGACCAAAGGAATATTATACAACTATAATACATTGATAATGAAGAATAATTAATAGTTACTACATCTCGCCTGAGTATGCACATTTTATAACTAAAATCTAGTTATAAAATGCTCATACTCAAGCAAGACGACGGAGGGAGTAATTAGTTGGACTCAATATGGATATTGCATGTATGGAATTATGAGAACCCTTTCTAGTCGTCAGAACTGTGAGAACCAGCTTATTGAGATATGTTTTTATGCTTTTTTATAAATGTAATTATGCTTTTTTGGCAAATAATGTATCTTTGTGCAAATAATACTTATATACAAAAAACATAATTGTATATATAAAAAAGCATGGAAGCATATCTAAATAAGCGGCTTCTCACAATTCTCATGAATTAAATAAAATGATTCTCATTATAAGAACCCTCCCCATGCATGTATAATGCCACAATATCCTTCCACATAAAGCATATCTTGTTTATTTTTATAGGCACGAATTATAAGAACTTTTTTAGTATTTTCATATTATTAATGTAATCAAATTGCATCCGTCGAGGAATTCAACCGCACTAATTATGGTAATTACAAAATCCATCAAATTGATAATATATTAATTATATTGACCATTTGCCTCCATGAAATCCAGTATGATTTTGGAAAGATATCAGGCAATCCATTCTACATAATTCCACATAAAATGAGATTACTCAAAATTAATTTGAATAGCCAAATTTATGGATGTAATATGTTTGATTTTCAGACCATTGGTCCATAAAACTTAATTCCCTACCATTTCAAAGAAAATCTGGGCGAAATTACAGCATTTTGATTATCCTAAAAACACCTATAAATAAATTGTTTTATCGCATCATCAAACTCATATCGATTTTAATCAATAAAAAATAAAAATAAATAAAAAAAGATGGCTACAATTGTAATTTTATTGATCAGCACTCTAGCTCTGAATTTCTTGGGCATCGCTTTCGCCTTTGATCCTACTCCCTTGCAAGATTTCTGCGTTTTAGATGTCAAAAGCCCAGGTGATTAAGAAATTAATTAAGCATCCAAATTTCTTATTTTACAATATTTTATTTTATTTTTCTGAAAATAATAATTAAAAAAAAAAGTTAAAAGAGACGAAATACGCTAATGCCCAAGCTGTTAATTAGTTAGTTCTATTTCATATTTTTTTTGTCTAATTTATTAATTATTAAGATTAATAATCCAGGATGCAAGAATCCGGAAACAGTTACAGCCAACGATTTCTTCTACAGCGGGCTGCATTTGCCGGGAAACACGAGCAACCCATACCGGGCCGGGCTGAAAGTGGCCGGGATTCCCGGGCTGAACAGTCTCGGGCTGACGATGGCCCGCCTCGATTTCTTGCCAAATGGATTCATTCCTCCTCACTACCACCCCAGGGCAACTGAGATTCTGACTGTTCTAGAAGGTTCCATGGAAGTAGGGTTCGTAACCTCGTACCCTAACTACAAGCACTACAACAAGGTTCTTCAGAAGGGCGACGTGTTCGCGGTCCCGGTCGGCCTTGTTCACTACCAGCGCGGCGTTGGGGCGGCGAGCACTGTGGTCCTGTCGGCGGTCAACAGTCAGAACGCCGGAATCGTCGAAGTTGCCGCCGGAATATTCGGAGTCAAACCCCCGATCGACAGCGATTATTTGTCCAAGGCTTTTAGGTTGGATAAGAAAACTGTGGAGCAGCTCCAGTCCAAGCCTTGGTCTTGAGCTTAATCATACATACCGTGTTGGAATTATTATTTATTAATAAAGAAATGCATGGTTTTATTATGAGCATCATAAATTGATCGACTAAATTCCAACTACTGTAGAAAGTAAATTAGAAATTGATCCTTAAAAAAATGCTCTAATTAATCTGTGAAGAAAATATATAAATGGAAATTCATTATTAATTCGGTATTAGCTTATATCATTAATTTCGGAACTTTGTGTTTGGCAGTCAAAATTCGGAAATGATTCTGAATTCCTTTGGGTCCAACACCAAGAAGCCATCAGTCGATCCATAATTTTAAGACTAATAATTTAAGGATGTCATAAGATTTGAACATTTCTTCACATTATATATATTTTGATCATTTCAAATCCCTATCCATTCCCATCTACATATATATTATAAAAGTCATATAATTAAATATATAGTATATTAAAAGGCGCCTAAGACGGCAACATATTGCAGTGGTTGGAAACGGTAGAATATATTATAGGGGACTGTATTATTTACAACATTGGTAATTTATTTTCGATGCTGCATTAGTGCATGAAGATTAATGCCTATATATACTCTGCAGGTTACCTTCACCTCCATATTCAAAAAGAAAACAATTAAGTTATAGCTCTACAATTTTCTCTCCAATATTCTCAAAATTTCCTCCAAATTTAAATTCAAGATGTCGACTAGTTTTCTCTTGCTAAGCATCATAGCTCTTGGTTTCGTCTTCGTCGTCTTTGCCTTTGAGCCAAGTCCGTTGCAGGACTTCTGCGTCGCTGATACCACAAGCCCAGGTAATTTAATGATTAATTAGAAGAAATTAATTAAAATAAAAAGAGTTATTAACTCAATTACCATTCAACTAGTATAATCTTTTTTATAACATGCACTCACGAATTTAATTGTGTCATCCTAAAAAAATTTCAGCGAGAGTGAATGGCCATGTTTGCAAGAACCCTACATTAGTCGGAGCTAATGACTTCTCCTTCAGTGGGCTCCACATGCCCGGAAACACCTCGAACCCTAACGGCTCGAGGGTGACCCCAGTGTCTGTAGCCCAGCTGCCGGGGCTCAACACCCTGGGAATTTCCATGGTGCGTATCGACTATGCACCATGGGGAATCAACCCTCCCCACACCCACCCCAGAGCCACTGAGATCCTCACGGTCATCGAGGGCACGCTTCAAGTAGGGTTTGTGACCTCGAACCCGAACAATAACCTCATCACCAAAACCCTAGAGAAAGGCGACGTTTTCGTGTTCCCGATCGGGCTCGTTCATTTCCAACACAATGTGGGGACCAAGAATGCGGTTGCTATAGCAGCACTGAGCAGCCAGAATCCCGGGGTGATCACCATTGCCAACACGGTTTTCGGGTCGAAACCCGATATTAGTGGTGATATTCTCACTAAGGCTTTTCAGGTGGAGAAAAGCGTTGTGGAGAATCTGCAGGCTACATTTTAGGGAGTTTTTCCCACATGGGATTGATTTGATTTGTGTTTTGTTTCGAATTATGCATGGCCTTTGGCCTTTTGAGTTTGTTATCTCATGATTTGCTACTTTAGCTCACTTTTATGTAATTTGAAGCTCATTAATTAATGGACGTTGCTGAATTTTCAATCACAGATTTACTGTTGAATTGTAGTAGAAAGATTAATGCATGCGTTTAAATAAATTATTATCTGAGTAGTATTGATAAGTTTCAATGGGCCAAGAAAGAACAAATTATAGGCTGTGACAGAGTTTTCACATAACCCTATGAATTGACTGAACTTAGAATCCCCATCAAAATCTGGGCCGGAAATAACAGCTTATTAATTATAAGGATCTGATTTGACCAATATTTTGCCACTTTATTGTTCAAAAGCCCAGCGCAAATCCCAAAAATATATGAATAATAGTAATTTTTTTTATATGAAATGATTAATTTATACATTACACCATTTAAATAAAACACCCTATTTTCACTTAGAAAAATTAGACCGATATTTTTTTTTGGGGGGGGGGGGGGGGGGGGGGATTAGAGCGTAGTTAATTTAGTCAAAAAGCTAAGATTAAACAAAAGATGAGAACATAAATAAAACACTCAATAATGCAGACATATAGTATAGTCTGTGCATAATAAAAATAATAGTAAAAACACTAACGGCTATATTTCATATTTAAATCAAATCAACACCCAACGGTCTACTCCTCCTCACTCATTTACCTAACTTTTATGTACTGTGCTAGCCACCTAGTAGCTCCTTAAATTTCCCTCTCTTCTCCACTTGTCTTCACCTCAAACCCATCTCTCTCTCTCTCTAAAAAATAAAAATGGAGAATGTGGATCCGAATACAGCTACTAGTACTACTAGAGTTCAGCACGTGGCGAAAGCATCTTCGGATCAGCTTCTGAGGAAGTTCGCGGAGGCGGACTCAGCTGATTCAAAACCACCTAAAGATTTAAGATTAGCCAAAAGAGTCAAAAGAAATCAAGAAACTATGACCTCTGTTTCCAGCTTAGCAATAGCAGAGGGGAACTCACTTCTTCCGCCGCCCCCGCCCCGTAAGAAGGCGGCGCTGATGCGGCGGCTGGGTATCAGTAGGGCCAAGATCAAAGCCAGAGAAATCAAGAACAAATCAATCATCACCCTCATTGAGAAGGTACGCCAAAGATTCATAAATAATTAGCCCATTAATCTCTTTCTCTCTCTCACTCTCTAAGAATATATATAATAATGTTATTTTGGGTGGGTGTAGACATGGCGTAGAACAGTGGAAGGAGCTTCGAGAGTGTTGATGGAGAAGCATTACAACCGCCATAAACGCCTAATTAACGACTCCTATTAGGTAATTATTTAAATTTATGGATTGATTTTTTTCGAGACTCGAGATATTTCTAGCTACTTTGTTTTAGCTACTTAAATTTAATTAATATGGATTCTTCTTCTTGTTGGTAGAAAGTTTTTTAGTGGGTTAAATGTAAAATGTAATTACAATTCTTTTTTCTTTTTCTTTTTTTTTTTTTCCTTTTCTTTTCTTTTGAGCAAGTGAATGTAATTAGATTTGGAACACTGATAAAGACATTCAACAGCTATGCATGTATAATTGGACCTCAAAAAGGAAAAAGAACAGTTGATCTCAATTTTTCATTGTGAAGTGGGCTTTGGGCTTTTGAGTGATTTAGCCTAATTTCGATGTGCACTGCAATGAAGTGGGCTTTGGGCTTTTTAAGTGGTCAAGGTCGGCCCAGATCCAGCCCATTAAAGTATGATGTATCTTTATTGCTTTCAACTTTTGTTTATCAAAGTTATTACTCAAAATAAATTGCACAAGACTCATCTCCTAATATTGATTGTCCTTATATTTTCCCTCCCCAAAAAACACACACAAAAAAGAAAAAAAAAAAAAGAAAAAAAAAAGGAGAATCGAAAAAGATGTGGTTGCTTATATACATACCTAAATTAAATCTCATTTTTACAACCTTATTAATATTTTTCTTGCAAAATTGAACTGTATTTCACGTTCTCATATACTTTGCCTTTGGCACTTTTTTCTATCCATAATTCATATTACTCCTCTCCCGCGTGATCCAATTTATCTTTTCATGTTTCATGTAACTTCTTATTTGTTTTCTTATTTATTTGAGAATCGATAAATCCATAAGCATGTTTTTCTCTTCTCCTATTGATATTAATTCTTGATAATTACTTTTTGAGTCGATAATACAAATTCAGCTCCTTATCATTTTCTGAGAAGCAAAATTATATATACTTATATTTTTTTTTCAAAATTCTTTTTATCGATATATTTATTTCTTTAAATATATTATGACGAATTGATTATATATTTTGTTTGACGAGGAGGAGATGAGACTGTGCAGGTGGGGATATCATAGGATAATGGCAATCCTTTTACAATAATAGATTTTAGTCACGAGTTGTTTGTGTGTTATTTAGATTATGAAAACTACCCTGCCCTCACAATTTACTTATTCCTTCCGCAAATTAATTCGTACTACGAAATTACAGTTGCCCAATATTTCATTTTCAAACTCTTTATAAAAGTGCAGAGAGTTTGGTGTGAATTTCTTCTAAAAGCGCAAAAGCGTGAGTTAAAAAGTGAAGGAAATTTGATGACTGGATTATCAAGTCAACTCTCATTAGGGACGAATTTATAATCCATAATCAAGATTATTGATTATTAAAAGTTCAGAATCTTAATTGTTGACATTTCCTCCATTTTATTTGTCAACTTACTACAACAAGTGTCATAAAAATTAGTGCACTATAATTTCTTAATAAATGTTTGAAATGGTAGACTTCAAATTCTTCCATCCTATTGATAGGATATGGCCCAATAGGCCCAGATCAGCTCGGTCCATTCCTAATTCCCCCGGCCCAATCAAGGATAAAGCCCAGTGGAAGTCAAGAAAGTCAACCAACTGCTCCCAACCACTCCACAGTGCGGACAGGAGCACCCACGACCCCCCAACCACTCCTGAAACACCCGTGACCTCCATTCTCTATAAATAGAATCATTTGTAAAGAAAGAGGTAGGTTGTAATAGCGGCTAGAACACGAAAATATAAAACATTCTCTCCTTCGTGGACGTAGATCTAATCAAAGATCGAACCACGTAAAAACCTCTCGTGTTCTTCATTCTCTCTCTTTCTCGTATAATCACTCTAAAATACACGATCGATCACTGGCGCCGTCTGTGGGAAACGAAAGAATTTTGTGAAACCGATCAGCGTATTTCAAGTGAAAACACGATGGTAAGACCAACCCGCTCCGCCACCACCGCCGCCGCCGCCGCTGCTGCCAAGGCAAAACAGAAACGAGCTGACCTCTTTTCCAATCCACCTTACATGCCGGCCAACGAGGAAGAAGGCGACGTTAGTCAAGCTCAGAAAACTGCTTCCCAGATCCAGCGTGACCAACAACCCATCCGCCGAACTCCTGAAGGCCACCCGGAGGAGGTCCCATCTGGGGGTTCAGCTAGCGACGATGGACCAGATCAAAGTGGCAGCCGACGCGGGAATGCTGAACTCCAACCCGAGCTGGGAGACGTACTGAAAGCGTACCTGAGCATCCATGAGCAGGATTTTCGCAGGTTCGCCGATCAACACAGACAAAGTCAAAGCAAGGAAGACGAAGTCGAACCATCACAAAGGCCATCCCCAAGTCTTCGGATCGTTGGAGGCAGGGAGGCTGAAGTTCCCCGTAGGCGACAAAACAATCGCCGTGGGAACGGTCGCGCTTCACCTCGGCGCGGTTCAACGTCACCTCGTCAAAACGCCGTTCCTCATTGGCGTGACGAACGGAACGTCTATCAAAGAAGATTCGACGTTGAGCCCGAAGTCCCCCGAAGGCGACAGAGCAATCGCCGCGGGAACGATCACGTTTCACCTCAGCGCGATCCAACGCCACTGCGTCAAAACGCCGTTCCACCTCGGCAAGACGAGGAGAACACCTACCAAGGAAGGTTCGCCGTCTACGGTCGAATCTCGACTCCCTTCACTAATAGGATACTCTATACTCCCCTCCCGTCGACGTATAGAGTACCTCCTATCCCGCCTTACAACGGAACCCAAGATCCCAGCAACTTTTTATCCCGGTTCCAATACAACATGATGAACCAGGGGTTGGCCGAAGACGTTTACATGTGTAAAGTCTTCCCCGAACTACTAGTAGACAACGCTAGAAGCTGGTTCGATAGCCTCCCTAATTGCAGCGTAGGATCATATGCCGACCTACTGGACGCCTTTGAACGTCGTTTCTTCCAAAAAGCCGAGGCAAAAATCAGCCCAGCCCAGCTCCTCACCTTAAAGCAAGGGCGGGGAGAAACGATCAGTGATTTTCTGGCCCGTTTTTATAACGAGAGCCTAAAAGTCGATCGTCTCTCCGACGACGTGCTTATCTCGGCATTCCAAAATGGCATCCAGTCCGGGACTCTCTTCAGAGAGCTCGTAAAGGCACGTCCTACGACCTCCAAGCGGCTATGGAAGATCGCCGACACATTCGCTGAAGCGGACGAGGCCGATCGGAAGAAACGGGCTGCAGATCGGCCCGAAAACAACGATAAGAGAAAGAAAGAGGAGCGCACCCACCTTGGGCAAGGCCGCCGAAGTGACCTCGAAAGGTTACAACGAGGACCCCTCGAGTCCCGATTAGGACCTCGATCCAACCAAGACCGAAGTCAGTATACACCACTGACAAAGTCAAGGGCCGAAATATACGAGCTTCATGCGAACTTGTTCGAGAAGCCGCCGCCCTTATCTCGAGGTGGGTCGAAACGTCGATCCAAGAAGAAATACTGCAAACTCCATAATGACTACGGTCATGAAACGGAAGATTGCAGAGATCTCGCCTCGGACATAGAGCACATGATACGCGACGGTACCCTTAAACTGTACCAAAGTCGCAATCAGAAAGAGGCCCGACCTCAAGGGAAGGGCAAGAGAAAGAAAAATAAGGGAGGCTATAACTGCACCCCCCAAAATGACAAAAGGCCAAGGCACGACGACGAGGATGAAGACGAAGATCAGCCTCAATATGACGCAGTCATCACGGCCATCACCGGACTGCCCGAAGGCGCGACGAGGTCATCATTGAAAGCCGAAGCCCGGAGTCAACAGCGAGAAGAACCCACTCAAAAAAGGTTCAGGAGAGACGAGGTCGTCACCTTTTCCGGTGATGACCCAGTTCCCCATGCGGTACCTCATCAAGATGCCACCATAATCGAGGCGGTGGTGGCCAACAAACTGGTCCACCGCGTATTTGTTGATAGTGGAGCATCGGTGAGTGTGCTCTTTAAAGACTGCTTCGATAAGCTAGATATCGAAGAAGCACGTCTAAAGCTAGCACCCATGCCATTAAAGAACTTCACACAACAAGAGACGACGACGGAAGGCATAATTTCACTGCCCGTGACAGTTGGAAAAAGCCCGTTGTCTACTACGAAGATAATCCACTTCTTCGTCGTAAAAGCCAGCTCCCCCTATAACATCATCTTAGGAAGGGATTGGCTAATATCGACAAAGGCAATCTGCTCGGCCTACCACCTGACGATTAAGATTCCATCTAGAAACGGAGTGATCACGCTTCGGGGAAACCAGCAACAGGCTAAGGAGTGCATGCAGGTCGCACTCCGAGGTGATAGGAATCAACACCCCCAGGCATAGCAACTACAGAAACCCGAAGAGGTGGAGCCGACGTCGTCTCCATCCATCGAGCCGGTAGAAGACGTCGCATTATACGAAGATGACCCTGCCAAGGTCGTCAAAGTAGGGTTCGTCGGCGAAAACGAGCTCCGAAGTCAACTTATCCGGCTACTTCGGGAGTATAGAGATGTCTTCGCCTGGTCGCCGCTTGACATGACCGGGGTGGCACCAAACATCATCACTCATCACCTCAACATCGACCCTGCAATAAAACCAGTTCGGCAGAAACAACGAGCCTTCGCAGCCGAAAGGAGTCAAGTAATTCACGACGAGGTCCGGCAACTGCAAAAGGCCGATATTTTATTCGAAGTAAAGTATCCGACCTGGTTGGCCAACCCCGTGATGGTGAAAAAGCAGGGAGGTGGGTGGCGGATGTGCATTGATTACACGGACCTTAATAAGCACTACCCAAAGGACTGCTACCCCCTCCCCAACATTGACAAGAAGGTCGAAGCTCTTGTTGGCCACAAGGTGTTCAGCTTCTTGGACCTATACAAGGGATACCACCAAGTCCTCATGAATGCCGAAGACGCGCCGAAGACCGCCTTCGTCACGGACTTCGGCATCTATGCATACAAAAAAATGCCCTTCGGACTAAAGAACGCCGGAGCCACATACCAGAGGATGGTCGATAAAATTTTTGAAGCCCACGTCGGTAGCATTGTCGAAGTATATGTAGACGATATAGTCGTAAAGAGCAAGGAGATCGCCGCTTGTGTAAACGACCTTAAAGTTGTCTTTGGCCTACTTCGTAAAGTGAACCTAAAATTAAACCCAGAAAAGTGTACTTTTATGGTCCGATCTGGAAAATTTCTAGGGTGCTGGGTTTCACGCGAGGGGTTAAAAGCCAACCCTTCGAAAGTCCGGGCTATCCAAGAAATGCAAGTGCCGAAGTCGATCCACGACGTGCACAAACTGACGGGCTGCCTAGCCGCCCTGAGTCGCTTTCTATCTAAGGCCGCCGAAAAACAACTCCCATTCTTCAAGATACTAAAGAAGGCTCCGAACTTCGAGTGGAACGATGAGCACAGAGGAGCTTTCGATGGTTTGAAGAAGTATCTCGCAAATCTCCCAACCTTATCCGCACCAAAGAAGGACGAGACCCTCTCTTTATACCTCGCCGCTTCGAACGAGGCAATCAGTGCAGTCCTGGTACGAGAAGAAAGACGTCATCAGCTACCCGTCTATTTCATAAGCCGAGCCCTAAAAGGGCCGGAGATGAGATACCAGCCTTTGGAAAAGGTCGCACTTGCGTTGGTGAATGCAGCGAGGAGACTTCGACCATACTTCCATGCACATCAGATACAAGTACTGACCGACCTACCACTTCGGCAAGTACTTACAAAGCCAGAAGCGTCTGGGCGAATCGCTAAATGGGCTGTAGAACTCGGCGAGCACACAATTTCCTTTATACCTCGCCAAGCAATCAAAGGACAAGCCCTGGCCGATTTCCTGGTGGAAGCCAAGTTCACGGAAGCACAGCAATCCGTTGAACCTACTGAGGATAAACCAAAGGCCGAGGCACCTAATCCACAACCGCGAGACTGTTGGAAGGTCTACGTGGACGGGGCATCAGGTAACAAAGGAAGCGGAGCCGGGGTTTTACTCATCAGCCCGGAAGGAAAGGAGATCACCCACGCACTTCGGTTCAATTTTCCGACCACAAATAACGAAGTTGAGTACGAAGCTCTAATCGCTGGACTTCGCCTAGCCGAGGCTCTCCAGGTAAGGGCCATTCAAATTCACAGCGATTCCCAAATCATAGTGAATCATATACTGGGTAAATACGAGGCCAAAGGAGAACGAATGAAGAAGTACCTTCATAAGGCCAAGATCCTACAACAAGGCTTCTCGTACTTCGAGTTAGTGCGAATCCCAAGAGGGGATAACGGGCGAGCTGACGCACTAAGCAAGCTCGCGTCATCATCAACAATCTCTCCAGTGGAAGAAGTACAGCTCCGAAGTATCGATGAAGCCGAAGTTAATATAGTAACCGAAGACGGACCGAACTGGATGACTCCACTTCGCAGCTATCTAGAGATAGGCGAACTCCCCACCGATAAGGTTGAGGCTAGAAAGCTCCTGGCCAAGTCCACCAAGTATGTCTTTGAACAGGGAGTGTTGTATAGAAGATCCTACCTCCAACCTCTCCTAAGATGTGCGGGGCCCAACCAAGCAAACTACACACTACGCGAAGTCCATGAAGGCTCCTATGGCAGTCACATTGGAGCCCGCGCCCTCTCCAAGAAGGTCATGAGGTGTGGGTACTACTGGCCCACCATGTTCCAAGATGCTACCAACCTCGTCAAAAAGTGTCCGAAGTGCCAAATCCATGCGACGGTTCCGAGGTTGCCTCAGACCGAGCTGACCAGCATACAAAGCCCTTGGCCATTCATGCAGTGGGGAATTGACATCGTCGGCCCATTTGAAAAAGCCCCCGGCCAATTACAATTCCTCATTGTGGCCATCGACTACTTTACGAAGTGGGTCGAAGCCGAACCATTGGCCCGGATCACAAGTAAAAACGCCCTGAACTTCGTTTGGAAGAACATAGTTTGTCAGTTTCGGCATACCTCACGTCCTCGTATCAGATAATGGAACCCAGTTCACAGACAGGACGTTCAAAGAATGGTGTGACGAACTCCACATCCAGCAAAAGTTCACCTCGGTAGCCCATCCTCAAGCGAATGGCCAAACCGAGGTTACGAACCGAACGATAGTCAAAGGGTTAAAAACCCGGCTCGATAAGGCCAAAAGAGACAGGGCTGCGAACTTATCCCAAGTCCTATGGTCGTACCGAACCACCCCGAGGACATCACACGGCGAAACACCATATAGCTTGGTGTACGGAACCGAGGCGGTGATCCCGGTAGAGATCGGTCTGCCGAGCCCCCGAACGCTTAACTTCGCAGCCCAAGATAACGAAGATGGACTTCGAACTAACTTGGACTTGCTAGAAGAGAAACGGGAACAAGCCTACATACAAGAAGCTCGATACAAACAGCAAGTAGCTCGGTACTATAACAGCCGGGTGAAGCATCAGCAGCTCCAAATAGGCGACTTCGTACTCCGGAATAACGAGGTCAGTAAGGCAGGAAAAGCTCGGCAAATTAGAAGCCACCTGGGAAGGACCATACCGAGTTCAAGAAGTCCTCGGAAAAGGGTCGTACAAGCTCGCCCACTTATCTGGTGAGCCCATACCCCGTACATGGCACATTACTCACTTGAAAAGGTACTTTGTATAAACAGAGAGTAGTGTCCGAGTCCATTTAGGTCCTAGGAGCCGGGTCGTCTTGGTAAATTCTGTCTTTTTTTAACTCCATTCAATTAAAGTTTTTTTTTAATCTTATGCATGGTACACCTCTCTCTCGTTTTATACAAAGTATCTCGATTTTAAAATCCTGACGAGGATACAAATAAACTCCACGTCGGAGTAACACCTAAACGCGCGTAAGGGGACCACCCCTATCGATAAACTCGACAAATAAGGTACTTAAAAGCCTAAACTTCGTCTTCAGACGAAGTGGCTACTTGAAAGCCTAAACTTCGTCTTCGGACGAAGTGGCTACTTGAAAGCCTAAACTTCATCTTCGGACGAAGTGGCTACTTAAAAGCCTAAACTTCGTCTTCAGACGAAGTGGCTACTTGAAAGCCTAAACTTCGTCTTCGGACGAAGTGGCTACTTGAAAGCCTAAACTTCGTCTTCGGACGAAGTGGCTACTTAAAAGCCTAAACTTCGTCTTCAGACGAAGTGGCTACTTGAAAACCTAAACTTCGTCTTCGGACGAAGTGGCTACTTGAAAGCCTAAACTTCGTCTTCGGACGAAGTGGCCACTTAAAAGCCTAAACTTCATCATCGGACGAAGTGGCTGGTTAAAAGCCTAAGCTTCGTCTTCGGACGAAGTGGCCACTTAAAAGCCTAAACTTCATCATCAGACGAGGTGGCTAACTGAAAGCACAATCTTCGTCACAAGACGAAGTGACTGAGAAAATTGGTAAACGCAAATGCAAAAATTTCTGTTTTATTTGAATGGAAATAAATGTACATTGTTACATTAAGAAGGCGAGGAACCCGGAGGCTTTGGCTTACTAAAGCTAAGCCAATCTCTAGCAAAATCCCTGCCGGAGTTAAAGTTCAAAACATCATCTATACTAAACCTGCCCCAACCGCGTCCAGAAGCCGAACTTCGGCCTCTACCTCGGACATTCTGGCTCGCCCGACCCCGACCCCGACCCCGTCCAGACGCCGATCGCCGCTCTTGACTATAAATTTCTTGAGAATGGCGTGTCACAATCTTCGGGTCCGGGTCAGCAAACCTCGAAGATTCACCTCCCAAAAATTCTCTAGAAGTACGGTCGAGCAACTTCGGATCCGGATCGGAAGAAACTGAAGTCGCAGAACCGGCTTGTAAAGATAGACGCCGCTTCAACTTCGGAAAGCGATCAAGGACAGTCTCATAAATGCTCGCCACACGAACGAGCTCTTCAAACTCACCTCTAACCTGCCAGGATTCACTCCCATATTCCTCCCTGTAACTTCGGCATCGGGCCTGGAGCTCCTTGACCTTATCGTAAGTCTCAGAAATCGTGGATCCCCCAGCTCGGTGAATTATGGTCTCGTACTCCATATGCTCCTCGACGATCTCTTTGCAAGCCTTGATGTCATCCCGAGCTCGCTGGTACTGGTCTTCGAGCTCCATGTATCTGGCATGCATCTCATCGAGTTTTTCTAAAGAAGCCCGAAGTTTCACCTCGGCCTCGATCTCTATGTTATTAGCCCGTTTCTTCCAATTCGAAACATCGAGCTCGGCCACCTCTACAGCTCGGCGAAGCTCGGATATTTCTTGAGCAAGGTGGGAGGCATCATAAAACTCGGGAGCAGACTACAGAACAAATACAAGCAAGGTTCAAAAAGAAATCCTTTTATTTATGTATAGCCGAAAACGGCGAAAGAAACGCCACCCTAACGGTGACGAAGTACAAAACTAAAAAAAAAAAAAAAAAAAAAGGGGGGGAAGAGGGAAAGAAGCCAAAAATCGTGGTGTCAATTCACTACATCACGATTTTCTCCTTCTAGGCCGACCTCTGGTTCCTCGAGGTCGTCGCGAGCTGGTTCCTCGGCGTTCGTCAAAACCACATCACACCACGTCTATTCAAGCTCGACCTCGTCAAAACGAGGCGGTATACATTTCGACTTCGTCAAAACCACATTTCCGACGAAGCAATGAAATTCAAGCTCGACCTCGTCAAAATGAGGCGGTATACATTTCGACTTCGTCAAAATCTCATTTCCGACGAAGCAAGTACAATTCGACCTCGACCTCGACCAGTTTACACCTCCACACAATGACCTCGCTGCTCTGGTCTTTTGGGGGGGGATGTGATAGGATATGGCCCAATAGGCCCAGATCAGCTCGGCCCATTCCTAATTCCCCCGGCCCAATCAAGGATAAAGCCCAGTGGAAGTCAAGAAAGTCAACCAACTGCTCCCAACCACTCCACAGTGCGGACAGGAGCACCCACGACCCCCAACCACTCCTGAAACACCCGTGACCTCCATTCTCTATAAATAGAATCATTTGTAAGGAAAGAGGTAGGTTGTAATAGCGGCTAGAACACGAAAATATAAAACATTCTCTCCTTCGTGGACGTAGATCTAATCAAAGATCAAACCACGTAAAAACCTCTCGTGTTCTTCATTCTCTCTCTTTCTCGTATAATCACTCTAAAATACACGATCGATCACCTATACATCTCTAAAATTAGTAAATTACGATAGAATACTACTCCCTATTTCCCATGTATAAAGTAATAAGTGTCATTTCGATCTAAATGGTCAAAATATAATTTTTAGCCCGAAAAAATAATGATACTAAGTTCAATTATAAATCAGTAAATAATGAGTATAATCCGTAAAACCTATAAGCAGGACAAATAGAATATCAATTCGTGTTAGTTTCAAGTAAATAGACCCAAAATGAAAAGATCTAAAACTAAAATGTTTAATAATTAATTTTGCTTATTATCATCTGTGTTGCATATAATCTAATTTCGAAATGTCATAAGATTCTTGCAAACACTTGACCAAAAGAGCACCACTCTTTCTTCAAATGGACGAATTGAACTGCATACTTTTGACTTTGTTTCATATTTAATTCTGATGTATAATGCGGGAATTATTTATTTATTTAATTTCTAGATTAATTTCGAGATAGAAATTAATCTTATTACGATGATTAATTGTTTATTCAATATAATTAGCCAAAAACTGGGGAAGAAAGATGGCGGCCGTGGAAGTTTGTCAGCATTGACTTTAAAGATATCTGAAGATGGAAATGAGCACGAGCATTTACCTACTTTCAACCAATAAATTATAAAATTTATCAAAATTTATACCACTAATGCAAATATTTAAGAAAAATTAGTTGTAAGACAAAGGTTCACCTAAAGATGATTAAAGAAATATTTTGAATTTTCACATGTTTCTTGAAAATTTTAAGATATATATGGATGATTCACTAACAATAGGTTAATACAACTCAAAAGGAGATATGAATTTAGCTTTATAACCCTAAAGATTCTTGAAATACAACTGTAATTAGGTTAATCATAATTATTAGGCGCAACATGGGGTTAATATATTTAGAAAAAAGTGAATATTAAAGCAGTTTTATCTCCACTTGTATATCTGCAGCTTCACTTATCAACCATAATCTATTTGTGTACGAAGTCAAACTCTCTCTCTATATACAGCACTCTTCCTCGAAGTTTCCCTTTTCTTACTCCACAATTTTCTCTCTCTCTAGATGTCTGCTCCTATTGTTTCCAATTTGTGAGGAATTGTCTTGCGTGGAACTTAATTTTCTGTCGAGTTTTCTTGAATTCTGCAGTCCTTCTCCCAAAAAGATATGTTCTTTCCGATATTACATGCATTTTAATCTCGTTTTCCTGCTTCATAGCGAAAATATAGTGTTTGTGTAGCTCTGCATTGGTGGGATCTTGATATCTCGGCTTATTATTGGAAGAAATTTCGGTGAGTGTTTCGTGTAAAGTGAATTTTTACTCTTCTTTTTCATTAATTGATGTTTTTCCGTATGTGGCCAATCAATAACAGGAATGTTACGTTTAATTCCTCTGAGCTCATGTGTTTTGATGAAATAGTAAATCTGTCGTTTAGTATTTTTGTGGATATAATCAGATTAAACGTTTCTTGACTGATCATAAATTTTGATTTCTTGTTTCTTGGGGTTTTGTTTGAATTTCAAATTTTGATTTTTCTATGGCTTTTATTGTCAGTAGTCAATTGTCAGCTGGTTTTCATCTTGAATTGACCAGTTTTTTTTCCTTGATCACTTACTTTTCTTGCTCTAAATTGAAATTGATTCTCCTCACACTATATAGTATTTGTTTTCAATTCCAACCCTATTTGACTTGTACTGTTTGAACTCTGAAGTATTCTTACTGTTCGAGTCCCTCTTTTCTTTCTATATCTTGCTGTACTTAGAAACTTTTTCTGCTTTTTTATGTTCAGTTTTGTTCAACAAATCATTGTATGTGTGTTGATCAGTCATCTGCACCAACTGCAGAATCTTCAGTGTTTTAGAAGGAAATGAGGGATGTTTTCTTGGTTGGGAAAAACAGCATCTTCATGTTTGAGTCCTTCGGGTCGATATGCCCCTATGAACAAGGATAATGATGTAGATTGTTCCGGAGGGGAGGACGACGCGCTTCTCTGGTCAAAAGATCTCGAGAAGCATTCACATGGTGAGTTCTCTTTTGCAGTTGTCCAAGCAAATAACGTTATCGAGGATCAGAGCCAAGTCGAGACTGGTAAAGATGCCACTTTCGTCGGAGTTTATGATGGCCATGGTGGGCCTGAGGCCTCTAAATACATATCAGACCACCTCTTCAAACATTTGATTAGTAAGAGTTTCTTTCCTCTCTTGTAACAAATTATTACAGTTTCCTTGGAATAATAACTGTTGGAATGTCTGAGTTCAATGACTATAGCTGAATATGGAACCGTCACAGTATAGTTTATGTAAATTAGATATGCATATTGGCTTGCGAATGAACGAAAACTTGACCATGAAACAATTTTTGTCGAGTTTTTGATGTTATCAGCATACTTTGTCCAACTATTTTTTATCTCTATTCTACTTTGTTGATTGGGGTAGTTTTTAGCCTTTGAAGTTTAGCTCTCCCCATGTATGTATCCACACCGCTAAATTCATCTTCTTTTTTCCTTTTCAGTTATTTTCCAATAGAAAAACTTCGGGTAAGGACAAAAGCATGAAATCATTCTAAGATGGGAACAAAAAGTGGTTGATGCCTAACTTGACAAACTCTTTTACAGGACATGCTCAGGAAAACGGAGTGATGTCAGAAGAAATACTTAAAAATGCGTTTTCTGAAACAGAAAACGGTTTTCTTACTCTTGTGAGAAGAGCTTATGCAATCAGACCAGTACTTGCAGCAATCGGTTCTTGCTGTCTGGTTGGAGTTATTTGGAAGAGAACTTTATATGTTGCTAATTTGGGCGACTCTAGAGCAGTAATGGGATGTTTAGATCGATCGAATAGAATTGTAGCTGAGCAGCTTACTCGAGACCATAATGCTAGTATGGAAGAAGTCAGAAAAGAGTTGAAGAATTTGCATCCTGAAGATTCACAAATTGTTGTTATGAAGCAAGGCGTTTGGCGTATCAAGGGAATTATACAGGTTAGTTAGAATTATGTTAGCTGCCTTAAATAAAGGCATAGCTCTACACTTATTTGTGATAATACTGCATCAGTTGCTTTGCTTTTGTCACATCTTGCTTAGAGATGTTACATATGTTTGTTTTTGGATACGATAGCATTACCAGGTGCATCTAGTGGGAACTCGAAGAACGCATTTTCAAGAAAATCTTTATTTTGATGTCTCTTTAGAATGAGCGATTGAACATCCAGATTGATTAAGCTTATGAGCATGACTAGACTCTTATTTCTCCTTTCTTTCGTCTTCTGCTGCCTGAATAGAGGTCTTCCAAACTTCAACTTTTAGAGTTCATCTTCGTTTCTCTAGTGCTTATGTGAAACATTTCAGTTCTTATTCCAATGGAAAAGTCCAAATGGTTGAGGAAAACGGAGGAGATTCTCTAGTTACAGACTACTTGCAGTTCTATGGTTGCAATTCTCTTCTTTGGTTTGGATTTAATGCTTCAACGCTTCAGTTTGGAGTTGAATTCCTTTTCACACGACGTCCCTTCTAAGTTTTATGTGCAAATGTGTTCCTGTTTATCTCAGGTATCTCGATCCATTGGTGATGCTTACCTCAAGAGGCCAGAATTCGCCCTCGACCCATCTTTTCCAAGATTCCACCTTCCACAACCTCTCCAAAGACCGGTTCTAAGAGCCGATCCAAGCATAGTCACGAGACAGATATCAAGAGATGACAAGTTCCTTATTTTCGCCTCAGACGGCCTCTGGGAGTACTTAACCAATCAAGAAGCTGTGGAGATCGTGCACAACAACCCGAGAACAGTCCGTTTCTATTTCTCTCATTACTTTTAGCTCCAAAGTCTTGTGTAAGACTGTCTGACTCGTCAAAATCACTCAATATCCAGATTTTGACACGTCTGACACAAGTTTTTGTGTTCTTTCATTTATAAAATGATATTCTTGTTTATAAATATCTCAGGGAATAGCAAGGAGACTTCTTGTATCAGCACTGGAAACGGCAGGTAGAGTAAGGCAGATGCCGTATGAAGAAATCAAGAAACTCGATCACGGGGTTAGGAGACACATCCACGACGACATCTCCATAGTCGTAGTCTTCATAGACCACGAGGCGCTGGACAACGAGGCTGCAGCGCCTGAACTCTCAGTACGAGGTTTTGTGGATTCTGTGGGGCCATCAAACTTCAATTTTTCCTAGAACTTGAGGAGCTGCTGCAGCTAGTTCTGAGTTTTGGAGCTCCGCCTCGACTTTCGGGGGCCGTGCAAGTTGTGTGAGCAAAGTCATGCATGCCTTTGTACATTCTCCTAATAACAGACTGACTTGTAGTTGATCTTGGTCTATTTTATCTCTGATTTTGTAAGAAGTTCTTGTTATTGATCTTGAATAATATCGTACTTAATTAGTTTAATTCTTCATTCTTTCTTTGTTTCCAGCTCTAATTTTGCCATTATTTATACCATAGGAGCATCTAATGATTATTATTGGAGTGGCATAACATTGTTCTACCTTATTTTAGAATCAAATATATACTTCATTAGAGACGGAAGATGAAATAGAATGAAAAAATCCATAGTTGGAACCAAGTTTATCTGAAAAAAAGGACTAATTCAGTCTCACATTACCAAATTCCATACTACAAATACAGCATTTGCCCTTCATCCAAAACTCAAATCATAATAATACCATAGGTGAAAGCACAAGTCTGCTACAAACTACTAATATAAATAAAGGAACCAAAAAAATGAAAATATTTCCATGTCCAAACTTCAAATTCCAGAAAGTACACGACTCGATAAACGAACAAAACCGGAAGAAAACCGAACGAAGCAGAACAGCACAGGCAAATTGTACGATGTATAACCTCTTCAAGCAAAGCAGCGAACCAAGAGTTCGAGTTAGAACTTAGAAGCATTTTCTGTGAACGATAGAAGGGCCCGACTCATCATATTCTGCTTTGGCGATCCACATCTACCAAGAACAAAACCAAACAAAATCAGTTTAAGGTCGATTTACTAGAGCTGTGCAAGAAACGTGAATAGAAATGCAACCGTTACCTGCTGGAAAGTGCTGAGAGAAGCCAAAATAGAGCCTCCGATCCAGACACTGTACTTCCTCTCTGGTGGGGCCACGACCTTAATCTTCATGCTACTCGGAGCAAGAGCTGTAATCTCTTTGCTCATCCTGTCAGCAATACCAGGGAACATAGTCGAGCCACCACTAAGAACGATGTTTCCATACAGATCCTTCCTGATATCAACATCACACTTCATGATAGAATTGTATGTAGTTTCATGAATTCCAGCAGCTTCCATTCCAATCATCGAGGGCTGGAAGAGAACCTCAGGGCATCTGAATCTCTCAGCTCCGATAGTGATGACCTGTCCATCAGGGAGCTCGTAGTTCTTCTCCACAGCAGAGCTCGTCTTTGCAGTCTCGAGTTCTTGTTCATAATCGAGGGCAATGTAAGCTAGCTTCTCTTTTATGTCCCTCACAATTTCTCGCTCTGCTGTAGTTGTGAAAGAGTAGCCTCTCTCTGTGAGGATCTTCATGAGGCTGTCGGTAAGATCACGTCCAGCCAGATCGAGACGGAGGATGGCGTGGGGGAGTGCATAACCCTCGTAGATTGGAACTGTATGGCTGACACCATCTCCAGAGTCGAGAACGATACCTACAAGAAGAAGGTTGAGCATGAGCAAATTGGTCAAATTTAGCATCACATATATACGTTCTTTGTGGCATGAACCAATATTTATGCTAATGGCAGGCAATCGATGATATCAATCAGAACACATTTTGTCACCACATACATTATCAATCATTTGCTCCACATAGGACAACGACAAGATCTATATGTGATAATCAAACATGAAAAAGCCACATTCTGAAATATACATAAAAAGGGAATTTCCATTTACATAGCACAAATAGTGATCATGACAGTAATATATCTTTGTAATTTGATAGCTTGTTCAGACAGTGAAATAAGAGCCTGGTACTTTTCCTTAATCTAATGAGACTCAATAAGCTGATATCTTCCTTACCAGTTGTACGACCACTGGCATAAAGGGAGAGAACAGCCTGAATCGCGACATACATGGCAGGGGTGTTGAAGGTCTCAAACATGATTTGGGTCATCTTTTCACGATTGGCCTTAGGGTTAAGAGGAGCTTCAGTCAAGAGGATTGGGTGCTCTTCTGGGGCCACACGAAGCTCATTGTAGAAGGTATGATGCCAAATCTTCTCCATATCATCCCAGTTGCTCACGATCCCATGCTCAATTGGATATTTCAGTGTCAGAATACCTCTCTTGGATTGAGCCTCGTCGCCTACGTAGGCATCTTTTTGGCCCATACCAACCATAACCCCAGTGTGACGAGGGCGTCCCACAATACTAGGGAATACAGCCCTGGGAGCATCATCTCCAGCAAATCCAGCCTGACATTACATTTACAGAGATCAATAATGTAACAAATAAGAACTATCAACTCAATAAAAATCTGAATTGCTATGAAAAGAAAAGGCCTCTTAGGTTCTGAAGCTAGAGATTACCTTGACCATTCCGGTTCCATTGTCGCAGACGAGGGGCTGAATATCCTCAGCTTCTGCCATTGCTTAATGATATCTGACAACAAGAAAAGAATTCGAAGATCATCAATATAGACACATACATAATGCATCTGGAAATCAAGAATACAAAAGGTCTAAATTTGATGAGTAAAGCTTAACTTTATACTTGACTCAAGAGCTGACCATAAACAACTAAAATTGTTCAGCTTCAGTATATGTAACGAATCAAAATATTAATTAACAGTTACATACTTCTCACCAAATTCGGGCTATAAATAGGGAAATTTCCAAATATAGCAAATTCTAACAAGATCCCAATTAAACAAACACAAGCAAACAGATACAAAACTTCAACAAGAAGAATGACTGAAAACATATGATCTTCGGCAATCAAATCTCAACAAACCACACATGCACATTACCACTGAAAACAGTGAGCTGTAATTGAAATTTGAAAACACCCATCATCAGATCCATCAACAGAAGTTCATAACAACGCAATGAACTAGATCTGACAACGAAAAAGGAAAAATCGGCACAAATCAAGACCACCCAGAAACGTAAAACGGGAAATCACTTGACAAGATTCAAACGTTCTTCAGAAAAAACCTAAAGATAAAAAACGAATCTTTGCAACGAGAGATTCAAAAATGAAGACAAAGATTGAACCTTTGAGGAGTTGCTGAAGATGGGTCTCAGTCGTGAGATGAAAATTCTCTTCCTAATTTCTCTCCGAGAGAAAATTCTCTGAGAGATAATGTGGACTGTGTCTGCTTTCTTTCCTCTTGGTCTGAAATGCCGGCCCTCTCGTTTAAAATACGAGAAATGAAACCTCAGCCTCACATTAAATTCAGATGAAATGAACCTCAAATTCAAGATTAAGAGACCTCAGCCGTTGGATTGATATGATTTCAAGGTGTGGTTTGTGGCACCCACGACAGCATTATACTGATGGTCAATTTAGCTGGCTGGCTTTTACACTTAATTCTACTTTAAGGACGGCTTTGCACGAATTATTTTTTATTTATACATGTATACTATGTTCTTGTAGAACATTTGAGACCCGCAGTCACATTCTTTATATGTACAGAACCAATTTAATTTTTTGGGTACCATTTCGGGAATCCAACACATAAGATTGGTAATTTCATTTTACAAATAAAAATGGTTTTGAATTTGAAACGGGCCAGTATTTCTTTCTTTTTAACAAATTGAAAGAGTAAGGAAGTGAGGCTCAAGATCTTTTGCATTGTTAGGCTAACAGAAAAGAATTGAAAAAATAAGCCTATTAGGAGGAATCTTCTTCTTCTTGCTTGAATAAAGGAATCTCATCTTGTAGGGCTGACAATTTTTCACACAACACGATAATTCAATAAGAACAACATATAAAAATAATGATCAGTGTCAAAGTCTTATCGTATCCGTGTTTTTATCATGTCGATACGAAAAAGACACCAAATTATCAAGCCGTGTTAGTGTTAAATTATCGTGTCAAGTTTGTACAACCTGATAATACTTATTTAGTCGTGTTTATGTATTTCTTTTAATATCTAACTAAAATCGTGTCATGTTCGTGTTTATGTCGAGTATGAGATAAGCAATTCATGTCGTGCACGTGTCTTTGAGCAACATATTGTCTCCTTAACATGTTCATATCATGTCTAGTAACACACACAATAGCATCATTCACATTCTTAAGCACACACAAGATAGTAATACTATCATGAAATCGTAGATGTTTATTGAAATGAAAAAATCCAATAGCACATAATTCAATCAACAAGAGCCGAACAAAACACATTCATTCATACATTCAAGCAGCAGTCGTTGAGAACTTATCGTAACATCTCCTGGCCAACGTCATGCAATCCAACCAATGGAGAACCTGCGCGTTCGGATCTAGTTCCAGCACCACGTCGGAAACCGTAATCTGTACGGACCCTCTGAATCCGGTGATTTTGCCCCTCACCTTGGCGACGGCGCCCAGCTGAATGTCGGAGGCAAATTTGAGCGCCGTTTGGGCAATTGATCGAACAGTTGATGGACTCCTCCTCGAGAAGTAAGGAGAGCTGCGTTGGTTGAGCCAGAGGATGCAGGGGATGCAGCCGGTGCCGTCGTCGATGCTGAACCGGAGGAATCTATCGGGTTTGAAATCCCGAGTCACCACCACTCCGATCGACTCGGCGCGCGATAGGCGCAGACCTTTGCGGAGGAAGCACGATTGGCGGCCCGCTGAGGCAGACGAAAGAGATAGGAAATCGAAGGCTAGAAGCTTCACGTGAGTGTTGTAGAGATCCATGGATGAAATGAAGAACACCAACGGTTTCTACTGTGTTTCTCCGATTGCTTAATGCCTCGGTCAATATATATTTGAATTTCGTAATTTCACTTTTACTTATTAGTTATGTTACTCACAAATGTCTATTTTGATTTAGTGTATGTTAGAGTATTTTTTTTATTTTTATAAAATGCAATATAAATCTAATAGAAATTGAATTTTAGCACACGATAGGGACATCGAGTTTGGAACAGATGATGAGTTTATTCGTAGACATATAGAACCAAATTAATTTCGGTGTAAATAAAATATAATACGAAAATAAAGAGTAATTGTTTTTACGAAAATGGAGATAGTTTTGCTGGTGAGGCCAAAAGAAATTACGAAATAAACAATCCCAAATTCATTCAAATCATTATACCACTGAATAATACACAACTCTTCTACAAGGTAATATGGAATAGGAAAAATTGAATATTTTTAGACATGATGATTTTCTTTTTCTTTTTTTTTCTTCTTTTTTTTTTGTCACAAATGATAAAATCTTAATTATAGTGAAGACTCGGATAAATAGAAAAAAGGAACAAGGAAAAGCAAATGAGAAGCAGCATCCATCATCAACAATCTTTAAGATTTATGAATCTCTTTCAATCCAACTTTGCCTTAGAAGCACTTTCTGTGCACGATCGAAGGGCCAGATTCATCATACTCAGACTTCGAAATCCACATCTGCAATCACAATACAACAATTGAAACAGTTAGTTAATCAAGCGTTTACTTTGAGTGATAGTTTGTTTGATCGTCTAATCTTTCAAATACGCGATCATATGCATTGTCAATCTACTAACCTGCTGGAATGTGCTGAGAGAAGCCAAAATCGAGCCTCCGATCCAGACACTGTACTTCCTCTCAGGCGGGGCCACGACCTTAATCTTCATGCTGCTCGGAGCAAGAGCCGTGATCTCTTTGCTCATCCTGTCAGCAATTCCAGGGAACATAGTCGAGCCACCACTCAGGACGATGTTACCGTACAGATCCTTCCTGATATCAACGTCGCACTTCATGATAGAATTGTAAGTGGTTTCGTGGATTCCAGCAGCTTCCATTCCGATCATCGAGGGCTGGAAGAGAACCTCAGGGCATCTGAACCTTTCGGCCCCGATAGTGATGACCTGTCCATCAGGAAGCTCGTAGTTCTTCTCCACAGCAGAGCTTGTCTTTGCTGTCTCGAGCTCTTGTTCATAATCGAGGGCAATGTAAGCCAGCTTCTCTTTTATGTCCCTCACAATTTCTCGCTCTGCTGTAGTTGTGAAAGAGTAGCCTCTCTCTGTGAGGATCTTCATGAGGCTGTCTGTGAGGTCACGTCCAGCCAAATCGAGACGAAGGATTGCATGAGGGAGAGCGTAACCCTCGTAGATTGGAACTGTATGGCTGACACCATCTCCAGAGTCGAGAACGATACCTGCACAGAGCGATGGATATATTTAAGCATTTTGCAGAACTAGATTTGAGTAAATAACCACTCTATTCCATCATTATATAATTATCAAAGCCTTTCAAAGACACGATCCTTAAGCATGCACGTCTTAACGATGTGATCATGTTTGTAAGGTAGCCATCAATATTTTTCTTCAGATATCATAATAACACTCCTACCAAAAGGTCAAAGAAGAAACAATAAACGAACACCAATCATGTCACTGATGTAAATCAAAGAACTAAACTTGAATTACTTTTCTATCCTTACCAGTTGTACGACCACTGGCATAGAGAGAGAGCACAGCCTGAATGGCGACATACATGGCAGGGGTGTTAAAGGTCTCAAACATGATCTGAGTCATCTTTTCACGATTGGCCTTTGGGTTAAGAGGAGCTTCAGTCAAGAGAATCGGGTGCTCTTCTGGGGCAACACGAAGCTCGTTGTAGAAGGTATGATGCCAAATCTTCTCCATATCATCCCAGTTGCTGACTATTCCATGTTCAATCGGATACTTCAGAGTCAAAATACCTCTCTTGGATTGAGCCTCGTCGCCAACATAGGCATCTTTTTGGCCCATTCCGACCATCACCCCTGTGTGGCGAGGGCGTCCCACAATACTAGGGAAAACGGCCCTTGGAGCATCATCTCCAGCAAACCCAGCCTGACATTTATGATATTAATATTAATAGAACATTCCTGCAATCGTAAACATATCCTAGCTCTAAATCCATCACCATAAAGACAACATTTTTTTTAGGTACTTATTGTTAAGGTTACCTTGACCATTCCGGTTCCATTGTCACAGACAAGAGGCTGGATATCTTCAGCTTCTGCCATTTCTTAATCTTCTCTGCACAAAACACGAATCGTCTTTTAAGTATAAGGGACAAGGCAAAACCAATCAACAAGAACATAAAGTTTGCATCTTAAGTCATCCCACTTAAAAGAAGCTCATGCTGAAACAAGATCAAGAGAATTTCACTACAAATGTTAAATAGAAATATTAGATTGGAATCAAGATTGAATCCAGATCGTGTAAGATCGATGCATAGAAGCAGATTGGAATCAAGATTGGATCTTACTTGGTGCTTAATTATAATCAAAGGTTGATAACATTACCATGAAGCTACTAAATTCCTATATCTCCAAAATCTCATTGAACTTCAGCATTCATAGAAATTGCATTTACATTTGGAACAGGAATTCCAATATGAAAAAGAGTGATCAATATATCAATAAACAACAGATAAAGAAGATCAGTCCCGAGTTATATTGGTTATATAATATGCAAATACAAGTATACACATATTCAACCAGTGTGAATTATATTTATCCATATTTAGGAAATCAAGAATCGTCACTTCTTAACTCCTCATATCGAAGCTTAAATGAAATTACCCATCAGCAGATCCACATATCAACTTCTTTTTTTTCTTTTTCTTTTGAGAAGCATAAATAGCTAGATCTTATCATCTTACTGCAAAAACCAAATTAAAAGGGGAACTTCTTGCAAAGATCAAGTGAGTCCCCAACACTTGCAAACAAACAAAAAAAGCATAACAAAATTCAACCTTTTCCCTATCAACGATATAAAAACTGAATCTTTCAGCTGAATAAGGATTAAAAATCGAATCTTTGATATGGGAAAGCGTAATTCAAGGCAAAGACCTTACCTTTGAGGTCTTGAAGCAAATGGTGTCCTGCTCTTTTCCACCTCTTGCGTTGCGACTTTCTCACTCTCTCTCTTCACGGTTAATGTGGTCTCTCTTGTGTGTGAAGTGCCCGCCTTCTTGTTTTAAAACCGAGCTTGGAAGTTAGCCTTGGATGAAATTCATCTGAAATGAACATCAAATTCATGATTGCGAAGATCAGAGCCGTTGGATTGTCATGATTTCAATCGGTGGTGGTACCCACGACAGCATCACACCGATGGTGGATTTAGCTGGCTGCCTTTTGCTTGCGTGGACAGATTTGCCCTTCACTTTTCAGCTCATTTCCATGTGTACCTCAACTTTTAGAGGTCAATCTTGAACATTTATTATGTTTTTTTTTTTAAGTTATACTACATCCATCTCATTTAATTATGGACATTTTACTTTTGCTTTTTTCGGCACGTATTTCCACCGAAATCTATTATGAGTTTTAAAATATAATACTTCAAAATTATATTTTAAAACTCGTAATAGATTTCGGTGAAAATACGTGGCGAAGAAGTTACTATTCAAATGTCCATAATTAAATGAGATGGAGGTAGTATGATGTTTATATGTTGGATTTGAATCATCAATAGTGAGAGAGATAAGTGGTGAATATTTTCAAATTTTAGTGTGTATTAGATTCAAATTAGACTTAACTCAAATGAGATGAGTTAAAACAATTATCCTAAATTGTGACAATGACTGTTTTAACGAGATCAAACGTAAATAAGCAATAAAAAGTTTCATAAAATTATATCAAAATGTCACTTCAATCTTAAAGGTATTGTTCATTTAAATGAAACCACATCATATAGATCACAAATCACATATGCAATCCTTCCATATAAAGTGTGAGAATCATCTCAAATCCATAAAAAGGCACGGGGGGCACATCTTTTCTACACCACAAGGGTATTCTCGTCTAATCACAAAAGTCCCCCCAGCAAAAGAATCAAATTTTCCTATACCCTTTTTTCTCCTTTTCCTCTTTCCTAAAAATTTCTCCTTTTTCCTAGTGAGGGTGGGTAGAGGGAGAAGCAATGATAAGACACCCACATTGGAGGAAGAAAAAAGTTCGTGCAAGCATCCAGATCAGCATTCCGTTCCCGACAGTCTGTCGTCCACGTGCCACCACATTCTATCCTACCGCCACGTGTCCGTTTCCGCCTACCTGACCGGAGGTTCCGGTCAACTGTCCGAGATGTTAACGTGCAGTGCACATCACTATGATAATACTATGATACAATTTCATAACGTTAAGCTTACCCAATACACACTACCTAATAAAAAAAATATAAAGTAAAATCTTTGTCAACTTACATTTTCCCAAAAAGCAAATAATGGAAATGACCAAATAAATAAATAAATTAAATTCTTTTTTTTTAATTTTTTTTTCTTATGATGGGAAAAATATAATATGGTGTGATGCGTGGATTTTATGTGTGAAGGCAATGGAAAAATTGCATTTTCTCAACGGGTTCGTGGTTATTAGAGTGCCAAATCTCCTCTTCAACAAAAAGTTATGTGGTTGCTTGAGAACCAAATGTTTAGTATTATGGAAAATTTTGTGATTTTTTGAGGTAAAAGCCAACTTCCTTATCCTCAATAAAGATATGAAAAACAAAATAAATAAATATTTTTTTTTCTTCTTTTGAATTATAAAATTTACAAACCACTACTAATAATGTAATGGAGTTATTGCAAGAGCATAAATAGAAGAGAATATCCAACTACCTAGGACCATTGAATTTTTGTTTTAAAAAATTGGGCTCCACATTTTATTATTTAGATTGTGGACTTCTATTTGGGTCCAGCCCAATAACAAAATGCAAAGTTTCGAAAAAATGGGCTCAAAATAAACAAAAGCCATTTGCGAAGAGTCGAAGACCATTCCTCAGCCCGTTTAACTGTTGTCTTCCCCAGAGTCTCCCGAGTTGACTCACTAATTTGCGAATCGCCCTTCTTTTCAGGGTCGCCACTCCTCAACAACATAAAGCGAAAGAGGAAAGGGCAGAGAAAAATTCACATTTTCAGTTATTGATGATATTCGAAAATGAACAAAGCGGGCAGAATCGCAGCAGCGATCAATTCGCAATCCAATCATTTTCAGCTCAGAGCTTTCCTCTTTCATTCAACCCCGGTTTCCGAGCGCAAAAGAGGCACCCATTGGGATTCCGTACGCACCTTCATTTCCTTTTTTTTTTATGATATGGATGCCTATTTCAGTGTGCGTTTGTGTGGGTGGAGTGGATTTTCGGATAAATATTTAAATTAGGGAGTTTTGATGAAATAGGCCGAAAATTTTGAGTTTTATTCATGAGAAGCGGATTAGAAATGTAGGTGTAGTTAGTGTGAGAAGTTTACAAATTGAAGTGTAAATTGCTATGTAATTGTATTAATTTGTAGTTTTTTCTCTTTGTGCAGGCAAGTTTTGCTAAGGTAGACCCAAAGGTGAGATTTTTTCTGTTTTTCTCTCTTCATTTTCCTTCGATTCTTCCTTAATGGAGGAACAATGAATCCTACAGGCATGATTAAGAAAAATATTCTAGTTGTTTGTGATGTACTAACTAGTTTAACACTTGGTTTGTTTGTTAAATTTTTTTGGTGTTATATAAAGAGTGAATTATATGTTCATTCGAGCAAAGTTACTTTCATATTGGACTAGCTTAGCTGTGTATAAGATGAAACGGAATAGTTTGTGATTTGGGAAAATTATGTTGGAGGATCAGAATTAAAATGAGAGTATAAAGATGCAACCTTTTCAATGTATTGTTCCTAATACTGTGTGTGTGTGTATATGTGGCTAAATTCTTGGGGTTGATATCTGATTTTAGCCTGCATAATTTTCGTTACTCGTTAGCTTCCTCGGTTTCAGGTCGAAAATCATATGGGGTAGGATTGATGTCCCTGCCTAGTCTAGACATGGCTTAAGTCGGATCCCTTCTATTTTCTTGTTTGTTCAATTCTGCCTATTAGTTAGTAAACTCAACGAGTCTTTGCATGTATAAATCCGAGTTATACCTGCTTCTCATATCTTCCTGAAGCATTTCAAAATATCAGTTCAGTTTTTGAGAATTCCTCGATCAGCTTCTTACTCATATATTGAAGCTGTTTCTGAACTAGAGAATCCTTTGTTTATGCATGCCTCCGTGTATACTTTGACAAGAGTGTGAGGGGTCTGGCATTGTTCTTAATGCCTTTAAAAAGAATATTGTAACAATTTGTATGAATAAATTTACTACCTAAATGCTTTTGTTAGCAGCTTTTGAATGTCATTTAAGATTTTCCCAATTGTGAAGTTCTTTCATGTTTGTCTCTATCATCATATTGCTTACACTGATTATGTTTGGTGGCATTGGTGCAATGTTTATACACAGACCTTTAATCGACGTCAGAGAAGGCTTAGGAAGAAGAATTTGTCGCAGAATATGGGTGAATTTACAGAGAACCTATTTCAGGTTATATATTTGATATGGATTTTCAGTTGTCATTTTCTCCCGGGAAAAGTAGCAAATAGGCCCCTAACGTGCAAGCCCCTAACGCGAATAGAACCCTAACGTATCGTTCGGACCATATCTCACCCTATCGTGCATTAAGTAGAGCAAATCCACCCTTCCATCTTTGTCCTCTCTAACACCGTTCTTTTCCATAATTTTTGTTTTTTTTAATTCTTTGGGTGGGACCCACTTCCACCAACCATTACATTAAGTTTCTTTCATTCATTATATGAGTTGTTGTATCTCTGCAGATAGTAATCTTGTGAGTTGCTTTTTTTTTTTTTTTTTTAAATTATAAATACTCAGATGATAACAGTTATGATAAGTTTGAACCAAAAAGATCCAACAATAACAAAGACATATCCACGTATCATTACCATAGCAAAGATCTGTTAATAAAGTTCCATTGATTAAAATGAGATAAAAGGGATGTCAAAATGATGCAGAAGGATTCTATACTTCAATACGAATATAGCATATGTTTTCAGTGCTTCTAACTCTTCAATATTTTTCCTAAAAAAAAATAGCAGGAACAAGGAAGAAGCCAATACACCTGGGTAGATTATTACCTGCCCCAAACTCTAGTGGCCATATACTTCTGAAAAAGGGAGAAGAAGATGCAATAAAGAATAAAAAAAAACAAAAATTATGGAAAGGGACGGCGTTAGAGAGGACAAAGACGGAAGGGTGGATTTGCTCCACTTCATGCATGTTAGGGTGCGATATGGCCCGAACGATACGTTAGGGTTCTATTTGCGTTAGGGGCGTGCACGTTAGGGGCCTATTTGCTACTTTTCCCTTTTCTCCCCAAGCAATATCTCTCTACTTTATTTTTAAACTACTTGTTATCTCTAATTTCATACGTATATTTTACAATTTGCCTTGTATTTGAGAGAAGGGTATAAGGATTTAAGCATTAAGAGCTGAACTACACAACTTATTCTTGAACGAGTACATCAATGCATCGAATTTCCAGCTTCTATCTGCTGTTACACTATGTACACGTTTATAATAACTGTGATAGAATGATAATAACTGTTTTTAGGTCTTTAAACATTTGTTAGCAGTTTCTGAGTTATTTATGAGAACATAAAAATTGTTGTTATGGAGCTATCTCTGATCTTCGTAAAATTTTGAGATTTTTCGTGTTTCTATATTGCACAGAGCTGGAAGCCAAACAGGGAAAAAAAGCCCGAACCACCTCCTCGTCGAAGAAAGTCATGGTTCCAATCTAATTTCGAGGATGATGGACCTAGTAGGGCCAGGTCAAGAAATAGAACATCACGGTTTAGGAGTACGTATACCCTTTATGACTTTATCTCAATGATGTAAAATTTATGATGAAACGTTAATGCTCTTAACTTTCAGCACGTTTCGAGTTTTGTGATGTTGATGATGAGGGTGGTGATTTTGATAACATCTTCCGCTCTATGTTCGGTGGAAACCGATCCTTCTATTGGTCCTTCACAAAGGATGACGAACCACGATATTGGAGCTCATCGACTTACTCAAGTAACTTTAGAACTTCTAGTGGTCGGACATATCACTTTGAGGAAGAATACGAGCAGGAATTTAACACGTCAAAAGAGTATGAGAGACCTGTAGAGGGATCGAGAACTGATAGGCTTGCTTTGGGACTTAGTCCATCGGGTCCATTAAAAATGGACGATGTTAAAACTGCGTAAGATCCCTTTAAACTTCCTTGAATATAAACTTCTAGCCTTTCCGTAGAGATGATGTTGATGGAGATTTTGATTCTATGATTCTAAATTAGAGTTTGTTTTTTCAGTTATCGAGCTTGTGCTTTGAAATGGCATCCGGATCGTCACCAAGGCTCTTCCAAGGTACTTCGTTATCGTCTCCGTTCAATTGCTAAAATTTATATAAATTTTATCTAGCTAAGTTATCACCTAAAGTGTAGCTGCTCTTTAGGTTACACTTCCAGAATCTCATGAAACTTGTACACTCAAAATGATTTCCTTTCCTTCACGAGGCATTGATGCTTCGTTGCAACGAGCTGTTGAGTCGTCGAGCCATGAAATGCTATCGCGTTTGTCGAAAACTTGACTGGTTGAATGTGTTTGCAGGTTGTTGCAGAAGAGAAATTCAAGGTGTGCAGTGCTGCATATCAGTCTTTATGTGATCAACTGGCTATAAATTAGGAAGACATTGATTAGAAATAACTTATGTATCGGTTTACAGCAGCAGTTTGCTTTAAGTTATAAGCATCAGTAACAATTTGTACTATTGTTTTTTTATTTTATACTTACTAGTAATAATTATCTTTTCTTTTTCTTGCAATGTGTAATTGTGTATTATTGGAAACATATATGGGGGAAAAATTCTGCACGAACAACCTTGAAAGCCAAAAATTAAAATTGCTTAATTTTTTCTAGTCATTTTTCGGGGATAATAATAATAATAATAATAATAATAATAATAATAATAATAAATAATAATAATAATAATAATAATAATAATAATAATAATAATAATAATAATAATAATAATAATAATTGATTTCATAATTGAAAAATGAAAGTATACCAATTTCTACAAATAAAGAAAACCTAGAAAACTTGCGGGAGGGGCAAGCCTGCATTTCCTTTTTTTTTTCCTAACATTTAACCTATTTACCTTGTTTTCAAACTTTTATATAAGATGAAATTATTTCTGCTGCAAGTAAAAGCTATTTACAGTGCATAATTCTTGAAAAATGGCAATGATGAAATTAGGCATGGCAAACCCTAATCTTCCATTAATCTCTGCTGCTTTTTTCCACTCAACTCCATATCTCAGCATGAAGAAGCGCGTCTACTGGCCTGTAATATAGTCTAAATTTTAATCTCTACTTTTTACATTCTAATTTTATTTTTTATTATTTCAACAATTCGAGATTCTTTAAATTTCATGCATTAAAACTATGTTTTTTCTCTTTTCTTTTTGGGTTTATGGCGCAGCAAAGCCATTCAAGGGGGCCGCCAAGGGTGAGTTTTCTTTATTATCAAAGTTTTGATGAATATTAGTATTAATTATGAACTTAATTATGTTAGATTTTTCCTTTTTCTCCAGCTGAAATTTAAACTTGTTTTCAAGAACTCCCAGTTCTTACGCATCATCGGTAACTGCTGTAAGAATCACACTTACCCTCTAAATATTCTTTATTAATTAGTACGGAGTACTATTTAATGTCACTATATATAATTAAAATTGCTGATTTCAAATAATATATAGATGATCAACAGAATGCTACATTCGGAAATCCGAGAGCAGAGGGTAAAAAAACTCAAGATTATTCTTCCTTCAAAGATTCTGGGAAAAAATATTCGTCGAAAAAATCATTACCAGCAAATAGTATTTCTAGTCGACAAGCCCTTGGATTGAATGCCACTGGCCCTCTTACTCTTGATCAAGTTAAAATTGCGTATGTTTATAAGTCTCTTTCTCTTTTAATTTAATACTCCCTTCGTCCCATTTCCATTTTTCTCGAGCCCATTTTATTGAATATGATAAATGCGCTAAATTTTCATTATAGATATCGACAAAGTGCAATGAAATGGCATCCAGATCACCACCAAGGCCTAGGCAAGGTAATTATGTACATATATTTTTATTCCAACATAAAATCATAGCTTCTTGCATCAAGATTTCAATCTAGGGACTTTTATTTATAAATTTAAATATTTTTTTATTCATTATTTTGGGTACTAGTTAACAGATTGTTAATGATGTGAATGAACTGCAGGCATTGGCAGAGGCACATTTCAAGAAAATTAATGCTGCCCGTGAATCTTTATGCAATGAAATATCTAAAGGCTAAAGCTTAATTCTTGTACATTATGGAATGGAAAAAGATTATTGGGTTTTGAATTATCTCATGTTTTATTATATTTTAATTTGTACTCCACAGTTCAATTGCATTCATCTATGAATAATCAAACAATATACTTAATTGCTTATAAGTTGGGCAAGATACAAGAAATTAGCAAGCTTGAAACTACTCCATCTGTTCCAATTCACTTGACTTATTCATTTTCGACATGAGACTTTAGAAGAATTTGTTTAAAGATAAAGTGTAATATTTAATATTTTAATGCAAATTTAATTATTTTAAAACTAGAGCATTATAGATGCATAAAAATATATTAATGTCTGATCTTAAATGAAAGATCGTGTCAAGACTTTTGTTTTGATATAAAAATCGAAGAACAAACGAAAAAGTTATGATAATTTAAACTTGCAAATTGCTCATTTATGTACAAGAAAAAAAACATGCGAAGAAAGCAAACTTGTTCATTTATCTAGTAAAGCAACATCAATAATAAATTTCTACATGAATATATTTCAATGAATATTTTTCTTATTTCCTTCTACTACAAAAGTATAAAGAAAAAAATATATATATGTAGATTAGAAGCAAATAATGAGCCAATAATTGCAAGGATCCAGAATTTTTAATCACTCCAAGATCTATTAAGAGATACTCCACTGTAGTATTTTTATATCATAACCCAAATAAATTTAAGGTGAATAGACGAAAATGCCACTGCAAAAACTCATCAATTCACTGACCACACAAGCACTGATGCACCTCTTTCTCTTTTTGAACACATTAATAACTTGAAAATTCATGCTCAAGTAGCTTCAAGAATCATTCGAATGGCGTCCTCGATTTCAACTCAGAGCCTATTGCTCATGCATTCTAGTCGTACGTCGTCGTATCCATCTTCTGCCTCCGCTTTTTTTCTTAAAAATTCGGTTAGAAATGGTGAAGTTTGCGGATTTCCGAGGGTGGAAAGGAAATTTAGGAAGTTGAGAGCAATGTTGCAGGAAACTGTACAAGGGCCTTCAGCCATTTATGCCAGAGAAATGGAAAGACTCTCTGCTAAAGAATCTCTACTTCTTGCTGTGAGTTTTTCTTTTCTTTTTAATTTAAAGATTCCTTTTTTTAGTTGATTTCTGTAGTTTCTGAAGGAATATAAGTAATGGGCATGACTCTGATGCAAGATTTGTGACTTTGCTTAGCTTTATTTGCCTCCAATTTGATTCAATGTTTTTTTTTTTTTTTGTGGCTAAATTTTTATGAGCTTTATTTTCAGGAAATGTAGTATTTCTTGTCTTGATGTCAATTGCCACAGATATAGAATATATCTTTTTTTTTGGTATTGATGTTTCTCTTGACAAAATTAATGCTTTATGCTTGTTAATGTTTAAGCTTCAGTCTTTTAAGGATTCTGAAATGTGGCAAAAGAAACATCCAATGTAGGAATAAATAGTAGTACTAAAATGAAGGTGCTTTGTTGTAATCTGTGATTATAGCAGGCAGCAGAAGCTGCTTTGATTCTTAGAATTTCAAGACAATGTTTTTAAGGTAGATTGATCACTGTGAATTTAAACATACATGATGTCAATGATTAATTTGTGTGTTTCAGCTCAAAGATGCTGGAGGGTTTGAGGCATTAGTCACGGGGAAAACAACAAGCGCACAAAAAATTGATGTGAACGAGAGAATAGTTAGCCTCGAGAGGCTGAATCCAACTCCAAGACCAACAACGTAAGGTGTTTACTTTGTCGAACATGAATGTACCATATATGTATGTCGATGAGTTTGTTCACATTGTATTATCAGCTTTCAGGTCTCCTTTTCTTGAAGGCAAGTGGAATTTTGAGTGGTTTGGATCTGGTAGCCCTGGCCTCCTCGCTGCTCGGATTCTGTTTGAGTAAGTTCTGTTTTAGTTGCAATTCTTGCAAATTAGCCGATGTTGGAGAATATCTGAAGTTTGAAATTCAGCTCAATGCTGGGAGGTGATAATCTTGATGGGAACGCCATTGTTTTGCAGGAGGTTTCCTCCAGCATTAGCAAGTTTATCAAACTTGGATGCAGTAATTAAGGATGGATACGCCAATATTTCTGCAAGTGTGAAATTATTAAATTCGGTAATGGACTGCTACTTCTTTTGATATGTGGTCATTTTGATTTTTGGATCGATAAACTGTATATAACAGGATATTAGAATGATGAGGTCTGTATAATTTTCTTGCATATAAGACTCTAAGACGAGAAAATAGTTGATTGAAGATACTTAGTAAACAATGAGAAAAGGATACATTTGTCAGAAATAAAGCTTGAATCTCTTTCTGGTGCAAATTGGAACTTTATTTCTGAACATTTCTACATGAAAAAGGGTGAAAACTTAGAAATTTGACTTGTGCTTGTGCTGGTGCGCCTCTTTTTTCAGTCGAGTTTTCTAACTTGGCTCACTTATTCCTTGAAATACAAAGATTTATCTTCATTATAAACTAACAAGTATTCACTCCTGGCCTATATGCAGATAGAGAGCAAATTTACTGTCTCCACCAAGCTATCTGTAGAGGGCCCGCTTAGAATGAAAGAGGAATACGTGGAAGGGAAATTTGAATCTCCAAAAGTTAATGAAGAAACGATGCCTGAACAACTAAGAGGTGCTTTAGTTCAGGCGACTAACACGTTGCAGCAACTTCCTGTTCCTATAAGAGATGCTATGGCTAATGGATTTAAGATCCCTCTTGGTAAGAATTTTTAGCGAGATGTAACTCCGAATCATTCAGTTCTACTTTTTCAAGAAAGAAAAAAAGATCAACTCTGTATAAATTTAATGGTGTTTTAATCTCATCATATTTGTTGTCACATATCATTAAAGGCATACCCCCTTTTCATATGATAATCGGAAAAGCTTTCACACTTAACTTCTGCAGAATCCTTATATTTTCACTTTCTTGTCTGATGATGCCGAACTAAAATGTCTGTTGTTTCGTCTCAGATTACCATTAATCAAAATACATGTCTTAGTGTTTGGCATTTTGTTGCATGTTGCTTGAATCTAGTTATTCCAGTCCTTCTTCTGGCTCTCGTTCCCCTCTCGTTTTAACTAATATTGCTTTTACGGTTTTCAGGCGGGACATTTGACAGACTGTTTATGATATCGTATCTGGATGAAGAGATCATGGTAATTTCTTGAGTTCATATTGCTGATGTTATGGAGTAGGAAACCTCATACGTAATGCACTAGTATCACACTCGTCAAAATATTTAGACTTCATGAATACACTTCTCTCAAATTAGCCAAGGAAACGTAAGAGCTATTTCTCCATAACCCGTAGTTATACTTATCTTGGAAAAGGTGGAGTCCAAAGTACAAATTTCCCATTCATTATACGAATATATGCTATTCTAATCACGTTATCTTGATTTCTTTAATCTATAAAAATCACTCTATTAGATGAAAATAGTTTAAATACTTTGGTCCAAGAACTTGAACATTGTCATATCATAATGTAGTAATTATCTCCATTTCATGGTATAGTAATCTGCTGAGTTCTTGATCTAGATTCATTACATTTACTTGGAAAATTCTCGATTCTTTATGTGCAGATTATACGGGACACTACTGGAGTTCCCGAAGTTCTTACAAGACTGGATCCCGGGCCTTTGCCTCTAGTAGAACCAATTACAGAATATGAAAGTTGAAGTTAAAACATATTTTTAGCTGTCAAAGGATAGATAGCAAATAAAAACATGAGGCATCAATGCTACTATTGGTTTATACTTCCATTTTCATTTACTACACAGGCTTCTTTATTGTTGTAATTAATTTACTTCCTTTTTTTCCATGGATGCAAGTTGAGATGAGCTAAGCAGGTAACAATTGTTATCAGAGTTGGTATTGAAGCCTTCTCTTTTTCACATCTCTTTCTAGAAATTAAAAGTGGTAAATGTGCAGTAGTTTTCTTGTGTGATATTGATTTCTGAATATGGAAAAATACATGAACTGTCAAATGTGAAAAGCTGATTTTTTCTCTTCAATGAAAGGTGCTCGACTTCTTGACTTGGGATTTTCTTGAATATTCCATTTGGGTATCTATTTATTTTTATTTTTTTAAAAAATCTGATATAATTAATTATTGTTTTCAGATTGGAAATTTTACATCATTTATACTAACGTGTAATGCAGAATAAATTTATACGTGTATACACTCTGTTAAGAAACAGATTAAAAATGCCAACTTGAACATTTTTTTTTCTTTCACAGTAGTCAAACCTAAGGCATACTACTTTTATTTTTGAAAACATAGTTTTTTTATGTTATGAAGTATTTTTTCCTTGCTTAAACAAGTAAGATTAGGGATAATAATTAGTTGACTACAATTTCTAATGCAAATTGCCATGTAATTGACTTTTTGCCATTTGGAGTTTCTAAGTCAATTTTAATTCATTTATATAGCCATAAACTTGGGTTTGCATTATTGGATAGTCATGTTCTCACTTGTTATTGCTACAATTTTATTTATTTTTTTCATTATTAACCTTTTGTAATTTTACTAGTTATTCCTATTTCGAAATAAACACTTCTTGCATTGTCACGAAATTTAAATTCTTACTCTAAAGTCACACACACAAACACATAAAGCGCTCACGAAAAAAAGAAAAAGAAAAGAAAGAAACTTAAATAAAAGTGATTAAAGAAATACTACTATATATGTCATGATCAAATATTTGAGTGACGTCATCATGCTTGATATTGGATGATAATGGAGATCATCACCTGTCTTAGAACGTGGTGATTAGAAAAGCCTTACTACATCCATCTTATTTAGTATCCGTAAAAGAAACAATACTTCAAAATTATATTTTAAAATTCGTATTAAGTTTTAATAGAAATGCGTGTCCAAAAAGTCAAAAAGCAAATAGGTTTAAATAAATGAGATGGAGGCAGTATGTATTAATTCTCATACTAATGAAATCAAATGGGGCACTTTTTTAATATTATATCTTTAAATAGTATGCGAAACTTTGTGTTTTAATTTGTTAATATATAGAACAATTTTCTTTGATCGGATTTTTTTTAATCATGTATTATTTCATTTTTTTTTTAATCATATTATAACAGCCATATCCATATTGGAGGAGCAATTCAATTTCTTCATCACACTTCCTGAAATTAAATATGTAATAAAATCTAATATTCTTTCTTCTCATCTACTATACCAAAAATCCAAAATGCAGAAAAAGGTGCAACCCCAAATAATATATTTACATCCCAAATTAGTAACTCAAATCATCCGAGTACAAACAAATCAAATCATTAATCATAATTACTCAACCTAATCATATATAATCGAAAAAAAACCTATTAACTGATCATTACCAAAATAATAATAATCAAGAAACTAATTAAACCCTCCAGTAATTCTCATACTATTTGACACTCTTCATACACATCCTGCACCTGAGTTTCCAAAAATGGAAACTGGTTAATTTCTTGCAAGAATCCATCAAACTCTCCAAAACCACCCAAAAATCCACCACCTGAATTCGCACTCATCCAAATCTCTTCTTCCTCTTCCTTCACTCTCTCTCTAAACTCTGCATGAAATCCAGCCCTCGCAGCCATCTCCATTTTCTTGCTTGAAGAAAAGCTTCTTGCGGCCTCCTTCTTTCTTGATGAGATTCTTTCTCTCGTTTTTGCTACGCCGTCGCAGTTCGAATCGGCCACCGTAGGCTTTCCGGTGAGTCTTTGCACCAACTCTCTGAAGTTTGCAGCATCAGTTTTGATGATTTCCGGTGCAAAAATGTGGATTATTCGAATTTTCGGCTTCGTTTTTGAGATTGTGTGTGAGTTTTTGTGCATGGCTAGATTTGAAGTGGATGAATATGGGGAACTGATTTGATTTTCCATTGCCATATTTTCTGAGATTGAAAGGAGATAATTTGTTTGAAAAGAGAAGAGTTGGTATGCTTGTGTTTGTGTGTGTATATATAGACATATAAATATAATTGTGAAGGGAAATTAAGTTTTGTTTAATGAAACATTAAATAAGAAAAAACAACTAAGAAGTCTATCTGTTGGGGCAAGGATTGGATGAACCTTCATATGATATGACATATGTGAGAGAGAGAGAGAGAGAGAGAGTAGTAAAACAAAATGGTCCCTCAATTTTTTTCATATCTTAAGCAAATATTATGTACTTCATGAAATGACGAAAGGGGGACTTTAAAATTTAGAGATATATATTAGAAAATTGGTGGAGTTAATTACCACTAAATTAAAATTAATATAATTAAACCACCGTACTAGGGTAGAAGATATGTAGTTGCCAACTAAGGTACGTGCATTAAAATATTGCAAGAATGGTGTCATTATTAATCGTGTTTAGTTGGTCTCCTCTTCTTTAGTTTCTAAAATCATTTTTCTTGATTGAGGGAAGATATATATATTTGTTCAACTTTCAATAAAGTTCAAAGATTTTTCATATCTTGCATTTTTACCCAAATTTGGACAAAAGAGTTGTCCTCAACTAATTTCTTACTCAATCCTCCTTTTCGTTGCGACTTTTAGATGTATTCATAATCATGCATGTTCCAAGAATGCACACACACACACACACACACACACACTCTCTCTCTCTCTCAAACGAAAAGAAAAGAAGAGATACGTGATCATTTCATGACTTGGAGAGATATATATGCTAACAAGTTATGCAATCATGGCTTGCATTTCACAATATTGTTACTAATATATGCATGCTCACTATATATATTAAATATACTAGGAGTTTTTAGTTTATTCTATATATGAATTTGGCCTTTTCTCATTAGGCTTTTCTTCTTGGTGAGAAACTCCCATATCTACTTTCTATTATAGCGACTCATAAAAAATAATGCAAGAAATACATTTGTTATTTTTATCTTGGCCGAACCGAACCGAACCAATTGCGTGCGTCTCTATTCATATTTTATTAGTAAAATCCAATCAAAATTTCAAAAAATAATAGAATATCAGTATATTTTAGAGTGGATATTAATTGAATTAATTTGAAGTTTGATGCAATTTATCAGCCACTGCCAAGTGGATACACTAACCATTTTTCATTTCTTTTTCCTGTATAATTTTATTCGTGAAATCCCAATAGAATTCTTTCAAAAAAAAAGACCCAATTGAAATACTATTATATTCAAATTTTAACAGCCAAAGTGGAAGATCCTTATTTTTTTGATTTGCTCGTGTGTGTCGTGTGAGACTGTAACAGTATCGCAACCGTTGGATCTGTAGTCAGAAGATCAATTAGCCCATGTTTCAGGCCCAACCTACATGGGCCGGCCCACACTGCATTTTTTATTTTATTTTTTTAACAATCAAAATGAAATTTAATGACAAGGCTAAAGAGTGACTCGAATCCGAAACTTTAGTCTAAGACATTAACCACTACTGCTAAGCCTATACATTGTAGTTTTGAGTTGTATTAATGTTCTGTATATCTATATGTTTAGAGCATATATATCTATATGGTCCAGTTTTTTTTTTTTTTTTTTTACATGGAATGTGAATATTGTAAGAGATAATTATAATTAAAAAAAAGTTGGACAAAGAAGTAAGACAATGATTGGGTATAATAAATTCAGTTTTTTTAGATACAATCCACGTGGAGGCCAGGCAGTAATCATAATAATTAATGTAAAGAAAAAAGAGATGTCGACGTTAGAAATTCAAAACTCAAACAAATTTCTGATGATGAGCTAGAATGGGAGGAGGATCAAAATTAGGCTAAAATCACAACTAATTAATCACTTTCACTAATCCAACTCAAAAAATAATGATTAACTAATTAATTATCAAGCAAGCTGAGACGACAGCCCGTAAACATCCTGCATTTGATTTTGAGTTTCCAAAAATGGAAAGTGATTAATTTCTTGCATGAAACCATCAAATTCAGCAAAACCACCCAAAAACCCACCTCCAGAATTCGCATTCCTCCAAATATCTTCCTCCTCTCCCTTCACTCTCTCTCTAAACTCTGCATGGAACCCACCTCTTGCAGCCATCTCCATTTTCTTGTTATTGCTTGAAGAAAATACTCTCGCCTCCTTCTTTCTTGCTTTTGTCTTGGCGCCGCCGCCATCAGCAGGTGTAGGCTTTCCGGTGAGCCTTTGCACGAGCTCTCTGAAGTTGGTTGCATCGGTTTGGATGATTTCTGGGGCGAAAATGTGGATTATTCGAATTTTTGGCTTCGTTTTTGATATAGTTTGAGAGTTTCTGTGCATGGCTAGAGGTGATGAGGCTGTGCTTGTGCTTGGGCAATAAATGGGTTTTTCCATTGTAATGCAGTAAGATTCTTCAGAGGTGAGAATTTGATGGAAAATTAAGTTTAAGGAAATATTTTTTGCTTAATCATTGGACAGCATAAATAGGCAAGAATCAAATGAGTTGTGATGGCATGTTGGAGAGAGAGAGAGTCAATGAAGAATAGGACGTACTAAAACAAAATGGGTCCCAAATATTTTGAAATCACAATCATATATTCTATGCATCTCCATGCAAATCATGGGGTTTGTACATGAAATGACAATACGAGTTCTAAGATATTTATTTTGGTATAATATTACTACCTCATAATATTAATATTTTCGAAGACAAAAAATCACTGTGTAAAATAAATGGGTTTGATATCTAAGCTTTTTTGTAATGTTTGTGCGTGTCTCTATTTGCATATATTTAGTGAAAAATCCATAGCCGGACCTAGCTCTTGAACCATCACTTCTATTATATGATTACTGGGATTTTATTTATTTATTTAATAAGATTTTGGTCTTTCTCCTGCGGCTTTTGTCCTTGTAAAGTACAAATTAATAAATCTCCCATGTTTTAATTTGGCCGACCAATACAAATAAACGCATTAATTGTAGTAAAAAATTGTATGATATTTCTCCGAAAAAGATTCTCTTCTTAAGTTGGATTCCAATGGTTGAGTAGTTTTTCAAAATGGATCGGTTATAATTCAAAGCATATATTATAAGTAATATAATATAATAAATATGCAGAATATATGATTGAGAATCAAGAGAATCTGGCCGGCCAAAATAATGCATTATGATGATCAAATGGGGAGCCGTTGGATGCACGTAGATGTACAGGAGATGTGCGTGCAAGATCGGACGGCCCACGGTTGGAGCCTGAAAAACGGACGTCACTCCGAACACGAGCCTCGTGTGCCGGCTGGGGCTGGCCCACATGGCGAGCCCGCACGAACGATTCTGAAGGAACTGCCGCCACGTGGCGGAGCCTTGCACGCGGTGGACCGTTTCAACGTGGCTCCCATTAGCATTCTGGCAGTTAGGGTGCAGATTTAGCTGGATTCTCCTGCTTTTAGCTAACGTGCACGGTTCATTCAACTTTTTCCTTATATTTTTCTTTTCTTTTTTTTTATTTTGAGGGGTGTTGTTTGTGGTTGAGGGTTATGCCATTTTGATTTTTTAAAGTAGTCTTATTTCAAATTTATTTTATTTTTCTGTTTTTGCAGGGGCGATATATGCTAGTCTTTTTTTATTTTTCTGGAGGAAGAATTCTCCGCAAAAATTAAACAAATCATGTGCGTTGAACACAATATAAAACGTACTTTTTATTTTATTTTCTTTTCTTTTGCTTTTTGTTGAGCAAACGACTCATTACTCCACGATTTATTTGCAATATTTGAGTTTTATTGTCCTTCGCTTATATAGTTAGGCCCAATAAAATAGGAAATAGGCCCAATTGGCAAGTAAACAAAAAAAAAAAAAAAAAAAAAAAAATTGGGTTAGAAAGCCACAGAAAAACTCGGTTAAATAAAAAAAAGGTACGGGGGCCTAGTTAATTAAGTCGAAATTTGGAGTCCCAAACAGCAAAACAAGACATAAATAGTTCTTACAGAGTGAGTGTTCTTCCGACCATCCAACACGAACAAGGACTTTATTAGAACACAACTGAGTTCTAACCAAAGACTTATTCAACCCACACACACACACACACAGAGCCTAACATTAACCTTAAATAAAAAGCAGCAGAGATTCTCCTACAACACTTCCCCCACAGGCTGCATTTTCCTAAACCAATCTAAAGCTTATTATTGTACCAGTACACACCTTTGTTCTCATCACCTTCATCCGGCTCCACGTACATGCATTCCTTCACTTCCCTAAACATCGCCTTGAATACGGGCGTCCCGTCGAACTGGTAGTACTTCCCCAGAATCGGCTTTATCGCCTTCGTCGCCTCCATCGCGTGATAATGCGGCATTGTAGAGAACAAATGGTGGGCAACGTGGGTATCAGTGATGTTGTGGAATACCTTGTTGAGAATACCGTAGTCTCGATCGACCGTGGCCAGAGCTCCACGTAGCCAATCCCATTCTGTAGAATCGTAGTGAGGGAGAGCAGCGTGAGTGTGCTGCAAGTAAGTGATCAAGACGAGGAATCCATTTACGATGAGCAACGGGCCTCCGTAGACACAGAGAACATAAGAGAGCCCTTTAGCTACGGAGAGTCGGTACAATCCGTAAGTGACAGCAAGAATCCCTGCATCGGAGAGGAAGATTTGGGCACGCTCACGGTCGGTATAGATCGGGCTCTGAGGGTCAAAATGGCAAGCAAATCGATCATAGGGCCTTCCGGAGACGTTGAACATGAGATACAAAGGCCATCCTAGAATGAGCTGGACTACGAGAGTGAGGACTCTCCCAGGTGGATTGTTCATGTATTTTGCAGACCAGCTGAGAGCCGACTTCTTTTTGGGGACAAAGACTTCGTCTTTCTCGAGAGAGCCCGTGTTTGAATGGTGGCGACGGTGGCTATACTTCCAAGAGAAGTATGGTACAAGGAGAAATGAGTGGAGGACGAGGCCAACGGTGTCGTCTAGCCATTGGTAGTCGCTGAAGGCGTGGTGGCCGCATTCGTGGGCGATGACCCAAACTCCAGTGAGAATACAGCCTTGGCAAATGGTGTAGAGGGTCCAGGCTAAGTAAGTGAAGGGGTGGGGGAGGTGGTGGAAGTAGTTTGTTGCGACATAGTAGAAGATGGAGGCAATGGCTAGGTCATAAACAACGTAGGAGAAGGAACGAAGGACAGACCGCTTGAAGCAATGGGGTGGGATGGCTTTCTTGATTTCGCCGAGCGTGAACGGAGGCTTTGCGAAAGGGACGCGTTCGGATTTTGACTTCTTGCTTTCCGGAGGCACGGACATACGCCCTCCAGCACCCATTGTTCAGCGACCTGCAAATTTTTTTATTACAACGAAATCAAATCATGAGATTTTCCAACACAAATGCAACACAACTACATCAACAATTTGATTGACTTGTTAATAGTGAACGCGTAATCTCTATACGTTTTAAATTTGCAATACACTGACTTTTTGATTAATGAAGGGACAATGACAGGACAGGAAGAAATAAAGGGTCAAAATGAATGCCGTGGCACAAACAAATTGAAACAAGAAATAATAGTAAATTATACGTAAAATTGAGCATGCTTGATCACTAAGAAGGGTAAACAAGAAATCCCTTAATTTCTCATAGAAATAAACTTCTAATCAATGACGTATAATAGTATAATAGCACTGGCCGACTAGCTCAAGGAAGCATAGCAAGGCATAAATTAAGGTCCTCATTTCTTAAAACACATACAATGTTTTCTGAGATATATCTACTAACATGTATAAATGCCAAATAGTAGTATCTAAGATGGCTTCACGTAAGCATAAAGCATAGTTTAAAGGGCATTCACACAACGAGAGTCAAAACGGCCACTAGAAGTATTTTATTTCACAATTGAAAAGATACAATAAGGAAAAGATAGAACCGGGACCCATTTAAATGATAAGAAAATCTCTGGTGCAATATATTGTTGAATGGAAGACTAAACATTTCTTTGACTGTGATTAATTAAGAAATCAGCAACCTTTGATGTGACCACTGGAACTGCAGAGAAGGTGAGTTTATAATGTGGCCTAACCACAAATTCATGCATTAGACCAATAATATTGGACAATTAAGCATGATTACAACGCCACAATAATCAAAACAGCCGTTAATTTTTGACTAGTGGTCCCCGAACTAATTAGCAGAAGCAGCTATCATAGGGGGATTCAGACGTAATGAACTCTTGAATATTTCCTTCTCCGTCCATTTTCCATTAAAGACAACGCAAGCAATCACATCAAAGGGTCATTCTAAAAACTAAAATATACCGATGATTGCGAGGGAAACCGCATTCTGGACTAAGTAAGTCGGCCAGATTATATGACAACAAAGAGAATATTACAGAATACATGACATAAAATAGATTAAGTGAAACAAAAATCTAAATTATAAAATTAGAAGCCAAAGTAAAACGCATAAATAAATAAAAAAAACACCGAAAGTTGAAAGGCAACATGGCCATTAAGCAGTTTGTCCTATCTTCCAACTACCCATGTGATAAGTTGAGGCTCTAATAAAATCTTTCCAACTACCAAACAAAATTTTCGGAGTCTGAAACTGGCAATATATATGCAAATGAAAAAACGCAAAAAAAAGTTGGAAATGAGATCACTGCTTTAAGAGTACATTATCAATCTTTTCAAGAATTCAAGTAAACTAGAGAATAGATGGATCCCTTTTGCTCCATGAATAAAAAATATTGTTTTAATAAATGCAGGGAGATTAATATTCAACCTTTATTAAAGGCTATGAAAAACCTCTGTTAACTTAAATGGTTGAGAAATGAGGATGGACCTTCCTGCATAGCCACAGAAATTGAAGGATCCAAATTTGATTTTCAAAAAGTTGAATGTTATGGTAAAATATTAAAATCCATATAAGAATCTTGAGAAAATCTGGATCTGTCAGGAAAAATTAATAAAAAAAACCAAATCCGACTCAAGATGGACCAAAAATCATATAAAATTCAGATTGCATGCTGCTGCAGAGAGAGTGAAGACACATGTTTTCTGCCATAGATGTATAAAATATCTCAGATATTTCTAATAAAAAAAGGTGAATTAGAAAAACTCTCTTCTTTTGTTCTTGCTTTAGTTCACACGGCTCCAGCAAAGTGCACATGTAAAGGAAGCTGCCGAAATCATGAAAATCAGCACACAAAGACGCAAACTTTAGACTTTAGATCCACAAATCAACCCACATTATTACATTTTTCACAAGGAAAAACATGTGATTCCCGAATTCATGGAGGGGGAAAAACCAAACAAACGCCTCCAATTCAATCAATCATTACAGATTCAGCATCTAAACACATCAGAACAGTTATTCATACTCAATAAACACGCACAAATCTCACGCAGTCACATCCAGAAACAATCCAGATCTATTCACTTTCCTCCAATATTCGGATAACAGAAAAAATCGCATGCACAACAAAAATCACCAAAATCTCCAACCGATTATGACGAAAACAGCACAAATCGCAATAAGATCTACATACATTACCCCCCACGCATCCAACATTCGGAAAAAAAAAATCGAAACGCATTGCAGGAGGCGGCTGAAAGCGCAATGAGAAAAGATTGTACCTGAGAGGAGGAGACGGTTTCTCTCTCCTGATTGCAGAAGGTAGTGAGAGAAAGGAGTGATGATATAGGTGCGGTGCGGGGTGGAGTGGCCGGCACCACAGAGCGTTAAATAGAGCTGAACTCACGGGAGTGCCAAAGCAATGAGCATCACTCGCTACTTAAATGCTTCTTTTCTTTTCCTCCCTCGAAAATTAAAAAATTATATATATATATATATATTAAAAATGAAATTATGCCTTTTCGTTTCGCTCAAAAGGGCGGGGCCCACCCAGATGCATCTGTCCTGAGCCCCACGCACCTAAATACCGGCACAGATCTTCTTCTTTTTCTCTAATTTATTGGGGGGCAATTTTAATTTGACCACTCACGGTAATTTTCTTGTGTTAATTTTGTTGTATTGGTGCGAATAAACTTGTTTTAAGGCATAAAGCATATTCACATCGTATATTTTTATGTACGGACCTTGTTAGTGTATATTTTATTATTTTAATAACATCATTTGTTACAATTTTATGAACTACTTATTCACTGCGAATGAGTTTTATTTAATTGTATGTCACAAATTAATTCATTCGACAATAATAATTACACATTAAATTAGTAAAACTCCAAAATTTTGTGTGGTATAGTATTGTCCAAGTTGCATATAGTAAAATGGTATTCCATAGGGCTGGCAAAATTGGCCCGGCCCGGGTTTAGGGCCGGGCTGGGCATCATATTTACAGGGCCGATAGAATTTCAGGTCGGCCCGGCCCGCCCGAAAATGGCAAAAAGCCCAGAGGCCCGAGAAAGCCCGGCCTGGATATTTTACACTAAAAATATACATCAGGGCGGGCCTGGGCCTTGAAAATTGAGGTCCTGAAAAATTTCCGGCCGACCCGGCCCTAAAAATATCAAAAGCCCGGTGGGCCCGGCCGGCCGGCCCGCCATTTTGCCAGCCCTAGTATTCCAACTGGGAATGACTAGATTTTGCAAATTGCTTACTAGGAGTAGGAACCTCTTCTCATTCAAATTAATCCACACATTTTTTTTTGTCGTTTGTGGCCAATATAATAGCTTAATTTATATCGCAGCCAAGTTAGATATTTTGATATAATTCATTTATATTAATATATATATATATACTAACTCCATCCCATATAAAATGTCTACTTTGAAATTGGATCACAAACCAATACATTTATGTAATAATGTAATGTGATGAGTTGAAGTGATATTAATTTGGTGTAATAAAGTTACTTTTGAGATAATAAATGTACTTTTGGGCTAATAAATGTACTTTTGGACTAATTAAAGTGTGATGGGATGGGCTGAAGTGATTTTAATCCATACCACATTAGGAAAGTGGACTAAATTTTGGGATGACTCAAATAGGAAAGATGGACATTTTATATGGGATGTAGGTAGTATTATTTATTTTATGAAGTATATTAGACAATGTGATGATATTTATAGATTTGACTAATAAGAATATTTGGTAGGCCAGCATTGGAAAAACCAGCAATGCTGGGCGGTTAGAGGTCGGCTAATTTATTATGCTATAATTGGCAAGTAAGCATTAGCTAGTACTCCGTATTTCATAATTTTTTGAGTCTTTTAAACGTAGACGTATATATGTAGCTAATGTGTATATAGACATGATCATGCATGTACCAAACTTAGAATTCTCTATCAATAATAATAATAATAATAATAATAATGGGATGATACGTATTCCTACTTCCTTCCCAAAAAAAAAAAAATTATATATAGACGTAAGGCTTATATATTAATGCAAAACTTAATTCCTTACCAAATAGTATTAGTTAATTAAATATATGTAAATACTAGTGATGGAAACGCTCTCCTAGCCATCGTGTGCATATTTAATGTGCTCACTGCTTATGTAGCAGTGACACGTCATTAATTTTTCCATTTAGGATTGAGTTTTTTTTAGTCAGTTTAGTTTTTTTTTTTGTGGTAGAATTTAGTTATTATTGTATATATTCAAATTAATTTTCTTATTTATCGTATTGTCACGTCACCGGTGAGCACATTAAATATGTCCACCGTAGGCATCGGAGCATTCCTCATACTGGTGATACTTAATTCAAATATCCTATTAATAATGATCGTGACAAACCATAATTTCAGCTCTAGCTATTAATAATAACCACGACTAATGAGATTCGGTGATTAAATAAATATCAATACGTTAATTAGTACGCTAGACTCTAATTTCGTCGGTTTCTCCGAATATATGAACGTCTCTAATGTTTCACAAAATATTAAAATATTTATAAAAGTGATACCAAATTATTTAACCTTCAACATGACCTCCACTCGTTAAAGATTTTAAACATAATTATTGGAATTTGGAAATATATGTAACAGTGATTATTTTCAAAAGAGACCTTTATTAAAATTTAAATGCCATTTAATTATTGACTAACACTAGCTAGAATATTTAAATTAAGTAAGGTTGCGTTTGGTAATCATCTCAAGATGAAGAATGATGATTCATCTCAAGATGACTCATATGAATAGTGTCAAGATGAATCATTCATCTCACCATTTGGTAGCAAAAAATTCAGACCCGGATGATATCATATTGTGTTTGGTACAAATTGCAAAACTCTAGATTAAAATTTAAATTGACTATTTTACCCTTATTAATACCCCTACCCATTTCACTTTTTATCGTTGAGATTAAATAGTACCCTTTATTATTATTTATTATTTTATATTATTATTATTATTATTATATTATTATTATTTTATTATTTTTATTATTTTATTTATTATTATTATTATTATATTATTATTATTATTATTATATTGTTGAGTTATTATTTTTATTATTCTTGTTATTATTATAATTATTACTATTATTGTTATTATTTATTATTATTATTATTATTATTATTATTATTATATTTATTATTATTATTATTATTATTCTTGTTATTATTATTATTATAATTATTACTATTATTATTATTAAATTATTATTATTATTATTATTATTATTACTATTATTATAATTGTTACTATTACTATTACTATTATTATTATTATTATTATTATTTTATTAAATTATTAATATTTATTATTATTATTATTATTATTACTACTATTATTGATATTATTTATTTATTATTATGGTTATTTTATTACATTAATATTATTAATTTATTACATTATTATTATTTATTATTATTACTATTATTATAATTATTACTATTACTATTACTATTACTATTACTATTATTATTATTATTTTATTACATTATTATTATTATATTGTTGATTTATTATTATTATTATTATTACTATTATTGTTATTATTTATTATTATTATTATTATTTTATTACATTATTATATTATTATTATTATTAGTATTATTATTATTATTATTTGAAATCGTATAAATACATAGAGGGTAAAATGGTAAAGAGAAGAGAAAATATTGTGTTACTTTTTAATGAGTCACCTCATCCTACCAAAACGTGAGATGACTAACAGGCGGACAGTGGAAATATCAACGGGCCTTGTATTCATCTCTGGGCCCTCCAGTTTATTTTAGTTGGTTACACAAACAGTGAGATACCCAAGATTATCTCTCTCATCTTGGTTCAGCTTGGTTCATCTTCTTACCAAACACACCTAACTGTACTGCTTTTGGACCATGTATACGCGATCAAGCATTAACACGTCTACGTACTAGGAAATTAAATGCGAAAATATTTGTAAAATGAACATGGGACTGAGTTAATTGTATGAATAATAAAAAAATATATAACTGAACATGAAATCACAGATCTGATAAAAGTATTTAAATTTATTAATCCCGTAAAGAAGAAGAGCATCACCGAAGCCGGCGAAGCAGCAGGTGGTTGAAAGATGACACATGCTGGTCACGTGTTAAGAGGTGCCGTTATTTGATTGCCACGTTTACATTAATTTTCTTTATTTCCGGATTAATTGTATTGAAGAATGCAGAGAATTCATAAAACTCGGTGCAGAAAGACGAGATTGCCCTCACCGGCCAAATCAAGCGGCGGGGAAGACCCGAATCGATGGCGGCGGTTGCGGGTGCGGGTAAATGGGCGGATCCGAGTAAAAGCGAAACATGCGGACACGTGTTGGAAGCCCATAAAAGTAGGTATATTTCTGGCTGCTGCTGTGATATGTCGAACGTACGTTGATACGAACGATGATGCAATTCTTTGTTTGTGTAAGAAAAGGGTAATAATTTTTTGAAGAAATTTTCTTAAGGTAAAAGAAGAAAATGCAGTCGATGAAAGAACATGCGGCAAATGTGGCCGCGTCAGCGAAATCGGGCATGGAAAAAACAAAGGCCACCGCTCAAGAAAAGGTTATTTATTGGTTAATTTCAATTAATAATTAATTTGTTGTATTATCTGATATAAATGGAGTATTAATTTGTTAAGTGCAGATGGAGAAAATGGCAGCGAATAGTGAGACGGAGAAAGAGATGGCAGCTGAGAGAAAGGAGGATAGGAAACAGAACGCAGAGATCCGAAAGCAAGAGGCCAAAGACCATAACGCCGCCGCTAAGCAGTATGCCAAAAACCAATAAACGCCGCCGCACGTCGCCGGAGGCATGGTGGTGCTTTACTTTTTTTATTGGTTTTTTCATATCGCTTCTTCATTTTCGAATAAAGTAGTTTGTTTTACTAGTTTCGGCGAATGTTATGTTTTGTTCCGCATTTTCGAATAATATGTTTTTTTTTTTAATATATATTATTGTTAGCATAAACTACTACAGAAAAAGAAAAAGAAATCTGGATGCTTAAGAAACGTAAAAAGAAGTTTCCACAATTTAATTCTTAGTTTGAGAACAAAAGAGAAGATAATTACACAACGTATTAGCCCGTGTAGTCATAATACATTAATGTAATGTATTCTAACCACTTACCAAAAATTTACTTGAATTTTTAAATGCAGATTCCAAATTGGCCATTTAAATGAAAAACAAAGCGCAAATATAATATCAAAACTGGTAATGCACCCAATTTCCTACAATCATATATTCATATGTATCACAAGAAGCAAAACTGCAATTAAAAAAACAAAAGGCCGAGTGCTACATAAAAGTAAAAGAGCGGAAAATAACCAGACTAATCAGAAAAAAGGAAAAATGGATTACTCAAAGACCTGTTTTACGTAGCTCAGCTGCCCCATGAGCAAAATGGCATCTATCTCCAAAAGTACACGCACCTTTGGTGAAATTCTCACACAGTTTCGTCTTGAAGTTGCTTCCTGGGGCAGGAGGGCCTCCGCCTCCGCCTCCGAATACCTTCCCTGGCCCTCCACCAGCTTCTATGCTGCCAATGAACTCTCTCACCATCACACTTGCTTCCTTAATTTGCTCAAACGTGCCCTCAAGCTCGATGTTTTTCAAGCCCGGATCCGTTTCATGGTCCCGAATCGAAAGCTTGGCTCCTGTTTGTCTGCAGATTTGTTTAGAATTCACTCCACCTTTCCCGATTATGGCACCAGCTAGAGAAGCAGCGACGCTTATTTTAGCAGTGGCAGAAGCGCCAAAACTGGCTGCAAGTCCTTGTATGGGTGGTTCAGATCGAGCACCAAAGTAGGTAGGAACGGCTCTGATGGTTGCGCGAGGATCTTCTTGAGAGTGTGCGATACTGATAGGTTTGCCCAGTTCTTTCTCTCCGTGAGCAAAGTTGCATTTGTCATTGTATTTGCAGCCTTCTGCACTAATGAATCTGTTGCATAGTTTGGTTTTGATGGTGGCTGGAGATGAACCGTTCTGCATTGGGAGAGGCCCTTTTGCTATATTTGAGGCAGGAGGAGGAGCGAGGTTCATCATCTGGGATACAGCTTTGTAGCCACCAGGGAAGAAATGGAGGAAATGGCAATTCTCACCGAAGGGACAACCAGCCATGCTGCAGAAAAATAGAAAGTTACGAAGCTGCTGCGCATTTTTTAGTGCAGCATACGAGATACAGTTTATGAGAAACAAGGTAGAATAACCCATAAGGTGCATTTACTCAGAAAGAGAGAGAGAGAGCTCTCACAATCCGACTTGATCCACCTATGCAGTCTAGCATAGTGAAATATCAAGAAAACAATACACCTTGTTAAGTAGAGATTCAATAGAATCTTACAAAGGAACACAACCAGAAAACTGATGAAAAGGTCCCAATAAAATCAGAGGTGAATAATCATGCACAAATACTCAACACCCCAAATGATTCAAACATTAGAAGGATTACTCATTAGCAGTTAAAAATATCGAATACTGCTTCTTGAACAGGTGAACCTCATAGTATACGAGCAAGGTCCACCCAGAGAATCCCTCCTCCAATGTCAAATCCCTTCCATCACGTCTCTTTTACACATTCTTAGAAAGCTACCTTCTAGAAAATATGAATTGCCCCACAGATAACATTATGAAAGCTTAAAGTGTTTTAGGAAATGGATGAATCTAAATCTAAAACATAACACAAAAACGAGTTATCCACAACGATGGATTAAAGTAGACATGGTTACTATATCCAACATAAGTTTGAATATTCAAAGAGCTTATAATGCTATATCAATCATGTCAGGTTGTGAAGTATTGTATTGGTAGTATTAGAACTACATTCAATGAATGAAATAGGACAAACTCTATTACCATATTAGCTTTGATGCATGTCAATGACCACTAAGATTCAAATTTTAGATTAGGTAGGTTGAAATTTGAACCTGAAGAACTTCGTGCAAGGCTTCGATTTGCTTCCTATACCACCTGATAAGAAGTCCATTTCTGTTGCAAGACATTGATTATTTGTTCTCAGTTAAACCTTCCGTCTATTTTTACCATCATTAACATAAGTTTCTAGAGAAATTGTGATCACTTAAGTAAGAATTCAAACAATATTAGTACATTATCAGAGCAATTTGACAGCTACAGCCAGAAGGTAGCACAACCTCAAGAGAGATCAAAACAGAATTTCTCACACGACAGATTTTTAACTCAAATGTTTCTTCTAAACACCTTAGGAACCTTTTTAAGTAATCTTTTACGGCTGACAACTTCCACTTTTAATAGTTTAAACAGCAGCTTCCACAAAAAGGCTAAAGATTTTAAGGACTCAACGCAGGAAAAACCAAACAGGGTCGTAATAAACATTAAAAGCAATAATAACCAACACCATTAAAGCGAATCTTTACACGCAAATTCATGGAACTATCTGGAAAATATCAGAGAATGAGATTTCAACTAAAAAAGCAGAGCCCACGAGAAATTCATACACAAATCAAACATAACTAAGCTTAAAATATGGAAGTTCATCAAATAAGAAAGAGAAAGACGAAAATAACCTGGCTTAGATCTCTTGAAAGCACCATTAGCATTCGGATCGAATTCACCTCTTCCTCTCTTGCGAATATCCATAGCTCCGAAGCTCGCCGATTGAAGCTCAAAATTAAGAACAAAACGTTGAACGATCCAAAACCACCAGAAAAGGATCTACCAAGCAGAATGTGGTGAAATTCGGAACTTTTAAGGAATAATGCTATGAAACAGCCCCAAATCCAAATCTAGCTAGGGTTTTCTCGAAGCGAGAAGACGCAGCAAAATAATGAAGCAGCTCAAAAAAAAAAAAAAATTACGATTATGAATTTTCCAAAAGGATATTTCTTTATATTAAATCTAGTTAAGAGACTTTGGATTCCGCGCGCGATTTTTCAGATAAGGAAAAAAATCGACGTCACGTGCTCTGTGTAGGTGAGCCTTGGGACCCACCAAGCACGTGCTCACATACTGGGCTTCGAATATTGAGTTAGTCCAAATCGAAAGCCCAATACATATTTTTTTGGGCTTCTCAAAGCTGTTGAAATCCATTATAATGGCACAATTATCGAATTAATTCGGTTTTTAATTTGTATTAGAACCAATTTGGTTTTTTATAATCTTGTTTAGATATTAGAGAAAATGAGAAGTTGAAGAAAATAAAGATTATATAAATATATAACCATAACTTTTTACATATATAGAGCCTTGTACAAAAACTTTGGGAAGAACAAAGAAAATGTGCACCTGATCAAAAGGGTCCATGAATTTCCAAAAAAAATAGTGCAGAAGGCAAACAATCTCACAAGCATTCCTACTTAGTTATTACTATACTTGAATATTCCTATTCCAAAAAATTGAGCCAGCCTTAACTGCTTGTACTACTTACTGCATCCTAATAGAGAAACTTACTAAGCAAAACCATGTACATCTACTTCAAAAGATATAATCTCCAGCTACTAAAATGCTTTTAAGCCAAGGAGAGATATTGGCCAACCATTTTTGTCATAATATCAACGTAGCTTTCTCTTTGCTCTGCGTATGCCAGCAGACCTACTACCAGCTGCCGAATTGTCACTTTCAGGTGAATCTTCAACCACGGTCTGCTCCTGCATAACCAAACCTCGATTTCTACATAATTTCCTTATAGGAGTCGAAGGCTGTGAAGCTCGGGATCCATCAAACTCTACATCTGGTTCAGTGTTACTTGCCTCGTTCTCCTCAAGTCTGTGTGGCATCAGTTCCTCTCCCACAGCAACAGAATCTAACATTGACTGCAAGTTGGCAATAAACTTGGGTTACTACAAGGACTGGATTGCAAATATTAAATACTGTGTATAATTAATAGGCCGAGAAAAATGATTTTCTGAAGGTGAGATAACAAACAAGAAAGGACGAGTGGCCATGAGGAAAAAAAAAAGTTTTTGGATTGCTCAAGTACCTTCCAGTCCTTATAGTCATATCTGAACATAAAATGGTTATAAGTGGACTCCCCAGATTGAATTGCAAGGGCACTAGGAGCATTCCTTGGGGCTGAAAGAAGCAGCAATTCATGAAAGAATGAGTGAGGGAGGATGCCAGGGTAACTATCATGAAAGAAATAAAATGAATTTTACTCTGCAAGAGTGCAAAAATGATACTTACAAACCAGATGACGACCAGCATTGTCCACTGATATCTCAGCACGCCCATCTTTTACAAGAAATGATACAGCAAATAAATTTTCCACAGTTTGTGCAAATGACTTCCTGTTCAATATTAGATTTTCGAGGTTGGCTTTGCGATTCTTTTTCAAAACATTGAACATAGTAGCCATATTCTTATCAGTTTCTGTTTTGCCATCAGTGTTCTCCAGCTGCAAAAGAAAACGACATGTATATGAGTCGGTCTCTGAGATCAGTACATACCCTCAACACTTGATGAGGCATAACAGAGAATAGAATTAAAGGAAGAAGATCTAGGCTTGCGATTCTCCAAAATATAGAAATGAGAGATTTTTACCTCTTCAGGATGAGAATTTTCTGCAGGCTTCGAACGCTTTCTAGGAGCCGCAATCTTACGCTGCTTCATTTCAGTGTCCATGGGACCAACCCTGTCACACGTGGGAATATAACTAAGTTTGGCATCCTATTGATTCATGAAATATAACAAAACAAAAATTATCAAACTTAGACAGAAGATTACATTGTACGAAAACCAGGAACACTCATGAAAACATGAGAGACAGTTTGCCCAAGGTCTTCCCATCTTATCACACTCCTCAACTCATTTCGGCTACTACCTGTTCCACCTCCTTGTCCAAACTTTCTAAGAAGACCACTAACAAAATCTGAAGATGTGATGCCATCACCGTTAAATGCTTTGACAGAGGTCACCAGTGACTTTGCCATGTCAAACAGATCTTCAGTCTCGCCTACTAGCGGATTGGAATTGTGTGCTAAACATACAAGGCAAAATCTAAGCTCAATTAAACTAGATTTAAATATATAAAAACAGAACTTCTACACACCAATAAGATATAACATAGCAGAAACAACTAAAGAAAAAATAATGTTAGTCTACTAAAGAAACCACTGAGTCCCAATAATGCTGAATAAAATGTTTCCCCAATAAATTATCACTTAGTATGATGTTCTACATCATCCCAACAATCGGGCTTATTTCTCCATGCATCGTTATACAGGAAATCATAAATTGCATAACTACTCGTATAAAATTTTAAATTTAACACAGTCCCATTATTCTTTTGCTATTTACAAAAGGCGGCAAGACCGGACCACCTTCACACGTGGAACACTAGAACACCTTCATATATATCAAGATAAATGAAAGTAGCTACTTCTAGAGAGAAGAAGAGTTCGCAACATGCACGCATGCACTCATAGGCCCTTGTCAACTTTACCTTTTTTATTCAGCTATCTGCTTCTTGAAGAGCTGGTTTGAGCTTTAGAGATATATCTTTTGCGATTTCATCACTCGCATCTGCACAATACAACACAAATACCATATAAGAACACGTGAAGTAGAGCAAGAAGACAATATAAACTCAGTGATGCAGGAACCAAATTGAAAGTGCAACTCGAGATGCAGCGCCAGAAGTTAATTTCAGGCTGCACAGTTAGATGTTAGTGCATATTTTTTGTCGAGCTCCATTCTTTATCATTAGCTCGTTTGTATATATGCCCCTTGAGTGGGCTTTTTATTTTAGGTGATCTGGTTGTACTTTGGAGGATGAGCATTTTTGGTTCATCCTCACCACAAATTATGTTCTTCCCCAGTAAGGGGTTGATATATATATATATATATATATATATATATATATATATGATGTTTCTTCTTCAAAAAAAAAAAAAATTATAAATTTCAATAACAAATAATTAAAGTGAATCGGATTGAAGAAAACCCCAATTAGACTTGATTAATTGATCAAGTTGAAAAAAGTTAAACCCTAACCGAGCAGACATTCAAACGAAACTTCAAAATTCCGTGAGCAAATGCATTCCCCAAACACTAGATTCAGGAAACGAAAAGCTGAAAAATAAAGTCCGAGAGAATCGAAAACAAAGTTAATTCACCGGAAGTTCGATTCTTGTTCTTCGATCGATGAGCCATGCCCTCACCACCAGCGTCCCCAGCTCCGCTGTCATCGGTTGCACCTTGTGATTCATCGGCGTTCCGCCCGCTGCGCCGAGTAACCCGAGCGCTACGGCTATTCATCTCCTTCTTCGCTGTTCGCATCGCTTCTGGCACTTGGATAATTGAATTGTTCACAAAGTTGGGAAAAGTAGAGAAGAAGGGAAAGAGTTGGCGGGTAGAAATAGGGCAAAATTGGGCGAAAAGTGAGGGAATTGTATGTAGTAGTATTTCGAAAGCAGAGGGAATTCGAAAAGGAAAGGTAGGTATTTGAATGGTTTCAAATATTTTAGCTCCCTCTCCCTCTCAATTGGGCCGGGCCGCCTCAGACCCTGCCACTATTTAGGCTCGGTACGGACTATGTACTGACCAAAGACCACCCGAGTAGGGTTTGAATTAGCTTCGGATTTGGTTAGGTTTTTTCTTTTCATTTCGTAGGGTTTTTTTTTTTTTTTTTTTCCATAAGGTTCTCATACAAATTTTTAGGCTGCGTTTGGTAATCATCTCAAGATGAGAATGATGATTCATCTCAAGATGACTCATATGAATAGTGTCAAGATGAATCATTCATCTCACCATTTGGTAGCAAAAAATTCAGACCCGGATGATATCATATTGTGTTTGGTACAAATTGCAAAACTCTAGATTAAAATTTAAATTGACTATTTTACCCTTATTAAATACCCCTACCGATTTCACTTTTTATCGTTGAGATTAAATAGTACCCTTTATTATTTATTATTTATTACTCTGTATTATTATTATTATTATTATTATTATATTATTTATTATTATTATATTTTATTATTATTATTTGTTGAGTTATTATTTTTATTATTCTTGTTATTATTATAATTATTACTATTGTTATTATTATTATTATTATTAATATATTTATTTTATTATTATTATTATTATATTGTTGAGTTATTATTTTTATTATTCTTGTTATTATTATAATTATTACTATTATTGTTATTATTTATTATTATTATTATTATTATATTTATTATTATTATTATTATTCTTGTTATTATTATAATTATTACTATTATTATTATTAAATTATTATTATTATTTATTATTATTATTACTATTATTATAATTGTTACTATTACTATTACTATTACTATTACTATTACTATTATTATTATTATTATTATTATTATTTTATTAAATTATTAATATTTATTATTATTATTATTACTACTACTATTATTGATATTATTTATTATTATTACTATTACTATTACTATTACTATTACTATTATTATTATTATTTTATTACATTATTATTATTTATTTATTATTATTATTATTATTATTATTATTACTATTATTGTTATTATTTATTTATTTATTATTATTATTATTATATTACATTATTATTATTATTATTATTATTATTATTATTATTATTATTATTATTATTATTATTTAAAATCGTATATAATAAGGCTAAATGGTACGAGAGAGAAGTATTGTGTTCTGCTTTTGATTCACCTCTCCGACCAAAACTAGATGACTAAAGGCGGACAGTGAAATATCAAGGCTGATGTTCGGGCTCAGTTTGTGTACCAACGTTGAACAAGATGATCTTCTCATCTGGTTCATCTTGGTTATTCTTACCAAACAACCCTTAGTCTTAATTGGCTCTTCTACTTTTATTTTTGATTTTAATGCTATTTCGTTATCTTTGTCATCTTACAAAATTTTCTTCATCTTTATTTAATTATTTGCCTTATTTAAAAATTGCTCATATCTATGAACATAAATATATCCATTTAAATCGATATGAAGTCTAACTAATTTCTCTCTGGGTTTAAACCAATTTTTCTGTGATTTTCAACGTTTATTCAAGATATTAAAATCACTGAGAGTTTGTACAGACTAGAACACAACTTTTAGTGATCAAACACTCAAACCCACCAAGAAATTCCAGTGCGGAAAACAGTATAAGCATCAAGCTGTGAAACGAAACAAGTCAAAAATAACAGAGGAGGAAGTACGTTGGAAAGAATAATCAATCACTAGAGAGAGAGAGAGAGCTTTGCACTATTGAACTAGAGAATATGATTTGATTTAATTTCCCTGCAGATGTGCCTGCATTGCATGGATTAGTAAACAAAACCTAAAAAAATTATACCCCCAAAAACTGCAAGCACATTGTTCAACGAACAAAGATTAAGCAGCAGCATAAATACCACTTGCAAGAATACTATTCTACACCCTAAAATATGACAGTAATTATCTCCTCTTAAAAATCCTACATCCTATTAATAGTACTCTATCGCCTCCACTCCACCATTCATCTTCTCCAAGAACATCTACTTTCAACCATCGGGAACTCTCATTTGCAGGTCATTGATCGACACTAAAGAGGTCTAATCTTTCTGTTTCGTTTATTCCCCGATAGCACATCAATCATTTCATACCCCCCGACCACTTTCATAGACTGGGAGCTTCTCGATTCTGAGACTTTGCCGTTCGAAAAAACATGGCAATTCTCCCTTTTGAAGCTTTCTCGTGTCTGGTTTGGATTATCAGATAATTATCCTACATCCGTAAATTCAAGGAAATTTGACAAGTCATCCAGCCCAGACGTTATATCCGGTTCATAGTTGAACGAGATCAGCCCTGACATGTCCAAGGGTAAATCTTCGTCCGTGTTGGATCCAAGAATTCCGTCTTCAGAAAAGGAGGATAATACATCATCAAACCTCAGATTTGTGTCAGTTGGCATCAATGGCAAAGTTTGGAATACTTCAGTAGTAGTTAGATTATGTGGGTCAGTGTGATGTTTCTGAGTTCTTCTCAACTTCGACTTAGAAGGCTTGACTGACTCAGAAACAGGGAGCTTGTGTTTTGCTATATATGGTAATTGAGGATTCACGGACTTGTTATCTCCCATGGTTAATCCTTGTGATTCTTCCCCAATACAAATGCTGAATTGCGCCGCTGATGCAGTTCTGCAAGTGGGGAGGAAGAGTTAAAAGATTAAGGATGCCTACGTTCCCATTTGAAGAGAATGAAAAACAAGGAATGCACTATGCACCAAATGCCAAGACCTCAAAAAGGTAAACTTATTATGAGCAAACACACAATAATTAATCTAGTTCAATTCCGTAACTATTGTTTAAGAAAGACGGACCATATTTTAAAAAATCTGAATAGGAAATGATACCTGAATTGATTCTCAACAGCACCCCGGGAAGTTTTAAAATGCCGATCCTCACCAGCATGCATCTTGAAAGATGTGGATGGGTCTGCTCCTCGAATTGAAACATTAACAACAGAGGGAAGTGCTGGAGCTTCAACTCTATCTCCTTCAATCTCAAGTGTTACATCCAAACTCTCTCTTTCCATCAGAGTATCCTCCCTATGGTTGATGATGGGTAACCTTTCCTCTGCTTGAAGGCTAGAGCCACCATTCAAAGCAGCAGCTACTAATTTCCCACACTGGTGCAAATTAGAGAATCCCAACCTTTCTGATGATTTTTCCAAGGAATTATGACTACTGGCAAAGGCGAACAACTTTGGGGATGAATAGAATCCATTCTGAAATTTTAGAGCATTGCCCCTATGGCTGGAGCATGAGAGATGTTTCCAAGCAGAAGAAAGCACCGCATAGAAATGCTTTTGAAGAAGTGGTTCATGATCTGGTAGTTCGGAAGTAATGCCAAGCAGTACTCGGATGTTATCCTAATGCATGAAACATAGCATAAGACAATGTAAAAGAAATATAAAATGGAGCAATGGATTATTATAATACCACTACCACATTGCAGTTGTGGTATTTGAAGGATAACTCGCCGCTTATTAATTTTCCATCTAACTTGGTGAAAATGTGTTATTTCTCATCACCACAAAACATACACACACACACACACACTTTTCAGTGAAGCGCTGCTTGGTGCAACAATAACACTATAGAACATTATCTAATGACAGGGTACAGAACAAAACACCATCATACGAATTGATTCAATTTGTTGAGAGAGACGAAGAGGGAGAGCGGCTAATGTACCTCAGTTACACGAAGCAGACCCTTCCCAGAACTAGTACCAACAGCTTTGTCATTATTTGTAACATCACTGACAGAGAAAACATATCTTTGAGTTAGCTCCCTAAGCCTCTCAGAACAATGGACGGGATGACGAAACCTGCCTCGATAAGATCCACCATCACTCATCCCATACAAGATTTCACTTGCCAAATTCCAATTTGGGCCATACTCATGGATAGCTGCACATAACGCGGCATCTTCTTTTGGCGACCAAGGATCAGGAGACGGGAGGAAATCCTTAGACCAAGCATTTCCTTTCTTTTTTAACTTTTCCGGTTTTATTGTGAAAACCCGTTTCAGAGGCAAGATGGGGATGGAAAGCTTTCCACGCGACTTGTTTCTACTTATTTGCTTCATTTCATGATCCAAGAAGCCATTATCACAAATTTTCGAGTCTTTAAGTTCATCGTGATGCTTTCCAGAAGATTTGGGATACAGAACAACGTTCCCAGCTTCAGAAGTCTTCAACTTTTTAGACTTCTTTCTGTTTTTTGGTTCTTCATCATCAGAAGCAGGTTTACGTTTCTTCCCCTGAGTAGAGCAGGGTGATAAAGCTTCTGAAGAAGAGACAGTGTCATCATAGATTAAGTCATCGTCATCAATAGACATAGGTTCTATTGATGACTCTTCTTTTACAGAGATGGATTTCGAAACGAAAGCTCCTTTCTTCAAAGATTTGAACTTGGTCTTTTTGGCTTTCCTTTTCGGTTTGGGTTTTGGAGTCACGTCATCCCTGCGTAGAGGAAAAACAAAGTGAGCTAGATAGAAAAACTGTATAAGAAAAATGTAACTAAAGTCACCTAAAAGGAGACCCATAATAGAAATAATGACATTTATAAGAGATTGTCAGATAATTCCGTATCGCATACTAGTGCTGTAAACGAATGGGGTTGGCCAGCATCTTTACTTAGGTTTTTGATAGAGCCTGTTCACTGTCTACGGTTTATGTTTGTGGGAAGCATGCTGTGGCAGATTATTAGTTGTTTTATTATTTTGTTAGTGTCGTATTTTACTTATGAACTTATTAGTTGCTTTGTTTTGAGTTGGGCCTCAGGTCAGCACTTTTGAAAATTCAGTATCAGGGCAGCGTGTTTTGCTGTAGGCCTCTTTGGAGGAGTTTTGTTCCATTAATTCCAGTTTATCATTTGCATTCCTATCACTCACCTAATCTCTCATTTTGTGACGAATACTAACCTCTGAGAGTCTGAATTGCCACATTCTAAAGCCTCTTTCTCCTGGGCTTCACGTTCAAGATCTTCCATTAACTGTTAAATAGAAAGTACTGACTATTAGTTAGGCAGAAAAATCATTTGCATACTTAGGGTGAATAACTCATCTACAAACGAAGGAATAAATAGAAGATAGTAATCCCAAAAAGATCAGGAAATTGATCAATTGATTCTCAATCTTATATTTTAAAGCAAGTGGTGCTGCATACCTGATGTTGAGCTAGTGCCTCAACATGCTGTTTGTATGCTTCAGTTGCAAAATCAGCATCCCAACCTAAACGATAACAATCAAATTAAGACAAAGTCTCAAAGAAGATGATCATCCCACCTTTTCTTATTTTCTGTGGAATACAACAATTCTTATGGGGCAATACAGTTTTGACAACTACCAAAAGGTTACAACAAAAGTAGAAAAGGAAAAAAAGGCAAACATGACACTGAGAAAATATGAAGATAACTAACAAAAGCAGGTTAAACCCAGCCGATATAAAAAGCACAAGATAAAAACAAAAACATCAAGGGTAATAATTTGTAATGCAAAACACATTTTTGTAACTGAAAAAAAGATGATGCATAATGCTGTGAGAGTCTAGAAAACATGTAATATCTGCATAGAATTCAAAAACATATAAAATGTTAATCTTGAGAGAATACATACTTTCATACACCAACGGTTCTTCATCATCATCAATCTCTGCCTCCATATCATCTTTTAACTTCTCAATGCGCTCCAGCTCCCATTCAGCTTCCTCAATTTGAGTACTGGGCTCAACTGCAGTCTTGTCAATAATTGGGTCCCATAACTCGAGAAAGCGTACTGCGTATCGATCAATTGGGCGTAACTGCTCCTCAAAAGACAAGATCGCCTGTCCAGCTGCAGCTGCTGCTGCAGCCATCTGTTTGACGTCAGCCAGCATATCAACGTCGTCTTCATTATTTTGAATAGCAAGGACCCCCTCGTCAACTGGATGACTTTCACTAACCGTATTGCCTTCGTCTGACTTCACAATCAAAGTAGTGTTCTCAGAAGGACCATCAGGCTTCATTTCCTCTTCATTCACTAGCTCATCATCCTCCAACTTTCCAACTGCTTCCTCAGTGAATTCTTGATTATCTACAGCCTCTTCTTCTTCAACTCTCTTTAGCGCCATGTAGTCAGCCTCATCTTCAGCATTCTTTAAGGCAGCTTCCAAATCCACACTAGATAATGTAATGTCGCCAGAATTCTTGGAGGTTTTGTCTGGTGGGGTATCTTTCTGAGAAACTGTTCCATGGCCTGAAAACAATTCTATTGGATCCAGTTTCTTAAAGAATTCAGTATTGTAGCTTCCACTTTGAATAACCAAATCATCGAGAACTCGCTTCTGATTGGCCTTTTTCAGAATATTCTCTTCAATGGTGCTCTCACTTATCAACCTATATATGTGAACTTCGCGTGTCTGACCAATCCTGTGACACCTATCTTGTGCCTGTTGATCCATGGCAGGATTCCAGTCACTATCGTAAAAAATCACAGTGTCTGCCCCAACTAGGTTTATGCCTACACCTCCACTTCGTGTTGACAAAATAAAAAGGAATATCTTGGGGTTTGTGTTGAACCTCTGCATGAGTGTTTGCCTCTCTTCAGGAGGAGTGGAACCATCTAGACGCATGTAAGTGTAGCCATAAAGACTGATAAATGCCTCCAAAACATCAAGCATCTTTGTCATTTGGGTAAATATCAGAGCTCTGTGACCCTCTGATTTAAGCCGTCGAAGCAGAACTGCAAGCTCCTGCAGCTTACCACAGTCAAACTGGATAAGTCTTCTATCTGGAAAGTAAACTTGCCTTCGGACAATAGCAGGCCTGAAGGGAGTAAGAAGAGGAGAAAAGGCTTGTGACCATCTGTCTTGAAATGTTTGGTGAATAAACACAGGTGATCCACCCTTACTGCACCAGCAAACTGGGGAAGGTGCACGTGCAGCAGGTATTGCAAACATAAAACTTCCAACCTGATCAGCCAACTTTTCAAATCTTTCAACCGGTGAAAGCACAATTTCAGCAAGCTTTGATGAATACAAATAAGACAAGGGATTATGTTTCTGATGATGAATATCATGGACAGGATGTTTGACACTGACAAGCTCCCTGAGGCCAGTGGCATACATGGGTTTTCTCCTGCACCTTATAGAATTCCACCATGTAACAGCTGCTGCACGCTCCTTCATTTCTCTCAATCTCTCATCCATTAGTGCCTTTTGAATCTCTTCAAATATATTTGTCGAATGCATGTTCTTTTTCTTGCATATGAGCCGATTATCCTCCAAACTAGACAGGTTAGCACGTTGCTGAATCATGCTTGAAGGTGTAGCAATAGTTTGGATTTCTTCACTTTCCCAAGATGTCATGAAGAAATCCAGATGAGAGAAGACAAATCCTAAGCCATCGAGATCAACAGTTGCAAATGGCCCAGGGGTAAGCATTGTGCAAACAGAAGAACTAAGTTGCATGTCTATACCACGCATATCAAAAGAACTGACAATTGGACGGCCTTCGAATAGATCAGGATGATTGCAGACCTTACGAAGTTGCATGATAACACTGATCATCCCAAAAAAATTAGAACTAGCTAGAGTAGCCTGAGTCTCAGAGCTAGCAATAAAGTCCTCATACAAGTTGCGCTGCCTCCTTGACAGCCTACAGTATATAACATGTTCATGCTTCGACGGAAGCTGTTTCTCGACATCCCTTTTCAACCGGCGAAGTAAGAAAGGGCGGAGTACATTATGGAGTCGGTCAACTACTTCTTTGTTTACTTTCTCATGTCCCTCTACCATGACAGATATAGGATTACTAAACCAATCCTTAAATTCCTGGTGAGATTGAAAAATATGTGGCATCAAGAAATGCATCAGAGACCATAGTTCCATAAGATCATTCTGTAATGGTGTACCAGTTAGTAGAATACGCCTCTTGGAGTTGAAATTGAGTAATGTCTGCCACCTTTGTGACTTCCAATTCTTTATCAGATGAGCTTCATCCAAAATCAGGTACTTCCACTTCTTCCTCTTGAAAACTTTAGAATCCTGGATGACAAGCCTATAAGTCGTAATACAAACATGAAATGAATTAGGTTTCAACCATCCTTGCCTCTTTATTCTACGCTCCTTTGCACTTCCAAAGTAGGTCAATATTTTGAAAGCAGGACACCATTTAAGAAACTCCGTCTCCCAATTGAGCATGACACTGGTTGGAACGACAATGAGATGCGGACCCCAAATTCCTTTCTCACAAGCTAGATGAGCAAGCAGCGCAATGGTCATAATTGTCTTCCCCAATCCCATCTCATCAGCAAGGATTCCATTCAGTCTTTTCTCATACATGGTCACGAGCCAATCCAAACCAATATGTTGATACTCCCGCAGTGGATACTTTAGAAGAAAAGGGAACTTTGTACGCACATTTGTTGTTGAGAATGTATTACCAGTTGGTTGTGCTGACCTGGCCGCTGCTGCTGCATCAGCAATTATATTTTCACTCTGCTTCTCTTCTCCAGATTTCCCTGAACATTCGGCTTCTTCTTCTGGATGGGAACATATATCTAGCTCTAATCCATTAGATTCAACATCAGGCTGCTTAAGGTCAGACTTCCCATGTTCTGGTGAATCCGATAACTCCTCAGAACCAGAAGTAGACAAGGACTCAGAGTCATCATCCACATCTTCACTGTCACAATCCTGCTTAGCAAACGTAGCATCAGAAAACTATATGCACTTAGTAAGAATAACAGGGAGAGAACAGGGAACTCCTCGACGTACCTTCTTATACCTTGCGAGCAGTTCCTCAATAGAAACTTCACTTTCCTTCTGAAGAAGTGCAATCTGAAAAAGTTTATAATTACCATCTAAATTGAAATCAAATCAATACCAAGTTGCACAAGTAAGCTCAAGTGTGAATGCCTAAATAAAAGGTAGAATACAATACTAAAGCTATTAAGAGTTTGAAAAGGCAGGACTTCAGAATTTAAGAAATCGTGATCTTACCTCATCTGCAGTACTATTTGACTCTGCATTTGCTAATTCTTCTTCCTCGACAAGGGTTGTCTCGTCATCCTGGATATCCCCACAGGTATTAAATAAAGAAGCTTAAAAAATATTGTAACGGAGGGAATTAACATGTAACACAATTAATACATAATGTATTTAACTCTTGAAAGTAACAATGCACAACACTAGACGAAAAAAATAATATAGTTATAAGGGAGGGGTTGATAATCAGTAAATGTGCTTTCAAATTCAATGAAGGTGCATTATACTCGAAAGATATTGCAAATGCTGTTACAAAAGAGGAACAGTGGTATCCAACCATCAATCAATAATCACATGCTCACCAGGTCAGATTCATTTTCTTCCTTGGCAGAGAGTACAAAATCGTCATCTTCCTACAAAATTGAAGCAAATCAAAGTTCATCATAATCTAAATCTTATCTAATGCATCGCAGAAAAACAGGCATTAGCAAAACAAAAGGGTTGGAAAATCTAAACCCAAAATTAAATTGAGAATCCAGTAACAAACATCATGTTAAGAAAAAAGAAAGAAAATAATTTCAGGAAAACAGCGAAAAATCTAGAAAAAAAAAAATCTCCCAAAAAATTGGTGTGTAGCAGTTGCACAACATTAACAGACTTATACATCGAGCAGCTGCTTTTATACAGAACTAAATGAACACTCTTACTTGTTCATCATTGAACTCATGTGATATCTGCTTCTTCTCTGACTCGAGAAGTTTTTTCAAAGAACTTCTCTTTTTATAATTTTCACCCTCAGGAGAAAGGTTTTCTGATGTAGACAAAACACCATTACTTTCAACCTGCAAAAATAAAACAAGGAATATTATGTTGAGTATTAGACATTCTTTACAATTTTTGACAGTATACATAAACACATACAACTTACACAACGACGACTAGGTTTCACAGGTGAGCTGTCTTTTTCTATCACATGGGCATCTCTGATGTCATCTTCTTTTCCTAAAAAGATTGAACGTTCAAGTTAAAAGGAAATGAGTAACAACAAAATGTGCATAGCAAATGTTAAGACCTAACCATTATGTTCTTTATGATTGGTTGTTCCAGGTATATCATCATCCTTGTCAGGACTTTTTTCTCTGCTGTCTGATCAAAAATCATCTTAATCAACAAAAGTCTGATACCATAATCATAGAACACAGAGAAGAAACAAAAGTTCCAGAACTAAATTTTAATGAACCTCCCAAACTTCCCCACAAGCATATGTATTGATGCAATGAAACTTATATGCTAAATGACATAAATAAAGAGGTACCTTCATGGGCAACATATCGTTTCAGTATCACTTCCAGAGGTATATCAATTTCACTTTGTAATGCTGCTAATTCCTCTGCCCGCTCTTCTTTAGAGATGAGAGCCTCATCCGCATCGACAGTACGCTCATCGTCTTCCTAAAGACAGATGAGACAAAACTTGAGGATATTAACATATCCAAGAATGATAGCACGCTGTTAGGAGTTAAAACTCACAGATTCATCACTGGACTTCAAATCATATTCTTCATCGCCAGCATGGATATCTGACTGGGATCCTAGCATTATCAAAGGATCAAAACACAAACAAACTATAAAAACAGTAGAATTGCCCAATGTCAAATTTTTATCCTGTACCACTATCTGATTCAGCAGCTCTTTTCTCAGAAATACTAGGATTTGCTTCAGTATTGCACAGGTAAGATGGTCTGGAGACACTCGATGGATTGACAAGATTCTCAGCCAACATCGATGAGTACCTAAAAAAAAGAGGAGGGGGGCATCAGTACTTTCATAAATAGGATAATAGACTAAGCTCCTCATAGATATGCTGATCAGACCCTCTTGAGGATTCTTTATCATAAAATCCTCAAGTGATGGTTAGAAACTTCCCAAATACTACAATACCTTTCAGTTTGTCCAAGAAGGAACTCAAGCTGTTTATCAAGAGCTTTCTTCTTTTTCACGTCAAGCTCTAGCTGATGCTTGTATAACACCTGCACTACCATGATAGCCAAACATTTAGTCAGATTAGAGTGCGAAGACAAATCATTATAGAGCAAGTTTAAGAGGTGACTTGCCAGCTTTTCTATTTTGGTCCAGAACTTCTTAACATCCTTGGAAATGTTGAGGGCAACTTTTCTCAACTTCTGCTCCTCTTCCTGATCAATTGTGTTCAGAATTACCAAATTAGCAGTGCACTTTAATAAAAAATTGTAATAACACCAGCCTAAAATGAAAAAATAAATAAATAAATAAATGGGCATCCTTTTCTCAAGGTCCTCCTACTGGATGCAAAAGGCAAAGGAAAATTTGGCACCTTTACTCTCTTCTCCCCTCTTGTAGCCTGATCAAGCATACCCTTGCTGGCTCGTATAGCAACTTTTTTTGCCTGAGCCAGCTTCCATTTCCTCTCTGACTCAAAGTCCTAAAAATAATGCAATTTGCAGAAGGAAAAGCTCATATAGTTATAAACGGCGCCAGTCAATTAAGTAAATTGTTAAAAGAAGTTACACTTGGTTACCTTTGACAACCAAGCCATTTCTTCCAAGACATGATCCCAGTGTGTTTTAGGACGACGAGGTTCTTTTGGAACTTCAAGGGCCTAGGTTTCAAGCAAAAATGTGCCAGTACAATTAGTTAAACTACACAAGAAAAAGATAACAATCACTCTAAGCTTATATGTAATATAGGACACTAAATTGCTATATGCTCCAGATTTCATATCATTCAAGCTACCGACTAGGAAGTGTATATATCGCTTTCAAATCTTCTAACGCCCAATTAGATATACCATAATATGATCTCGCATGGCTATGAGTTAATTACTTTCTAGATATGCTTTATAATACAATTCAAGCAAGCACCACTTGAACTAGATAATTAAACATCCAGGATAGTGTTCTGTACCATTTGATTCATGCATTCTAGCTTCCCTTCATTTAAAGGCTACAAATTAGAAACTATGGATTACTTAATGTGAAATACAGAAATTTTAGGTAATGCAATAAAAAACCACAACTCCTAGAGGAGTTCGTGATCAATATCCAATTTATGGATCATATCTCCATATGTCACAAGATTTGAAAACTCCAAGCATTTGACACTCGCAGTCTATAAATTTAAGAGTCTCGGCAACAAACCCAGAATTGAATTTGACAAATTTGGAGATCAAACAAATTCTGAGTCATTAAATGTTTTTTTCTTTTTTTTTCTTTTTTTGCGAGAATCCAGAAAACATGAAATATAATTTCTCACCTTCTGCCGCTTAGCCCGCGATTCATGGTCAAGCTTGGACCTTGGACCCTTCGAGGCCATGATTATCAGTATGCCTATCTCATAATTAATACTACAAAACAGAACATGGTTTCAAACATGGGTTAGTGCATTGCTTATAAGCAACTATAGGCCTCAGATAGTCCAAATACTAGGAAAGCACTACATATAAACATCTTGCAAGTAAGACAGATATGTATGGCCATCTTGCAAACATTTAGTCAACCACCGTAAATATATCAAGCCATTCTGCTAGCTGTAAATATCATATAATATAACTATAAGTGATTTTAATTATTCATCTCCATACCTACTACTTAGATATTTAACTACTAAGTTAGCTAGACATAAGAATACTCGTAAAACTCTTTCCATATCACTCGTATCTCTTACGTAGTTTTATATGAAATAACGTGAAACCTACGCTAAACAAATGCTGGAGAATTTCATGAATACCGCATGAGCAGTAGGCTTGTAAGTTGTAACACGAAACTTAATCCATTATATGATCTCACTAAGCACTCATCAGTGTAAGATACAGTCAGTTATCAGATTCCTACCAGTCCCATTGTCCAGAACAACTTTCACAAATGGCGTGCTTGTACGAAAGCTAAGTAGAGTATCATTTTAACCAGATCTTCCACCTCAGAAAATAATTGCCAACTTACATTTCTCACTAGTGTCCTACAATGGGGCCCTATCACTGAAAACTAAGATATGCTAAAACATATATGACTTCACAGACCCAACTTGAGTTCCTTACCATACCATCACCTAACAACTGGTAGTTCCATACAGCCTAGCATTTTGCTAGCACAAAACCAGTGCAAGCTAACCCTATCCAATCTATCAATACAAAAGCATAAGTAGATTCACTTATTTTCTGGTCCATGCACTGATGCACATATACGCACATCCTCGCTCATAAAACACCATGCAGAATTCTATTCAGTACTTAAAGAGATGCAGATCAAGCAGATTAGTAACATGAATGGCAACAACCAAACTCTCAAGAAAAATAAATGTCGTGATTTAAAAGTAATAAAGTGTATCGTAGACAGACGAACAGATGTTGAACTTGCATCAAACTAAGGTCGAGAAAAGTACACGACCCGGCCCGCAAGTTAGCCGGAGTCAGGGGCGGAGCCACGCTTGGGCTGGGGTTGGCTCAAGCCCACCCCAAACTGTTTTATTTGTTTTAATTTCTATTAGTTGAATTTGTTACTCGCCTGAATTTGATAGTACTAGCCCACCCTTCGTCGCCGTTGCTGCTGGAGTGCCGCCGCCTCCACCGGTGCTGGAGCTTGGATGAGCGTGGAATAGGTTAAAGGGGGTTGGGTTGGGAGAGACAACCTTTTTTTTCTTTTTTCCTTCCTTTTCTTTGGCAAATTTGGGGAATGGATCCGGTGCTGTGCTTAAGTGCATAAAACGCAAGGAAATGTACATGGAACGACAAACAATATTTATTTTTTTGCCAATTATCATATTTATTTTATTTTATTTTAAGATACTTTAAAATATTAAATTATTTATATTTTAACTATTGAAAGTCAAGTATTTTTTGTTAGGATTCAGTTTTCATAATTAGATTATAAATATATTTCGTTTTCATTTTCATTTTCAACTTTTAACTCAGCAAACTTTATTAGTATTAAGAAAAATATATTAAAAGTGATTAAGTTAAAGTAAAGAAATATAAATATGCTTGTAATTCATGTGTAATTGTATGCACAGGCACAGCAAATGGTGTTGTGCTTAATGCACAGCATCGGATCCATTCCCCAAATTAGGAGTATTTATTACTACTTTCATCTCACTATACTTGACTATTTTCATTTGTTTGACATTTCGCGCACGCATTTCCACCAAAACCTAGTACGGGTTTTAAAATATAATTTTAAAGTATCGTTTTTTTTACGGGATACTATGAGTGTCATAGTATCCCGTAAAAAAAACGATACTTCAAAATTATATTTTAAAACTCGTACTAGGTTTCGGTGGAAATGCGCGCGCGAAATGTCAATCAAATGAAAGTGGACAAGTATAATGGGATGGAGGTAGTAAATTTATTAGGAGTAACTAATATTTGATGCTCATATCCTATCTTATACGAAATTTTATATAATTGTTTGAAATCAAAATTTGAGTATTAACAATATTTAATTAAAAAGGTATAAATTTTAATTAAATATGTATGTTAATATTTATTCTCTCCGTTGATAACTTTTCTTTTCTTTTTTCCTTTTGACCATATAAATTAATGAGAAATGTAAAATATGAAAAAGTGATAAGTTTTACATTTTTTAAAAGTTAATTTTTTTTCCAAAAATTAAAACAAAATGTTATTTATAAGACAACTCAATTGAAAAAATATATCGTTATATATGGGACTATAAAAGTATAAAATAAGCAATTTACACACATAATGTCTCTCTCATAATTGAGGTAAATTTATAATTTTAAATTATTTTCAAATTATTTATTGTCTTGATGTTTCTTTTTATTGTTTAAAATTTTTAGTTATTTTTTATAGTTTTGTTAGATTTGATTTTCACTTTATTTGTATTTTTGTATAGGAATTTGCAAGTTTTGGAGAAAGATGAGCTTGGAGAAAAAGTCATGGAATATTAAGATATTTTTGCAAATATTAGAAGAATTGGGGAGTCAAGAATCAAGCAGAGACTTATTTTATTATTATTATTATTATTATTATTATTATTATTATTAGGAGAATGGATATTTTTTCTTTTGACGGTTTTTATTCGTTCGAATTGAAAATTATTAGAGAAGTTATGTTTTTTACTCAAGGAAAACAGTTGCATCTTTGATTTTTTGGGATAGTTCATCTAATCATCTATGTTTTGACTTTAAGTAGAATTTAACAGAGAAGTCAAACATCGAATGGTACTCTAATATGTTGAATAAATTAAGGGTGAACTTTAGATATACCCAAAACAAATAAGTATATAAGTTTTATACCCACAAGTTTAAGAGTATAAGTTTTATACCCAAAATCAAATGAAAAGACAGAAATAACATCCACCTTTACTCACATTCCAAATAAAACAAAAGGGAAAGTGGGCCCTACTTTACAATTTATTTTTAACATTAAAAAAAAAACCTACCCCACTCTCTTCTCACGTCTCTCTCAATCTCTCTCTCTCTCTCACGATTGAATTGAAACCGTGAACCCTAGCCCCCCTTTTTTTTCTCAACCTTGAGGTACTATTTAGCCGGCGCCGGAGAGAAAAGAAGCAATGGCCGATTCCGAGCACCATTCGGGTAACGAAGATGAAGGCAATGAAGGTCCGTCACAGCTACGTCGCCGACTTCCGACGAGGGAAGAACGGGAAAACATTCTCGATCTGCCGGCGCCGGTTAGTAAATTTTTTAAGTTTTTTTTTAAAAAATTTACAGTTTTTACTTGAATGTTTAGTTTTTTTTTGTGAATTTTAAGCATGTTTATATAGTTTTATGATTTTAGAATAAAATTAGAATTATAATGTGTTTATTTCCTTCGATTTGTGGGTTCGAATTTATGAATGAATTTGTATGCATAAATCTGCAAAATCTGGAAAATAGATCTGTAGAATATGAAGTTAAATTCCCGTCTCATGGTTTGATATAAAGGAAACAGTGATGCCTCACAGTTTGGATACATTTTAAACCGTGAGCTTTACTTTTAAGGGTCATGATTTTAACCAAACCGTGAGCTCACGGTTAGATTCAAACCGTAAGCTCCACGTGGTTTAAATCGAACCGTTTAAAGTATTGCTCACGGTTAAAAATGAATTGTAACCGTGAGACCTCACGGTTTCTCTTATGTTTCAACCGTGAGAAGCTTTTTTTATCAGAATTTGTGATTTTTTGAATGTTAATTAATTAATTAATTTGCGCTTTTTGTTTATTTCTTTTGCAGCCTAGGTTTAATTGGTATAGACCACGTATGCAAGAATTCCCGGCTGAAATAAATTATTACCATCGGGACTATGTTATTCCGTCAATCATAGATCAGATTATGCATATTGGTGGAGAAGAATTGGTTAGGCAATTCAGCGAGGTTTCTCCTTTCGCCCGGTTGTGCACGATGAGGAAGACCGGCAATGCGAAACGTGCCTTGCACGAGCTGTTATCCCGAGAGCTATGGAGGGGCGACGAACATGAATTTGAAAGACTGTTTCATGTGGGTGGCCAGGATATTCGGTTTGGGCCTGAAGAATTCTGCCTTGTCACCGGATTAATATTCGGTGAGTCGTCATTTAATCCTCACGGCAACAACCACATCATCCCAACTACGAGCCTCTACCATACTTACTACGGCGGCAATGGAGTTAAGGTGAAAGTGAAATAATTGTGGAAGGATTTTACTGATGCGTCTCCAGTTATAGGGACGTCGGATCAATACTTGAAGGCCGCCAACATCCTTTGCTACTACTACTTGATATTGTGTAGAGACTACGATAGAAACGTTGATGATTGGGTGTGGACGTTGGCTGAGGACCTACAGCGATGGGGGACTTTTCCGTGGGGATCATGGGGTTCCAAATAATGTGTCACCAACTCGGAGTGGCAAAGAAGGACCCCAAAGAAATTGGAGGCAAAGGTACTTCTGTTACCTACCATTTATATGGTCCCGTCTGGGCGTTGTATTTTTCGGCATTCGAGGCCATTCCAAGTTTAGGGGAGAAGTGTGGTAGACGCTTGAACAACCACCAATATCCCCGACTAAAGCGATGGGAAATGGATGGCTCGACCGATGATTTTGTTGATTTTTTCAACAATCCAAGGGTACGTCATTAATTTTAAATCAATAATATTATTCGTGAGGTTTAAATTCTTTCTTTAATCAATATGGGTGAATTTATTGAAGTTGTTTTGTTTTGTTTTTGTATTTAATTTGATTAATTCTAGCATATATTCTGAAATTAAGTCACACGGTTGAATTTTAAAAAAACCGTGAGACCCACGGTTAAAAATCAAAGAAACCGTAAGATCTCACGGTTAGTAGAGTTAATAGAGAAACCCACAGTTTGATTAAGGATTTGACCATGAGATCCACGGTTAAAAATTAAAGAAACCGTGAGATCTCACGGTTAGTAGAGTTAATAGAGAAACCTCACGGTTTGATTAAGGATTTGACCGTGAGATCCACGGTTAAAAATCAAAGAAACCATGAGATCTCACGGTTAGTAGAGTTAATAGAGAACCTCATGGTTTGATTAAGGATTTGACCGTGAGGTCACGGTTAAATTTGAGATCGACCCGTGAGATGCACTTTCCACGGTTAGAACTCAAATTTAACCGTGAGCTCACACGGTCAAATACTTAATCAAACAGTGATAAACCGGAGTATATTTTTTTTAAATTGTTTTTTTTTTTTTTTTTGGCAGCTCCTAGTAAACCCCACGCTCGAACCCAATGTTGAGGAAATGACGTCGTTTTATTTTCTGAGCATTTTCAAGAATCCAGACCCATTGATGGTTCCATTTCAGACGATTACGCGCCACTCGTGGAAGAAAGCGCCTCCAACCCAGAGGCAATCGAGGGAAGCCAGAGGTATGGCAAGAGTGATCGATCGGCTGAGGTGCCGAGATGTTAGGGATGTAGTCCCTGGTCGTGGTCGCCAACCTCGTGCCACCAGGGCAAATTCTGATGGTGGACGTCCTCTCCAAGCCCAAAGGGCTCGTCCCAGCACGTCGAAGAGGCCGCGTGTCGATACTTCTGTCCTCGATCGGTCCCCGGGCCTCGTCTGTTGCGTGCATGGGCATCCGTGCCCCCGAGGATGTGATAACAACGCGTGGGCCGACAAGTTCATGGAGAAATAGGTCCAAGACCAGTCGGAGACTGAGGTGATGGCTCGTATCGCCAAGTCCATAGCCGAGCACCTCAAGGGGATCTTTGGGAAGTCGAGGAGTTCCTCGAGCCGTGGCTCTCAATCTCATTGTCGAGCGCCGTCACATGCTAGCAACGTGCCCTCTGGAGGCCGGGCCCAGGGAGATCGAGACGATCAGGAAGCTCCCTACATTGACCATAGGCCACCTACCCCCCAGGCTGCTCCGGGTTTCGAGCATATGGTCGGCTTTGTTATGGAGCCGGTAGCACGGGAGCGATCAAGGATGCCTCCATTTCGAGAGGCTGAGGTCCACGACGAAGAGTCTTCGCACTCGTCTTATTATCGGGAGATTGAGAATATGCCACTGGATGATTGGGTGTATCCCGTGCTGCAGCATGTGCAGCCTCATCCTCAGTCGATTCCCTTTCCGGAGATGCAGCAGAGGAATGCCGGTGAGTACAGTAACTCCGGTGCGTATAGTGATGCCGACTCTGACATGGCAGGAGAGACGTCTGTGCATCGCACTCGTGTTGGGCAACGGGATGTGAGGCCATCTGCTGCTTTACAGAGCCCATTTGTGCCAAATATCGTCACACCGTACTCCGGCTCGTCGATCAAGGAGATGTACAAGATATTCAGAGCAACCGGGCCGGAATGTGTCGTCTGGAACCAGCAGGACCCGCCACATAAGATGACGCAGGAATTGTTCGATCAGATTGAACACCCAGACGTCATGTTCAGCGCCGAGGTACCTCACACGTCCTTATTTTGTGTTTTTATTATTTTTGATAAATTGTTATTTATTATGTTTTCATAATAATCTGTGGATTTTAGATAATAGAGCTGTATGTGTTTTACTGGTGGAGTCGACTCCAAGACGGACTGTCTTTGTGTCCGTCTCTGAATGTGAGGCGGACCGTTCTACTTGGAATGGACGTATACGTGAGTTTTCTTTGACATATTCAATGAATAATAATTTTAATTATTCATTTTTTTGTGTATTCTCTAACTTTTAGTATATCATTTGACAGTACGATCTGAGGATAGCACTGATGGATTTTCACAGTGGAAATCCTACGGCAATGGCAAAGTCGAAGCTGAAGTATCGTGATTACCAGCTGCCAAATGATCTCAGTAACTGCTTTCACGGCATCGGGTCGTACGATCATTGGATGAACGCAACTAGTGTAAGTTCTTTCATTTTAACTTTATGTTTTGAGTACGTATTATTATTAGTGCTTTATACATAAGTTTAGTCGAGTCCTCACTTCATGTATGCAGTTTGTGTTTGTTTGCCACGTAACCGGAGACCACTGGGTTATCTGCCGGGTACTGACTGATGCGTGGATGATGGAGGTATATGACTCGCTGCTACATACGATGCCTAGTGCAGCCGACAGATTCACCCGGAAGGTGCAGCTCTATCCGATCATGAAATTGTGGCCAGAGTATTAGCAAGTTGAGTATTGGGATCAACATCCGTCACTGCAGAAGCAAACTGATTTCTTGGAGGTTGTTTGGGTTCCCCTTGAGCAACAGTACATACATAAGGACGGTGTTTCATGCGGCCCCCTCGCTTGTATGTACATCGATCGTATCTTCGCCTTGAAGAAGCTACGCCTTCAGAGGATTGGTGTGAAGTATCTCTTTGGGTTTCGCGCTGAGGTCGGGAAACGGATATTCTCCCTGTCACAACGTAGTGTAGATTTAGATTAGATTTGGTAGAATTTTTCAATTAACATTTCATCTAAAATATATTTATATCAATTAAAATACAATTTTTCGAGTATAGTGACGGTCTATTTATACAATTAAGGGTTTAGGGTTCATGGTAACAGTGTTAACGGATAAAATATGACCTCACGGTTATGTTTTAAATCTAACCGTCATACAATATTTTAAAACATTCAAAATAATTTAAGATAAAATGGCTAAAAAATACAATAAAAAATGCAACTATAACGGTTTATTTGATTTTTAACCGTGAGCTCACGATTAAGAATCAAAGAAATCGTGAGTGCTCACGGTTATTTGATTTTTAACCGTGAGCCCACGGTTAAGAATCAAATAAACCGTGAGCACTCACGGTTAATTGTATTTTTTAATTTTGAAATAAATTATATTTAACGGTTCACGGTTACATTTGACACGATTACAAATCAAAGAAACCGTTAATTTTCCATAAATTAAATCTAACCGTTAATTTTCCATAAATTAAAAAAAAAAACATCACTGAAGAATCAAAACAGAGAGAAGTGTAACAATTGTCCATAATTGTTTAACCGCATTCAAACACTTTATGAGTTTTTAATTTAATTTAATTAACATCTCTCATTGGGCATCTAGGCCTAGTATGACCCTGTTGGTGATAAATGGTACAAGTTTTTGCCCTTCGCCGTTGCACACCATCTTCGTTTGGGGGTCTATTGAGATCTTGGCCTCCGATTTGCAAAGGTGCAGTGCATGTACGTCTCTTGTGTCCATATTGACCACAACGACCGCATCTTTGTGGATTTCCTGGAAGATCTTCCACTGTTGATCTCGCTCTGCTCAATCGCGGTCTACCTGCTTGCTTATCAACAATAGGCGGCCGAACCACTTGAGAAGAAATGAAATCGGGCACTGTCCAAGTTTGTGGATGGGGAACCGGTTGAATGTTGGGCGAATAGGTTGTCAGGAGCGTCGATTGTTTGAAATAATGGCTAATATAGTCAGTAGCACGGCCTCCAGCAAATCTGAAATATCAAACTATTAAACATAATAAATTCAAACCGTTAAACATTATGAATAGTCATGAACGAAATGCATACCCAACAACAGCACAAGCGTGACGACAAGGCATCAAGTCCAGCTCCCATTCACGGCAGTCGTAGGTCCCGTTCTGAAGGTCCACAAGGTAATTCCCAATGTCGCCCTCGACCCTATACACGTTGGGCACCATTGACTCTCTAACGGTGTAGTGACGGGCCCATTCTGCAGATGCAGACATCTTCAAGTACGCGTTCTCAGTTAGCTCGTGGTCCCTTGATTGGGCGTTGCGCCGGTGCTCCTCAAACCACTTCTCCACAATAATCCGATAAGCCTCAATCATGGCGCAAATGGGCAATCGCCTAGCCCACAGGAGTCTAGCATTCATCGTCTCAGCAGCATTTGAAGTCATGAAACTAGTGCGTAGAACAAGCAAGGCACTTGTACGCACCCACCGATGCAAGCCGATGTCACACAGCCTCTGGTATATCCCACCACCTTCCACACTCATGTCCATCAAGGCCTTCATGTATTCTTCAAATTTAGCATTCGAGTGTGCATATGTTGCAGCTTCGAATATGCCTAGTGCGCCCCTCCGAAATCCAATAAGATTTTTCATCAGATGATGAAAGCAAAGACCATGATGCGCATGTGGGAAGACATTCCTAATGGAATTTGCGATGCTGATATGGCCATCGGAGACTATCAGAAGGTCTTCAGGTGCTCCTAAACAATGATGCAACCTAGTAAGAAACCAAGTCCATGAATCATCGTCCTCGATCGGCCCAAATCCAATGGCAAGTGGAAAGACATGCTCGTTCCCATCTTTCGTGCAAGCCACGAAAAGAGTCCCCTTGTTTTTTCCCTTAAGGTGTGCCCCGTCGACTACGATAACTGAACGGAGCAAATCACTGTGAAATGCTTGCAAGGACTATCCTAGAGCGAGGAACATATAGCACAATCGATCGTCGATCGGCGAAGTGGATATATCGTACACAGTACCTGGAATCTTCTGCTTCAATAGATACAGATAAGATGGGAGTCTATTGTACGACTCCATAAATCCTCCATATGCCATCTCTATCGCGATGTTCCTTGCTCGCAGTGCGAAACTGTAGTCAATCTGAATGCCGTACTCAGCTCGCATTTCGTTAACCATCTCCTTCGGCTTAAGTACAACACCATCAGTGATCAATCTCCGAGCATAGAATGCTCCTAGAACATTTGCAGGGTACTGACGCGGTGTCATCCCATCTATATCGAATAAGCATGTGTGGATGCCACGGTACGTGTCGATGCGCCATATACCCCCAATGTGCTTTGCCCGCACCAGGTACTCACACCCCTCGTTCTTGCATCTGAACCCCACACGGTAAGTGTCCGAATTCTCAACTCTATATTGATGCCGGTTCTCCATTTTATGCAATCCAACTGCTACCGATAAATAATCTTTTCTCTTGAACAGGCCGTCCTCTCGCAACTGACTAGCAGAGGGCGTGTAATAATCTGGATCGATCAACCCCAGCGGCAGCGCGGTGTCTAGATGAACGTGAGGAATCAACCAATCTCGGATAGCATCCGGATCGGTCCGTGCCCACGTGGTCTTCGGTAGGTTGGGACTCTGAATGAATATTGCGATGCCCAATGATCCTATCAACCCGTCTCGGCTCTCGGATCCATGCACCGAACTTCATGGTAAGCTTCTCGAATAAGTCAGAGAGATCTATGGCATCTCGTGCTTCCTCAGCCATATCTTAGGCGACATCATCATCCTCAACCCTCTCTTCCTCGTCTTCATCAATCCTTTCTTCGTCCGAATGTAGAGACTCCGACCTCGGCTCCTCGATATTCACACCTGTATATACCCTAGAACCGTGTGTCCTAGGAGTGCTCCGGGCGATTCCCTTATCTTCGTTGATGACGAAAACAGTTGTCTTAGTGTTCTGCTCCACAATCAATCTCAACAAATCAGTGTCGGTCATCAAAATGACCTTACTCTTCCCGTCCTCGGTATCACTCAAATAGTACAGCAAATAATCAGATTCTTCACCTAGTTGTTCACGAATCGCTTGTAATAGATTCGAATATGTAATTTCGGTCGATGCCATATGCATCAAAACACGATCGCCCCTACATAAGTGGTTGCTCAAAATGCCCACTGTGACGAATAAATAATTTCACCCGAGACATAGCTGCAGAAAAAACGAAGAAAAAATATCAAATAAATAAAAGAAAAGCAAAAAAATTACAATGTAACGGTTTCAACCTCTCTCACGGTTGAATGATGACGGTTAAAGCAATTACTTAACCGTTAAAAGTAAGTTTCCACGGCTAGATAATGCTTTTAACCGTGACCCTCACGGTTAAATAATGATTTAAACCGTGAGTCTCACGGTTAAATAGTCTTTTTAACCGTCAGTTTCACGGTTAAATCATGGTTTTAACCGTGAGTATCACGTTAAAGAATTGTTCCGCCGTGGATATATGTTTAAAACCGGTAAATAATTTTAATAAATCTAAAATTCCTTAATTTAATCTTAATCACTATAATATCTAACAGTCTAAACCTATTAATGGAGTAATTACTTTAATATTAACGATAAATACGCTATAAACATATATTATAACCACTATTCATATAAATTAAGTAAATAAAACATGATTTTCTACAAAAAAGTTAATAAAAACTATATTTCAAATTCATACGATTTTTCCCTATTTTACACAATAAAAACATCAAAAAAAGAAAAATAAACCGAACATTCCTTTAATATAATGAAAATATCTTCAACAATGCGCCAAATACCCACAATATCTTCAAAAAATCACCAAAATCGGAGGCAAAATTTACCAAAATCGCAGGTAAAACTGAGGACCTTCTTCTTTTTACAGTGCGAATGTCACGATTTGTTTGAATTTTGTTGTTGTTGAAGAAATATTGTTCACTTTTACTGTTATTTCAATTAATGAAATGTAACTTTTGCTCATTTGGTTGTTGGTGAATAAATAAATTTCAGAATTTATTTAATAATTTTTTTAATTAACTCACGGTTAAAATGAGATCCTCACGGTTTAAATTTCAATTTAACCGTGAGATTAGAGTAGCCGTGAGTCACACTTACTTTTTAAGGGTAACTTTGTCTTTTCATTTGATTTTGGGTATCAAACTTATACTTTTAAAGTGGTGGGTATAAAACTCATATAGTTATTTATTTTGGGTATATATAACCATTTACCCATAAATTAATGGTATAAGTGTGAATAAATGAGTAATTAGTCTATTTATATTTCGAATTTTGACTTCATAATATAGAAAATTGAAACTATTTTTATCTGATTTATATTGGGCCTCTTTTCCTAATAGGCCCAATACATTTATTTTAGCCTGTTGCAATATACATGAACAAAATGTAATGTCTTATTTCAGCCCATTGCGAGATGTGCATGTTTAGTACTATTTCGCTATACTGTATTATGTCAACAACAGAAGCTGGCAAAATGAGCTAGGCCGATCGGTTAGCACGGCTTACCCGGTATTGGGTTGGATTCGGCTTGAAAAATAAAGGGCTAAGAACTTATTTAATAGGCCCCATAAGTCAAGCTAAGATAACTTTTTTAGGCTAATTGAGCCCTAAAAGGCCCATCTAAATAACGGAAGTTTCCATTCCTCCGTGGCGCGGCCTGCCACGCTTTACGTCTATAATTTTTATTAGTATTTATTTTTACTGAAATATCTATATAATAAATGGTTGAAAAGTCGGGCAAGCCCGAAAGCTTGATAGCCCAGAAGGGGACGGGTTGGGACTCAATTTTTGCGGCCTGAAAAAATTCTAGACAGCTCTACATACGTATTGATTTAATAGTTGATTTGAGTTGAGTGTCACTTACAGTATATATGGACAATCTTAAAAACAAATTCAAGCCATCAATTTCAAAATTCAAATACTCAAACTCAATTGCAAATTTGAGTATGTCTAATTTCCACCACCATTTTTGTTGTTTATTAGGAAAAAGTCAACAAATACTCACCTAAAGTAAGTATATTATCGAAAGAGTAATGCTCCAATGTCTACCGTGGGCACGCTTAATGTGCCCACAGATGACGTGGCATTGACATGTATAAAGAAATTAATAAAAGATATACCAAAATTAATTAAATTCTACTATAAAAACTAAACTCTACCTAAACTAATTAAACCCTAATGGGAAAAATTGTCAACGTGGCATTGCCACGTCACCAATGGGCACGGTGGGCACATTATCGAAAACCATATAAGTCTAAAACAATTTGAATTTCAAATAAATCTAAACTCGGCCCATTATTTCAAATTTCAAATTCCCCTTCGTTCTCTCATAGTCACACTAATCAGTGAGACCTAATTGAATTCCAATTATACCCCCGCTATAAAATTCACCAACTCATAAAACCTACACTACATCTCAATAAACGAACACCAAAATTGTCATTTCATTTCATCAGCATAGGCCAAAAAACCAGCTCCACCTTAGCTCGGCCCATTCTTCAGCCACATCTCCGCCGCCTTCTCCTCCTTATAAAGATCTCCACCACCACCAATCAATATCCCACACTCTTCACACCCAATCTCACGCAGTAAGCAATCATTCGTTGAAAGATGAAAGCTTCGATCAAATTTAGGGATGAGCAGAAGCCCTTGCTCAGAGCTAAAATCCCACTAAATATTTTGAATTTCCCTTTCCGGTCCGGCGTTTCCGCTGGCGATTCCAAAGAATTATCTCTAAACCTCTGCACTTTTCTCGATTCCGGCCCCTCTATCAAATTTTCCTACCGTCCGAACGATTCGCGAAACCCTTTCAGTTTCGTTTTCAAGAGTGGGATTGGGCATTTCGGCTCGCCCAATAAAAGTCCCCTGGTGATGAGCGCTGAATTCAATTTAGTCGGGAACCAAAACCCTAGATTCTTCATCCACTTCAAGCCCGATTTCGGCGATTTCTCGCTGAAGAAGTCGCACTCGTCGGCTTCGGTGAAGAGCCTGGGCGAGAAACTGGAGGCCGGCGGAGAGGATTTCGTGCATAACAAGTATTTCAACGGCAACGGGTTTCTCCCGGCGGCGGAGACGAAGAAGGCTGAGTTGGTGGTGGACGGGCTGCTGAAAGGCGCGGAGCTGACGGCGAGGACGGCGGTGCCGCTGCGCGATTTCGCGGTGGTGAATCTCAGGTGGGGTTTTAGGGTTCCGCCGTGGGAGGCGGCGGAGGAGATGGACGCGGTGGTGGTGGGGAAGACGAATCATCATCGGATGGCTGGGATGAGGCTGCCGCTCTTGGTGATGGACAAAATCGGGATCGAACACGTGGCGAAAGCCAATTCGAAGAAGGAGAAACCTGGCGATGACATGGCCGATGCGTTTTTGGGGGTGAAGAAACAGCTCGAGCTCATTCAAGCTGAGAATGGGCTTCTAAGCAAGGCCTTGAGTGATCTGAGAGATGACGTGGCTGCCGGGAAATTGGATATCTTCTCCGATCGCCAACGGAGCAAGTACTCCGGCGCCGGCGTTGATCGGAGAGCCGACGCTGATAAGAAAACTTTAGAGAAGGTCACCGTTGGTTAGGCAACAAGAGGCTGAAGATATATTTGCATTCGTATAAATATTATTTGTGATTTTGATGGTTGATTATTGAATATTGAAGTTATTGTCTCAACTTTATTATAATCAAATCAAATATAAGTGGTGTTAGCTTATTATTATGATTTACGAAATTAAGCAATTATTTAATGATTTACCCTCGAATGCGTAACACTAATCTACGTCTTAATAGTTAATACACGTATATAGTAGTATGTATATATGGCCCAATCTTGTGGTCTTTGTTGGGCCAAATTACTTGCCCTAAAGCCCAATATATCGATATAGGCCGATAAATCTTTGGACCGAATTAAATTTATGTCTCATGTGTAAAATACCAAAAATATAAATATAAATGATGTTGATGAAAGGAGGCCCACATTAGTCTTCAACAATATATCCAAATAAAGCATTTAACCGAAATAGACCGAGGTAGGGGACCGGCCGACAAGACTCGGTCCCGGCTTGACCAACTGCACTTAGTAATTTAGGATCACTAATCAAAATCTTACAACCTTAATCACTGTTTCAAAAAATAATTACTACGTCATTTTCTCATGAATCTTGATTATGCATTATGCACTACAATAATAGTATGTAATTATTATATATAAATAGACAATGTGTGTCAAGTTAAACAATAAATTGTACGTGATGATTGTAGTTTGAAGGGGTTGGGATTAGATTAGGACAGGCAAACTATAGTTTTGAATTTCAAATATCAATGAGAGGACATTCTACTTAATTTATTTCCTTTTTAGTGGAAAAAAGTGAGTCTCCTAACTATTTCAAAGGGAGTATGGAAGTTAGCAACATGGGCAGCTTCTTTATGAAAGTAAATGATTCAGGGAATAAAGAATTTACTGTCCCATCTCATGTCTCAATTTTTTGGTACAACTATTCTCTATCTACCCAAAAAGCATCCATAACAAATTAAAACTCTAAAAATCATCAAGAATTGATATATTTCAATACACATTTACCTAATCAAATATTTAAGTTCTTTTAAAATGCATGAGAGTACTATATATATTTCATATGAACCATGGCAACTATATCCATTTGAGGGCCTCATAAGTCATAATCAAGATCCCCCATTCCCACAAACCAAGATAAACTTGCAAAGTTGAAAAAGCCTTAGTTCCAACATTATCTCAATTAAAATTAGAAATTTGCACAAATCCACTTCACCCCAATTTAAAAAAAAATTAAAAAAAAAAACCCAAGAAAAAAGAAATATAACAAATTATATATTCCCCCAAAAAGTTAAAAAAAAAGAAAGAAAAAAGAAGTAGTCCCTAATCCAAAAAAGTTAAAAAACTATTATGTATTCATTAATTCAAAGTTTTCAAACGCTTCTAGCCATCATTTCTTGAAATCTTCTATAAGATTCTTGTTTCTCCAACCTGAACTTCTCATGGCAGTCAGCAATGAACAAATCAGCAAGCCTATCGATCTCATTGCAAGATTCTTCATCGCCTCTCTCCTCCAGCCACTGCAGGTACTTGGAAAGCTCGCCGGAGTCCTCCGCCGAGGACAGCTCGTACCGGAACGACGTCGGGATGGCGGCGCTCCACCTGGGGTAATCGCAGTAGACTCGAGGCGCGGCGCGAGAAGAGGAGCCCCAGTTGTAATGCAGCCTAAAAGAGCCAAAGTAGAGCTTCTTCTGCTTGCCTTTTCGCGACCACCGGAGCTCGACGAATCGCAGGTTCTTGAAGAGTTGAATGAGGGCCGACTTCGCCTTAGAGAGGGCGCGGTACATGTGGGAGAAGATGAAGGTTTGGAGTAGGGTTTTGAGCTTCATGGAGGAGAGAGAAGGTGAGGAAGGAGGAGAGGAGGGAGGTTTGATGGAGAAGAGATTAACGGAGTTGAGAGTTTTGAGTGATGATGATGATGGTGAAGAACCAGCCATTTCTTGAGGTGATGGGGGGGGGGGGGGGGGGGTGGAATGTGTTTTGTTGGGATGGAGTTTTATAGAGGATCTTGGTTTCCAAATTGTTACTAGTTATTAGGTGATTTTAAATAAAGTGCCAACAACTTTGCTCATCATATATTGATGTGGAAAATCCTTTTCCCTTTTTAATTTTCTTTTATTGAAAATTCATAAAATATAAATAAATGAATGTCTTCATTTTTGTCTTTGACTGCAATTGATCACATCTTCATGGGAATTTGATCACTTACAGTATTTTAGAAGCTCAAAATCTTTAATATATATCCCACTTATATTATGAGAATTTGAAATACGCTCCTTTATTTATGAGCTATATATGTATAAGCCTTTCACTCTAAGGTAAAACATTTTATAATTCTTTTCGGATTACCAAAACTATTACAAATAGAAATTGTTAATTAAGCGTGCTTATCTAAAAAACTTGGAAAAATATATAGTACAGTAGTAGGTTAATTAGGCATATCTTGATATATACTACGTATTTATTTATTTAGTAAAAAAAGAAAAGAAAAGTGAATTGTGTAAGAGTAAAAACATGGAGTGGAGATGGATGCCCAAGTCTTGCGCCTGGGCTTCAGGAATCAAAAGCATACTCTCAGAAACTCGATGAGATAAATAAGCCCGATTCTTCGCTGATTTTTTTTTTAATATTATTAATTAATTATTAATTACAAAACCAATGTCTTTTTTTTTTTTCTATATAATTATACTAGTATTATGTCCCGTGCGATGCACGGCATAAATAATATACTCATTGTCGCATAAATAAACTTATATAATTAGATTCATTTTATTTATACTTTGAATAACAAACTAAATTGAACATTTTCATGTGTACATATCTATCTCAACTGTCTATTTTTTCTTTATCTATGGGCTATTTTTTTTTATTTATTATTTTCCATATAAAAGAGTTTCTAGTTTCTACATTCAAAGCTCAAGGGAGTTTCCATATAAGGGAGACATAGAAAAAGAAGAGAAAGATTATGAAAAATATGCTTTTTTTAGTACTCTATGTAATAGAAATGCTCCCCTACTAATGGTGGACACACTTAATGTGCCCACCGGTGATGTGGCAGTGCCACGTCTTCAATTTTTCCTTTTAGAGTTTAGTTTTTTATGTTAGAGTTTAGTTTTTTATAGTAGGATTTAATTATTTTTAGTAGGATTTTTATTAATTTCCTTATATATTTCAATGTCATGTCATCCGTTGACACATTAAGCATGTCAACGGTGGGCATTGAAGCATTACTCCTCTATTTAAATCCTCCCTCTCTTTATTTTGATTTGGCCACATGTTCTCTTTGGGATGTCTACTAATGATCCATTTTTAAAAATGACCTAAAATAACCCTTGATCTACATTTACTTAGGAGGTGAACACCACAATAATATTTATAGAGTTATATTTTCTTAAAAATTATGCCCAAAAGAAATGAGTCAAATCATAGTAAATGAATGAGTATGTGTTATGAGCACATTCTCTAATGATTTAATTAATTAACATTTGAATATATTAGATTATGATAATTACGGTAAGATATTTAGAAGGGTAAGCAAAGCTATGAATATTTAGGAAATAATAACAGAAAATAGAGAAAAGTCTGTAGGATTAAGATGCATAATCATATACTCCCTCCATTTCGTTCAATAGGCTACATTTGCTTTTGACAATTCTGGCACGTTTTTCCACGCTTCTTGATAATGGGTTTTAAATTGGATTTTTGAAGATTTTTTCTTTTACGGGACACTCGGACAGTCAGAGTATCCCGTAAAAGAAAAAAATCTTCAAAAATCCATTTTAAAACCCATCATCAAGAAGCATGGAAAAGCGTGCCAAAATTGTCAAAAACAAATGTAGCTAATTGAAAGAAATGGAGGGAGTATATTATTATATTATATATTTACATATAGATTATATAGGTTAATTTAATGACATCCTTATTATTGATTTAATAATTATAATGACCTTAAATACTCCTAATTAATTAGTCCAACATTTTTTTTTAATTTTCGTGTATTAACTATTAATTTGCTGATATCGGTAGCTCTATTAGAATTGATATAAAAATATAAAATTACTTACAATATACGATACTCTTGAACATATAACCGTTTATATTAGCTAGAAAAGTAAAATTGAAATATAAAAATAAATTGAATAAGTAAATAAGACTAATGCCTAATATTATAAAAAAATAATAATAAAAATAAATTGGGGAAGTGATAAGTGAAAAAAAATATATATATCTGTCTGCGTATTAATATTAAGCCCAATAAATTGGTTTGGCTAAATTTTGGTCAAATGACACATCATATTGTTGTTATTAAAAGATAATAACCGAAATGCTATTTTGAAGGAAATAAGGCGGCAAAAAATAACTGAAAAAATCATTTTGTTTATATATATATATAGATATATAGCCTATCTCTTTCTCATCAGAGATCAGACAACAGCTAAAGATCAAATTGCACCCCTTTCCACCCCTAAGAACCTCTATTTTCTTTTAACGTAATATAGAAAAAGTGCATATGATCTTCATTCAATATTTTTAATACACTTCATCATCTCCAATCTCTATACCTATTTTATATTATATTGCCTACCTTTTTTCTCCATCTTCTTTTATAAAAAATAATATTATAAATTGGCCCAGACTCTCATATATTGCTGGTAATTAATGTTTACTAGTGAGATTATAAAATAAGACGCGGGACATTTCCTGAGTTTTGAAGAAAATGTTTAGTGCATTAAACAGTTGATAAAAGAACATGAGTCCAACTAATTAAAATTAGCCATGTTACTACTTACTTACTTAGATTCATAATTTAAAATATACGCTTTCTGCACCCTAAAAATAATCCTTTCAGCAATCTTACCTAACTTTAAATTTAATTATCCTCCATGTTTTCCGCTCTTGCTTTTGTGAATATAAACCTTCTTTATTTATCTCTTTCTTTTCCTAGTCGATCAAATTAATGAATAGTATTTACTAATGTAGCTTTTATTTTGTGATCACTATAAATTATAACTTATTGATTTCATGCATAGTGTATTTGTTTTAATTAATTGATCACGGTCACATGATTTAAAATTTGAGGTTGGAAAACCAATAATAAATCTATTGATTTATTAATTAGCTCTAGTTTAATCTGCAAGCAAAACCATGGGGTAAGATTTGTTGGAAACTTCGATTAAACAAAAATGCTCTTTTTTAATTAATTAATACAGATAAGTTAAAACAAACATAACGTAGAACATCATCTAAGCTGACACAGGTTTTTATTTTGAGATCAGTTCCTCACTCCAAGAAGAAGACCCAAGATTCTTCCTCGTGATCGAAGAAATTATTTAGGGTTTTGAATTTATTTCACTTTCATCTCATTATTTAATTATTACGTTTCGTTTAATTAGTGTATTTAAAATTTGAAATTAATAATTTGTTAATTATGAAAATAATTAGCAAGGGGGAGAGTTGGTGCAGGGAAAGAAACATTGGATTCTTTGAGGAAATGGATAGAAAGATTTACTATAAACATTTCAAATTTTAATGTGTGTGAATAAATTAAAGTTAGAGAATCAGGAAATAACACTAGATAGAATTTAAAGCGTGGGCAGAGAAACTGGGGAAACAGTAAACAAAAACACTTTAATTCCTGTAAAAGTTGAATTCAATCTCAATTGGAAGATTGTAACACAACACCTTTTCTTTATTTTATTCCCTCGAATCTTTTTTCACCATTTCGGAAATTTCCATAATTTGAATTTTTTTAAGCCTTGGGAAAGTCGATAAAAAATCCTCCATTTAAATTCATTTCCCACTATATATATATTTATTTTTATTTTTTTCTTTTTCTAATTGTGTTCATATCTCATGTATTTATTTGCAATCTGAATCATCTGTAACATTTCCATGTAACATTTTTGTGTGTATTTGCTATTGCATCATCGAATGTCCGACACGTGTTAAAATTATTTATAAAATCACATATTAATTTTAAAAATATTTTTAACACGTTTAGAATATCCAATAGTGCAATACAATATGCAATACGAAAATATAATAGAAAATTTTAATTGAACTATTTCACAACGAAGTCCATCCCGATTGATAAAACATTCAACAAAAGAAAAGTATTCTTTATTTGTTTTTTTGGGTCGCTACCATAGATGGAAATATATCACCAATCATTTGGAACTTGAATGCTTTCATATTTCAATCTTTTGGCCATGGATAATCATGATAATAGTTTTCAAGAAAATCTTTGATGACGTGATTAGAAATTCTTTCTCATCAATCAACACGTGATGTATTTGCATACATCAATCATGCTGTGTTAGGTGCATTATGCATACATATGGAATGAGAAATACCAACTATATATAATGCTTATTCAATAATTATTCACCGAATAAATGCTGACTATTCTTGCGTGGTCACTTAAAATGCACCAAATAATCAATTATCTAATTATTCGTTCCAATCTATTGAGCCACATTTTATCATTTTAGGCCACGCTTATTATTCAATAAATGGCCAAATGAAATAAGACGGAATATGCGAATAAAATTTAAAAAATAAATAAACTACAAGGTAAGTTTCAATATCTTTGTAATTATTGACGTCTAAATACAAAATTTAAGGTCCTATTAACGGAGATATTGATGTCCTACAAATTACTAAGCCCAATTTTGCTTGGTATTAATATGTAGCCCATCAAAGGAGGTTGGGTAATTCTATACATAGCCCCTAAATTGCTATCCATAGCCCCCATATTAATAGATAAATACAAATTAATGCTGAGTTTACAACATTATCCCTCAACCCTCAATTTTAAGAAAAAACACGTAGCCCCCGGTTCTGCAATTCTAATTCCTAATAAACTAATAATAGCCCCCCCCCCCAAATAACAACATAACCCCAATTTAATAACAATACACAGTTATTATCTATAGCCCCCAATACAATGTGGATGCCGGATTAAATGCAGGCGGTGGAGGCGGCGGCGGAATTGAGGTGGTTGTCGAAAAGATGTGCTTCGTTAGCTTCATCGCCTGCACTAGAAGCTGAAGCATTGGAGAGCCTCGTTTCTGAAGAATGCGAATCACAAAAAGAGTGGAAAGACTCGTCATCTGAATTTTCTTAAGGAACAGTTTCGCCGTTAAAATTGTGAATCTCGTGCTCGTGCTTCACGCACTCTGTAATCTCTTCGGATGAAGATGATGAAGAAAACGGATTCCAACGAATCGAGGTAGAAAAGATCGGGACTGGGATCTGAAGTTACTTTCTTCGTTGACGTCTGAGAGCTTATAAACTTTGACAAACCTCTGCTTCCGCCTTCGCTCCTGAACACCGACGCGCTCATCCCTTGCTTCCTCCGCCGCTTCTTCATCCCCGACGGAGGCGAGAACCGCCGTCATGACTCCCCCTCCCTCTCCTTCATTCATTATTCTCCACATTGTCGGGTTGCGGGAGCGGATGGCGGTGGCACAGCGGCGCGTGGGAGTGTCGGTTACAGAGTGGTGGAGAAGGTGAAGGACATAACTAAAGGTGGAAGCGTAGTGCTCATGACAATCCATCAGCCTTCTTTCAGAATTCAACTGCTACTCGACCGGATTACAGTCCTTGCTAGGTAATGGTGTGCTTTCATGTCTTCTTCTTTTACTCGACCATATGACAGATCAAAAGTAGGATACCACGATTAAGCTTAACCGACCAAAGTCATGTTGGCAACCTCAATATCGAAAATCTTCTCAATCGGAGGATTTCTTTCTTATTTGTTCGTACATCTTCAATTGCATACAAACATCATTGGAGGCTATGATGAATCAATGGCTGTAGAATATTTGGGGGCTATTAGAATTAGAATTGCGGAACCGGGGGCTATGCGTTTTTACTTAAAATTGAGGGTTTAGGGGGTAACGTTGTAAACTCAGCATTAATTTTTATTTATTTAATAATATGGGGGCTATGAATAGCAATTTGGGGGCTATGTATAGAATTACCCAAGGAGGTTATAGCTATAGGCCTAGTTTTTATATTTATTCCATATAGCCCACTCTTACAATTAAAGCCCACTAATTATTTTCAGCCCAGTACTTCACTTTCATCAATGATCATAAGTTCATAACATTAGGCATATCAATTCGTTGAGGTTTTTTAGCACTTTTTTAATTTATTTTTCATAATGAATGTACATTTGGAAATTAATTAATTATTCGGCTTCATCAAATAATATATATAAATATATTTTTAAATAAGGGGTTCACATCAATTGCTTGCAAATTGATAGCTTATTCTGGTGCTAATTTGCCACTTCAAGCTACCTAACTAATGTCCTCATAATTGATTCCTTATGCTACTATTATTACTACTAGGGCATAAACTATATACAGTAGTTATGAATAATATTATTTGCTATTTATTGAGATCGATAGAAATAAATTTGGAATCTATATATTGAATTGACTATCAACATGCATGCGTTAGGATCAGGTACAAGAATTTTTCTTTAATTGTTTGCCATCAATTTAAACGTAAAATTCGTTCTAACTCGATTTATGGTGAAATTGTTCTTCCATGAAGTGTGGAAATGCCATTAATTGAAGAGGCTATATAAAGAATATATTCTATTTAGAACTCTTTTAGGCATCATAATCAAAAATCGAAATCCCATTAAACATAAGTGAAATCTCACACTAGTAGTGGGCACAATTTGATGTTCTCTTTTAGTAATGAATCACTCAAAGAAATTAAATAATCACCTACGTGGCTTGCACTATTTTAGTTTCCGTGTCTAATTTTAATTGCATAAATTCATTCTTCTAAACGAAAACTTAGCCGAATCTGAATAAAAAGGAAAAAGTGATAAATGTACTATATATATATTAATATCACATATGTAATAATATGAATTTTAAGATAAAGCATCTAATTCTGTCGCATGTTTTGTCAATTCTTTCCCTATACCAACAATTCAATAAAGAAATGAAACTTTTGAATCTTGTATTGGGTTTCGAGTAAAAGATTGATCCTTCATTTATTCCAAGCTTATTCTTTTCACATTTTTTGTCAAATGCATTTTTTTTTTACGTAGAACCCATTCAAAATATGAAAATAAAATAAAATAAAGGAAAGGAAAGCACAACAAAAAATTAAAATGGATTTTGCAATTAAATGGTTTTCTGATGATATATTTTCTCAAACTATATGTGGAGTATTAAGAATCTATGCTTTTTTTTTTCTTGATTTGCATTCTGCTAGCTATAAACACTTTTTTCTCTTTTTGGTTCATTTCTCTAAGGAAATATATTTGTCCTTTGAGAAATCTAAGGGACACAATATTATAATTAAATTTGCATAGTGTGACCTAACAAACAAAATGTCTTTTCTATGTATGAATAACCATGTTTTTTTTGCTGAAAAAGTTGATAATATTATATTCTTGGACAATATGTTACTTTCTTTATCTATTTTCCACATCTTATCCATTTCAAAATTAATTTTATAATTTCGTCATGCACGCCAATTAAATATTAACAATTTCTTCTTTAATAAATTGTCACAAAACGAATTTTTGCCAGCATGCATGTAATTCAAATCAAAACATTGAAATTAGGTAAAGACAGCTGCAGCATCTGTTACAAAGTATATATAGGGTTTTACATTCTTGTAAGGTTTCTCTTTGGATTCACTTTGTTGTCTCATCAAAACTTAGATCCATTTTGCAGTTCACCAATATTGAAAAGGATGTCGTAATTTATCATAATTAATTAATTTATTAAAATTTATTTTTTGGTGTTCTAATCATATTACAAATTTGTCACTTGACCATTGTGTTTCAACACAAAATTATACATTTTTTCAGACATGAGAAGATTTAGTATGATATGGGAAAAAACAAGTTGTTTGAGGTATTCTTTTTTAATTTATAATAGCTAGAGTTAATGTATCTGAAAAAAGAATTTCTAAAAGTCATTCCCTTTTGCACTTTAAGCAGAATCTTAATTTGTAATGCTTTATTTTTTTTAATTTTTATAATAATAATAATTATTTATTTTTTATAATTTCAATCACGTTTGCGAATCTCATCAAATTTAAATTTTCTTGTTAATTTTATTTTATTTATTGTTTTTTTTTTCTTTTCAAATGTAGACCAGAATTTTCTGAGATTCAAGTTGCAGTTAGGCACTAGAAAAGTTGTTTAGTTAATTTTGCAGAGGTGAGAATAATAAAGTACTACTCTAGATATTGAATATATACCCTGGTCCCTGCACTATTCCATGTGAAGTAATTAGTTAAAGATGCCAAAATATAATAATATCAGAATCATATATTTCAGCACATCACAAACATATAAAGAAAGAGAGAGAGATTAAAACAAAGTTCTCATTTTTTTAAATAGGCATGGATTGGACAAAGTTCCAGCACAGCATTTGTTTACTAAATAAGATAATTGTTTAATTTTGGCATTGTTTTCTTCAAGGAGAGATCATTGTTCCTACCTATCCGGTTAAGGAATAACTAACAATCTCCTATTTCTATTCAAATATTCATTCTTATTTCTCAAGATTTTCAACATATAAGAACAACAGTTTCTCATCACAGATTCTTGAAAATTTTTCTACCTCATTCCATTCATCTATGCCAATATCTCCTCCCATCTACGCTGATCGCCACGTGTTTGATGCAGGCTCGATTTCCCGAGAAAATCGACCAATAGGAAGCGCAGACTCCAGCTTCTCTGCTACTTTTACTACAAATCTTGAACATCAAACAGAATAGGAGATCATCTGTTTTTTGCAGTGTTAACAAAAAAATGAAGGGACTACACTACAACTATGGATTTCCTAGTGATTTCCCCCCTGAATTTTCCGATTTTTCGCCTCAAAATCATCAGTTCTCTCAAATGGGAGGCCCAAACCAATCATCCGCATCAGATGCTTCAATACAACAGCATAATTCTTGGCATGATAATCCTTCGGGGACGATCATAGGCCGGATAGGATCACCGGCTGCTGCTTTTAATGCCACTGAGATTGCTATGGGCTTATCTCAGTATGATTTCTCAGAAACTTCCAAGAATCCTTATCCAAGAACAAAGGCGTTTAACCAATGTGGAAACGGCGTTTTCACAGAATCACCAGCTAGAAACGAAGCAGAACTCCATCCACCACAGTATATCAGAAGTGAAGGACCTTACAGAAATCAGTTCTTCAGCAATCTTTCTGAGAGGGAACAGATACTTCACCTAAAAAACAAGCTACTCGGTGATCTTGATGATTCGAATAGACAAAGCCCTTTATCATTCAGTTCAAATCAAGATCTTGAAGTAAGTCTTTCCCCCCCCTTAAGATTCTTCACTTCTTCAATCTTCAGTTCTTGATCATCCTATATATGTGATGCATACAAACTTAGGTCTCACACAGCCTATATGCACCGAATCTTGTGCAACTAAAGAACTTCGGAAGGCCTAATTCAATCAATAGCTCAACATCCTCTGCAGTAGTTTCATCAAATAAGACTCGGATAAGGTGGACTCAAGATCTTCATGATCGGTTCGTTGAGTGTGTGAATCGGCTTGGTGGGCCCGATAGTAAGTGACCGTGTTCATATGATGTTTATAAACCCGTTATTCGACTTGAGGCTCACATTCGTATTACAGAAGCAACACCAAAGCAAGTGCTGAAGTTGATGGATACTGAGGGGCTCACCATTTTTCATGTCAAGAGCCATTTGCAGGTAGAGTGCCATCATCATATCTTTAGTTTGATTGTTGTTACTTTTAATTTAAATGATTTTTATTCCTTGATTTGTAGAAATATAGAAACGCCAAGTACTCACCCGAATCTGTGGAAGGAGGTATTTACATGCTTAACCCTTACAAAAATCTTGATTTTTTGTAGGGATGCATCTGATTCGTGTTCATTTTTCTGCAGCAGCAGGAAAATCCGAGACGAAGAAGAGTAGTAGTAGTACTAATAATGCAGCAGAAATCGATCTCAAAGCGTAATATACTGTTGTATGCATTACAAAATATTCCTCAACTTTATTTCATCCCTTTCATAAGAACAAAAAATCATTTCTTGCAGAGGTATGCAACTGAAGGAGGCTCTGCAGATGCAGCTCGATGTTCAGAGGTGCCTGCACGAGCAACTAGAGGTAGACGATCATACTATTATTCTAACTTGTTGAGAGAATAGGGATGATCTTGAACAAAAGGAAGCTGATAATTTCAAATTCTTGATAATGCAGATACAGAGGAACTTACAGCTGAGGATCGAAGAGCAAAACAAACAGCTAAAGATGATGTTTGAGCAGCAACAAATGACAACACAAAATCTTGCAGAAACTAGAAACACAAGCAACAAATGTACTAATGCTAAAAGCTTATCCACCACAGTCGAAGATCCTGAGATTCTTGTCATAGATGGCTCTGATGATGATATGGTTTTTCCATCCAAGATAAGCTAGACTTCAATCGGGGCCAAACTTCTTGATTTTCTATAAAACTGCATTTGCAGCAAATTATCATGAACCAAGTAGTAGAGAAGCAATGAAACTGGAAAGAAAGAGAAGAAAGTCCAAACTACGCGCATACATGTTCATATCTATCAAAACTGCATTATTTGACAGACCAGTTTTTGATTTGAATCATCTTCAAGAAAGTCCAAACTACGCGATTATTGTACTCGAACACGAACAATCTGAACTGCAGAAGTATTTCGATGCATTTCTTGCTCATAGCAGATGTAAATATGAGACAAAAAGTTTGTTTTTCAAGTACCATCATAACAAAATGTACTTACATTCCTTGTTTCCTTCAAGACGGAACATATTTTCGAACTATATTGAGACAAAAATTTTAAGTTTGAAGACATGAAAATCTCAGAGTAAAAAATAAACTACATCACCAAACTATAATAACAAGTGGTTTCTCAGTTGCAAGAAAGTTTGTGCTTTTTTATTTTAATTAATATGAGTACTATTGTTTTCGTTTCAGTGAATTTCTCATGTTTTCATATTTTCTTCACAGTTAATGTTGGCTTTAGTAAATGAGTAGAGTATTTAATAAAGAGAAAATTGATTTTTTTTTCTTTATCTAATACTAGTACTCCGTATAAGGGTTTACAAAACCCTTAACCGAGTCAGCTCTCTTTCTTTCTATTGGATGATGAAGGTGCAGGGTACAACACTCAAAGACTCGTGTCCAAATACATTCAAGAATCCCTATCGAGGTGAAAAACTCAGTTCCCTATTTCATGGGCAAATTAAAGATTAGCAGAGCGCCCCATGTTCTTAAATGGGTTTCTCTACTGTGCGCAGAAAGCAAATTTACATTTCAAAAATTCAATCTTTATGTAAATGGGTTACATCATCTAGGTCAAAAAACTAGGTTATACGGAACAGAGAGTTGTACTGATTCTACAAATGGTTTGAATTTCGGTGGAAAGGGGCAAAAGGCACGTGCGGTGAGAGCACAAGCACAATCTGCTTTGATAGATTACCTCCATTTAACTAGGAGTTTTAGATATACGGATGCTGAGAATATGAGTAAGAATGCGCCTGAGTTTCTCAATAGGTTGATGCAGAGAGTTGGCATAGATACAGATGATGAGAACATTGAGCATTCTGTCTCTCGATTTTTGAGGTACCATCCAATTTACGAGTTCGAGCCCTTCTTTTAGAGCACAGGCTTGAACCAAACTGAATACGCTCAGTTTCTTCCTAGGGATTTGATGTTTTTGGCTGATGATGAATTGTTGTTGGAGAACTATTATGTTCTGTGTGACTATGGCATTGAAAGGAATAGGATTGGGAAGATTTTCAAAGAAGCTAATGAGGTGTTTCGATATGACTGCGGTGCTCTGGGATCGAAGCTTCGATCTTTCGAGAGTTTGGGGTTGAGGCAGTCTCTTGTTGCCAATATTGTGGCTTCAATTCCTCATCTCTTGAGGGGGGATGTTGGTGAATCCGTCCTGTTCTTCGAGAAGTTAAAGAAAGTAGAGATTGAATATGACTGGCTTTTGGAGAATATAGGCGAGGTAGATTATTACAATTGGAAATGCATGCTGCATCTCATGTGCTTATTGTGCAAGTTTGGGTTGAGTGAGAAGCAAGTTGGTGAAATCTTGAAGCAGAATTCCAATCTTTTGCTTGAGTGCTCCGGTCGTATTACTTTAGGCCTAATCGGGATACTGTTGAAATTCGGATCAACAATGAGTCGAGTACTAGATCTTCTTCTTCAGTTTCCACAGATGCCAGTGTCGAAGTTTACTCATAACTTACACATTCCTTGTGGGAATTGAAATGGCTGCCCAAGATATTGGCTGGATAGTACGTTCGTGTCCTGTTTTTTTGGGTTCAATCGAACTCAAAAAAGTGAGTAGCATGATGTCCATAATGTCCGTTGGGAAAAAAACGCTTCGAGAGATAGTGAAGGATGATCCTTTCACATTAGAAAGATGGGCTCTAGGTAGGAAAGTCGAAAGACTGAGCACCGAAGAGAGGACTGTGAATGATGGGGCTTTGAAAAATCAGTTTCTGATAAGCCTAGGCTTTGAAGAGAGTTCAAAGGATATGGAATTGGCTTGTAAAGCGGTCAGAGGCAAAGGAGAGGCACTTCAAGAGAGGTTTGATTGTTTAGTGAAGAATGGGGTGAGTTGCGAGCAAGCAGTAAAGATGGTCAGAAGCTCTCCTCAATTTCTTAACCAGACTAGTCGTGTTTTGGAAACAAAGCTTCGGGTTTTCTTCGATGATCGGGTGCCTGATTCAGTCAATTTTCCCAAAACTATCGCGTACATAACAAAGAGGATGAAGCTTAGGCTCTTAATGTACAAGTGGCTTCAAGATGAAGGAGCATTGAAAGCAAACGTGTCCTTGGGCACTCTCTTGGAGAAATCAGACATAATCTTTATCAGAAGATTTGTAAATCCTCATGCTGGAGGGCCTGAATTTTGGAAAAACCTGAACGAAAAGCTTATTTGAGCTGGAAACGAATAGTTACTTTTCGACTGGTTTCTGTGACTGGGATTCTTATGGCAGACGTAGTATGGACATGTGCGGTTCACCTTCTGAATAAGGCAGAGAGTACATGAGTACTGATTTGTACATTTTGTTTTTATGCATTGCACTCGCGAACTTAAGCTATAGCTAAATAGATACGTGCATATTGTTTAGTCTCTTCTTTTGATGTCGATAATGAGATTTTACTGGCAATTACTACTGATGCTATGAGTTGAAAATTTTGAATTATGTTAATCATATAGAAGAACAACTATATATGGAATGACATTTTCCTCTGTTAACATTCTGTTATAGGAGCATCCAACCATAGATGATGCTGCTTTGCTGAAAGAGACTGTTTTATGGCTGCAAAGTCGACAAAGCTCGTATTTCATCATGATCAACTAGAGGTAGCTCCTATATGATGCAGATACAGAGGAAACATGATGTTTGATCAAAAACAAAATTCTTGAAGAAATTAGAAATGCAAACTTCTTTCGTTTTCTCTAAACTGCGTTTGCTGAGAATCAATGTAACAAACTAAATTAAATCTGTTGCACCAGAATTATTTTGATGCATTTCTTGGTGACAGCTGAGCTAGATTAAACTCTCTTTCAAGTAATATTATATGCTACTATGTAGTACTTCTAGTAAATTTCAAATTCCTGATAATGCAGATACAGAGGAACTTACAGCTGAGGATCGAAGAACAAAACAAACAGCTAAAGATGATGTGTGAGTGTGTTGTGTTTGCTTTATAAAAAAAAAAAAAAAAAAAGACAACACAAAATCTTGCAGAAACTAGAAACACAAACAACAAATGTACTAATGCTAAAAGCTTATCCACCACAGTTGATGATCCTGAGATTCTTGTCATAGATGGCTCCGATGATGATATGGTTTTTACATCCAAGATAAGCTAGACTTCGATCGGAGCCAAACTTCTTGATTTTCTTCAAACTGCATTTGCAGCAAATTACCATGAATCAAGTAGAGAATCAATGAAACTGGAAAGAAAGAGAAGTATACATGTTCATATCTATCAAAGCTGCATTATTTGACAGACCAGTTTTTGATTCGAATCATCTTTAAGAATGTCCAAACTACGCGATTATTGTACTCGAAGAAGAACCATCTGAACTGCAGAAGTTTTTCGACGCATTTCTTGCTGATGGCAGATGTAAATATGTAACAAAAAGTTTGTTTTACAAGTACCATTATAACAAAATGTACTTACATTCCTCATTTTCTTCAAGACAGAACTATTTTCTAACTATATAGAAAAATCATACAGTAATACTAATAAATAACGCCACACACTATAATAACAAGTGGTTTCTCATTTTCAAGAAAGTTTGTGCTTTATTTTTTTCGTTTCAGTGAATTTCTCATGTTTTCATATTCTCTCTCAAGAGATCATTTTCCAGTAGGATTTTCAGACAGTTAATGTTGGCTTTAGTAAATGATAAATATAGTTAAAAAAGTTTTTTTTTCTTTATTTTATTAGGGTTTTACAAAACCCCTTAACCGATACAGCTCTTCTTTCTGAATAGATGAAGCTGCAGGGTACAACACTCAAAGCCCCATGTCCAAACACCTTCAAGAATCCCCATCGAGGTGAGAAACTCAGTTCCCTACTTCATGGGCAAATTAGAGATTAGCAGAGCTCCCCATGTTCTCAAATGGGTTTCTCTACTGTGCGCAGAAAGCAAATTTACATTTCAAAAATTCAATCTTTATGTAAATGGGTTACATCATCTAGGTCAAAAAACTAGGTTATACGGAACAGAGAGTTATACTGATTCTAAAAATGGTTTGAATTTTGGTAGAAAGGGGAGAAAAGCACGTGCGGTGAGAGCACAAGCACAATCTGCTTTGATAGATTACTTCCATTTAACTAGGAGTTTTAGATATACGGATGCTGAGAATATGAGTAAGAATGCGCCTGAGTTTCTCAATAGGTTGATGCAGAGAGTTAGCATAGATACAGATGATGAAAGCATTAAGCTTTCTGTGACTCGATTTTTGAGGTACGAGCCAGTTAACGAGTTCGAGCCCTTCTTTGAGAGCATAGGCTTGAACCGAACTGAATATGCTCAGTTTCTTCCTAGGGATTTGATGCTTTTGTGCTTACGTTCTGTGTGACTATGGCATTGAAAGGAATAGGATTGGGAAGATCTTCAAAGAAACTAATGAGGTGTTTAGGTATGACTACGGTGCTCTGGGATCGAAGCTTCGATCTTTCGAGAGTTTGGGGTTGAGGCAGTCTCTTGTTGCCAAGATTGTGGCTTCAAGTCCTCATCTCTTGAGGGGGAATGTTGGTGAATCTGTACAGTTCTTGGAGAAGTTAAAGAAATTAGAGATTGAATATGACTGGATTTTGGAGAATATAGGCGAGGTGGATTCTTACGATTGGAAATGCATGCTGCATCTCATGTGCTTATTGTGCAAGTTTGGGTTGAGAGAGAAGCAAGTGGGTGAAATCTTTAAGCAGAATCCCAATCTTTTGCTTGAATGCTCCGGTCGTATTACTTTAGGCCTAATTGGGATACTGTTGAAATTTGGATCAACAATGAGTCAAGTACGAGCTTTTCTTCATCAGTTTCCACAGATACCACTTTCAAAGTTTATTCATAATTTACATAATTCCTGCACATTCCTTGTGGGAATCGAAATGGCTGCCCAAGATATTGGCTGGATAGTACGTTCGTGTCCTGTTCTTTTGGGTTCAATTGAACTTAAAAAAGTGAGTAGTATGATGACCCTAATGTCCTGTGGAAAAATAAGGCTACGTGAGATGGTGAAGGATGATCCTTTCACATTAGAAAGATGGGCTCTAGGCAAGAAAGTCGAAAGACTGAGCACCCAAGAGAGGACTGTGAGTGATGGGGCTTTGAAAACTCAGTTTCTGATAAGCCTTGGCTTTGAAGAGAGTTCAAAGGATATGGAAATGGCTCGTATAGCGGTTAGAGGCAAAGGAGATGAACTCCAAGAGAGGTTTGATTGTTTAGTGAAGAATGGGGTGAGTCGCGAGCAGGCAGTAAAGATGGTCAAAATCTCTCCTCAAGTTCTTAACCAGACTAGTCGTGTTTTGGAAACAAAGATTCGGATTTTCTTCGATGATTTGGGATATCGGGTGCCTGATTTGGTCAATCATCCCAAAATTATTGCGTACACGATAAAGAGGATGAAGCTTAGGCTCTTAATGTACAAGTGGCTTCAAGATGAAGGAGCAGTGAACACAAACGTGTCCTTGGGCACTCTCTTGGGTAGATCAGACAAAATCTTTATCAGAACTTTTGTAAATCCTCATGCTGGAGGGCCTGAATTTTGGAAAAGTCTGAACGAAAAGCTTATTTAAGCCTGAAACGAATAGTTACTTTTGACTGATTTCTGGGACTGGGACTCTTATGGCAGATGAATATGGAGATGTGTGGTTCACCTTCTGGAGAATCTGAATAAGGCAGAGAATACATGAGTACATGTACAAGCAAATTGAACTTGTACATTTTGTTTTAATACATTGCATTTATGAACTTAAGCTATAGCTAAATAGATACATGCCTATCGTTTGGTCTCTTCTTTTGATGTCGGTAACGAGATTTTACTGGCAATTGCTTTAGTTGTTCAAGCCCTTTAACTTAATACTACTCCTCTATTAGGATGTTTTATCTGGATATGCTCTCTCTCTCTCTCTTACCACTGATGGGAATTGTCTTTGTCTGAACTTTGCATATTTACTTTTCTGCTTTCTTAATAATTCTCTGAGTTGAGAATTTTGAATTATGTTAATCATATAGAAGAACAAAGTATGAGTATGCTGCTTTTTATGGAATGACATTTTCCTCTGTTAACATTCTGTTATAGGAGCATGAGCATCCAACCAAAGATGATGCTGCTTTGGTGAAAGAGACTGTTTTATGACTGCAAAAAAAGTCGACGAAGCTCGTATTTCATCATGAACAATTAGAGGCAGCTCTTATATGATGCAGATACAGAGGAATTTACTGCTGAGGATTGAAGAACAGAACAAAGAGCTGAAGATGATGTTTGATCAAAAACAAAATTCTTGTAGAGATTAGAAGTGCAAACTTCTTTCACTTTCTCTAAACTGCATTTGCTGAGAATCAATGTAACAAACAAAAATGAATCTGTTGCACCAGAATTGTTTGGATGCATTTCTTGGTGACAGCTGATGTAAATGTTTGTCTTTCAAGTACTATTATCTATATATTAAAATCTATCATTTCTTCAAAATAGGACACATATTTGAAACTAAATGACAAGAATTTTAAGTTTGAAGACAATGATTTATATGCAGTGTAAGAAAAGAAATCAAAGTCCTTTTACTCTAGTTATCAGGAACTATCGAATGCAAAGGGGTGTACATATTTTTGTGAGAACTACTACCTCCATCCCATTTATTAGACCCCTTTTACTTTATTGACTTTTCCGGCATGCATTTCCACCGAAACTTAATACGGGTTTTAAAATATAATTTTATAGTATCCCGTAAAAGAAACGATACTATAAAATTATATTTTAAAACCCGTACTAAGTTTCGGTGGAAATGCGTGCCGGAAAAGTCAATAAAGTGAAAGAGGCCTAATAAATGGGATAGAGGTAGTATTTTATTTGGTTTTTCCTTTTTTGAGAATTTTGTTGGGTTGTTTTTTTTTTTGAGGAATATCAGTTTTGTGTTTGCAAACCACATACAGTAGTATTTAATAATTAAACCCTAAACCCACACCAAAATTAAATAAAATAAAAACTAATTTAAGTGACTGCAGATGCTTTTTTTAGAAGGAGAGAAAACAAATGATTGATTTTCTTTCGCTCCTTTTCTTATAGTTGAAAATAGGGTTTTACAAAACCCTCAGAGCCAGCTCTTCTTCAACCTAATAGAGGAAGCTCACATCTTCTCAAAGGTACAATTCTCAAAGCCCCATGTCCAAACGATAAGAAACCCCATCAAAGGTACAACACTCAGTTTCCAACTCCTTAATTCTACGCTTTGTTCCAAATATTGTGTAGGAAATATTCATGAGCAGATTACTGATTATCAGAGGGCCTCGTTTTCTCAAATGGGTTTCTCTACTATGCCCAGAAAGCAATTTTACATCAACAAAATTCAATCTTTTTGTTAATGGGTCGCATCATATAGGTCAAAAAACTAGATCGTACGGAACAGAGAGTTCTTCTGATTTGGAAAATGGTGTGGATTTTGGTGGAAAGGGGAAGAGAGGACGTTTGTTGAGAGCTCAAGCTCATTCTGCTTTGGTAGAGTATTTCCATTTCACTAGGAGTTTCAAGATTATGGATGCTGAGAATATGAGTAAGAATGCCCCTCAGTTTTTTGATAGGTTGATGAAGAGAGTTAGTATAGATGATGAAGACAAAATCAAGCATTCTGTGATACGTTTCTTGAGGTACCATCCAGTTAATGAGTTCGAGCCCTTCTTCGAGAGCATAGGCTTGAAGCAATCTGAATACACTCCGTTTCTTCCAAAGGATTTGATGTTTTTGGCTGATGATGAGTTGTTGTTGGAGAACTATTATGTTCTGTGTAACTACGGCATCGATAGGAATAGGATTGGGAGAATTTTCAAAGAAGCTAATGAGGCGTTTCGATATGACTACGGTGCCCTGCAGCCAAAGCTTCGATCTTTTGAGAATTTGGGGTTGAGACAGTCTATTGTGGCCAAGATTATTGCTTCAAGCCCTTGTCTCTTGAGGGGGAATGGTGAATTTGTTGATTTTCTTGAGAAGTTAAAGAAGGTAGAGATTGAGCATGAGTGGCTTTTGGATCATATATGCGCGGAGGATTCTTACGATTGGAAATGCATGCTTCATCTCTTGTGTTTGTTTTGCAAATTTGGGTGGAGCGAGAAGCAAATTGGTGAAATGTTTATACAGAATCCCAATCTTTTGCTTGAATGCTCTGGCCGTAAAACCTTAGGCTTAATCAGTTTATTGCTGAAATTCGGATCAACAACGAGCAATCTACAGGCTCTCTTCCTGCAGTTCCCACGGATGCCAGTTTTGGAGTTTACTTATAATTTACATAATTCCTACACATTCCTCGTGGAAATCAAAATGACTGCCCCAGATATTGGTTGGATAGTACGATCGTGCCCTGTTCTTTTGGGTACCATCGAACTTAAAAAAATGACGAGCATAGTGAGCCTATTGCAGTGTGGGAGGAAAAGGATATGTCAGATGGTGAAGGATGATCCTTTCACATTAGAAAGATGGGTTCTAGGTAGGAAAGTCGAACCGCTAGAATCTCATAGGAATTCTGCTAGAGGAAGGGATTTGAAAACTCAGTTTCTAATAAGCCTAGGCTTTGAAGAGAATTCAAAGGATATGGAATATGCTCTTAAAATGATTCGAGCCAATGGAAAGGACCTTCAGGAGAGGTTTGCTTGCTTACTGAAGAATGGAGTGAGTCGCGAAGAGGGAATACAAATGGTGAAAATTTGCCCTCTAATTCTCAACCAGACAAGTGACGTAACCGAGTCAAAGATTCGGTTTATCTTTGATGATTTGGGCTATAGAACGGCTGATTTGCTCACTCATCCCAAACTTGTCTGTTATACAATTAAGAGGCTGAAGCTTAGGCTCTTAACTTACGAATGGCTTAAAGATCAAAATGCACTGCGTAAAAATTTGTCCTTTAGCACTCTTATGTGTAGTTCGGATGAAGAATTCATCAGACGTTATGTAAATCCTCATGCTAGAGGGCCTGAATTTTGGAAAAGTCTGAACAGGAACATCTTTTTGGCTGGCAATAAATAGTTACTTTCAACTGGCTTTGGGATTCTTATGGCAGTAAGGTATGAAGAGACGTATGGTTCAACGCCTGCAGAACTTGAACGAGGCAGAGAATGCTTAAGTGCAGGTATAGTTTCTTGTAGTCTTAACATATTGCAATTATCAACTTAAGCAATAGATAAGTTAATACGTGCTCGCTTTTCTATTTCTGCTTTGGTTGATTAGCTGAATGACATCTTACTGTTAGTATCCTTCTATATTGATGTTCTTCAGTTAAACTTCTTAAATAATGATTGTAATATACAGAATCTGTGAATAAACATAGTTTCTTTATGGAATGACATATCCTTCTGTTAACAAACACTATAGGAATATTCAACCACATATGCTGCTGTTTTGCTGAATGAGATTACGTTATGGCTTCGAAGACGACGAAACTTGTGTTTCCTGAATCGAGGACGAAACTCGAATGAAGGTGACTACACAAAACTCTCTATTTGGAGAGGGTATGTTCACCACATGTAATGGTTTGCTTTAGTTTATCTGTAAATAATTCTGAGGTAGAGATGAACTGGGAAAGAGTTATCTATGAACGAAGGTTTTGCTATACTGCTGAGATTCATCAATTTCTAATTTTGCTCAACTTTGTGAAATTTTCTGGGTGCATGGCATTATATACAATCATCTCTCCTTTTCTTGATAGTGTATTGAATGTTGCTGAACATTGTGAAGCTTTCTGTGTATAATATATATATAAGCTGGTCTCTTTTTCTTGTTAGTATATTTGAGCAACTATATGGTAATGGGCCTATAAAGCCCAAAATAGAATTGGGCCGGGCCCAGCTTCTGTAATTTTGCCATTCATATGAAGGGCCCTTTATCTTTTCCTGTTGCCCTAATATTTTCAGACAGAAAAGGGCCGAAGCTTTCAAGATTGGAGGCAAGAATTAGAGAGAGCGTAGGGCCCACGCAGCCAGCTGTGCAGCGTGTGGACCCTACGCCAAAGTGAGTGGGGGCATTAACGTAATTTCGCACTCGACAGATTTGGGTCATGGAACTATAGAAGATCCTCTTTTTTAGGTTTCTAAAATTCAACAACCAAGCAAAGAATATTACTCAGTGTCAGGTGTAGTGGTAATTATGAAAATCAATGGATGCAAACCAACTCGGAATTTACCTTTTAGCCCTTCTCTATTTTCTTTTTTCTTATATTTTTATCAATAGGTTCTTAGATTTTCATTAAAATGTGAGTACTTGGGAAATGATAGGTGAATTTGTTAGACTTAAACAGCCATGAAATTGTGGCTATTTAATTTTCATTTAAATGATTATTTACAAAAGTTTAATTTAAAAAGTATTGGTTGAAAGCACATATCAAAATAATATTATGAATAAAAGTTTATAGAAAAATGAAATATTGAGTTTTGAATATTTACATAAATGGGGAAATGATGAGATTCAACAATATAGTTAAAAAAGTGAGAGATAGATAATGAACCTTCAACTTGGCACATTCTTTTAATATGGTAGTTGCCTTTCGACTTAAGATCTTCAATGACGATTGCAATAATTATAATTGAATTCTAACCATAATAAATAATACTAGTATATTGCTTTGATTAAGCGTGGAAGTGAAGAGATAACTCGTGTTCATCAAATTATTTAGAATTTATTAACAATGAATATATAAGTATATTATCATAGTCCATATTATATTGATGGAATTTATAAAACTTAAGAAATGAGATAATTAAATGATCATGAAAATAATTATGAGGTAGATTATTAATTATTTCTATAAATAACTTGCTATTACATCTGCCAACTTATATATATAATCTGACAAAATCTTTATATAAAATGTTTGAAAAAAAACAAAATAAATAAATATTGCCCTCCATCCCACCCTATCCCAAACAACCCATCCAATCCAAATACTACCTCCATCCCATTATATTAGAGCTTATTTTCATTTTGGTCCGTCTCATTATATTAGAGCTCTTTCCTAAAATGGCAAAAAATACTTGGTCACAATTAAATCTCTCTCCTTAGAATTGATTATAAGCCACATATCATTCCATTTATTGATTTCTGTGCAAGTCAAATAAGGTATTCCATTTATTGATTTCTGAAGTAATAACCTTAATATAATGGGATGAAGGTAGTATATTAAAATAAGATAATTACTCTTGTACAGCTCTTCTTCCTTTTAACTACACAGTTGTTCCAATTTTTTCCTCATTTTCTCTTTCTCTGCTGTTGCAGAGTTGCCTCCCTCTACTCACTACTTAAGCTCAATTTCAACCTTTAATTGGGGGAAAGCTTTAATCTTTGTGAATCCCACATCACTTTCTGAATCCATTTCTCATTCCCTTTTGTTTTCTTGATCTGGGCATTCATTTTTGTGAGTCGGATCAATTTTTCACCATAATTCTCACTAATTGTTACATCAAGACTTCGTCTCTCTACTTCCATTACTATTGAAACTATTCATGCAAGTCAAAAAGTATACATCTAATTAGTGGGTTTTTATTTGCTAGTACTTGATTGGTTCGACGATATTCTAGAATATTTCATCTGATTAAGGAAACAAGTAGAGCATCTATTATTTTCTGAGGTTAGCTTCATTTGGTATGCTTCGCTTCTCCCTTCGGTATCGTATACAGAAGTTTGATAAATCTCTTAATGTGTGCGTGTGTGTTTGGGTATAAATATTTTTTTTGTTTATTTTTCTGGGTTGTTTGTTTTCTGATTTAGTTTTCAAGAATTCGAGGTATTGCTCTATTGCTGCTTAATTATTTTTGTGTTATAATTTTGGGATAAGTGTGGATGAACTTAATAGATTTGGTTCACTCATTCTAAGCTCTGATGCTAGGTTTTTTGTTTGTTGAGTTCTAATCATTGAATTTGAACCTTCTTAGATTACTAAGGTTACTTTCAATTTTTCAGTGAGGGGACACTTATCAAGCTTTGTAAAATTTGCAAGATCAGGTTCTGCTTATGTTGATTCAATCTGTTTGTGTGTTTGAGTTTACTTGTTTGGAGCTTCACATCCATCTTTTCTTTTCTACTTTTGTGTTAGCTTTAAAATCTTTTGTGTATTCCAATGAGGATGTATATGTTTTCTTTAATCCTAATTTTTTGTATACATAGCTGCAGATTTACTATTTTTGTTGTTAAGAAATGGGTAGAGGGAGAGGAAAAGGAAGGAAACAGACTGCAGCCGCCGATCATGATGATATTGGAAGTGGTGAGGATGAGAAGTTGCCAATGAGGAGAAGAGGAAGGCCGCTGAAACCATTGAAAGGTGAAGTCGAAGAAGAGGATAAACTTGTGATGATAGAGAAGGAAGATGATGATGTGGAGGAAACCAAGAAATCGGGTAAGAGAAACCAAGCTGCTGCAGAGAATGGGAGGAAGAGGAAAAGGGCCTCAAATGTAGAGGAAAATGCAGATACGGTGAAAGAGGAAAACGTTGTAGGAGCCAAAGCTAATGCTACTGACTTGATCAAATCTGTTGGATTCAGATCAAATGGGAGTAGAAGGAAAAATAAGCCTAGAAGGGCTGCTGAAGTAGGTGTCGAGTGCCAATGAAGATTGCGTATCACATTGAGAGATGAAGCTTTCATGGCTTATATTGGCTCTTCAGTATTTCTTTGTTTTTCGTACATTTCATTTGACTTGATGGTTTTGGTATTATCGTTGAGAACAATTCTCGAATTGATTGTTTTTTCATTAGTTGAGAAGATATCTTCAGATTGGTTCTGTTTTTGGTATTAGATAGCTACAAGATTCTTCATGATAGTATTTGGCTTTGAGTTGCCAAAACATTTTGATCTGCCAAAAAAGCTGTTGTGTTTTTTTATACAATTTTCTCTGTGATCATATGTACCTTCTGTTATCATATATTTTAGTTGATGCATTAATATATAAAGCACCAACAGTTGTTCTTTGGGATTTAAATGTGAACAATGCAGAAGTTCAATGTAGGCTGATTTAAGGAAGATGGAAAAGAAATGGACGAGTGAATTTACAAGGATCAGCTCTTCACGAAATTAAGGTAAAATACGAAGTCTGTCTTTTTTCATCGTATGGCATTTTGGGTATTATTGGTTGTTCTATTTATTCAACAGTAGCAGTTTCACTATAGCATGACAAAAGCTCGATGCTGATTTCTTGAATTTTGGTACAATCTTAAGCTATGCTTGGAATTTGCATCTTTTCTAACTTCATTTTCCCTCAGTTTAATAATCTGCATCAGTGTGAGAATTCAATTATTTGCTTTACTTGAATCAATAAGTGATGGTTATATTGGAACTTTTTTTTGCTGATGTGTGGTTGAGGGTTACTCCAAGACTCTATATCTTGCTTACAGAAAATAGATAAGAGGAGATACATCGTATATAGCAGCTCTATAACATTCATGAGTACTTTTTTGCGTCTAAATATTCATTTTCCGTTGCATTCTTGACTAGTAGTATTATGCTTAGTAACTAATTTCAACATCCAATACTCAGTTCTTGGAAATAAGCATTCGGTCATGTTTCTTGAATGATACTATTCATGTTATTTTCTCGCTGCATTCTTCTCCACACTGATGCTTTTTTCGACATGATCAGAATTCTTTCCAGTTTCTTGAAACTCTCTGGTTCCATAAAGTGATGCATGCTTGTTTCGAAGAAAATCTTGAAGACGAAGAAGCAATTGAGATCATGCTTGTGCTGAAATCTGTTTGATTCTTGATTGAATGCGTTCATAATCCAGTATTTTTTTATAGACTTATCTGCTACATTTCTGCTCTTTTTGTTTGATTTTATCCAGTCATTCTTCATCAGTTGATTTATTCTCATTCTTTGCTATCCTTTGTGATTTTCTGCTGTCCATTTGCATCTGTTAAGTACCACCATATTGCTGTTATTGTGCCTCTTATTCTTTAGGGGAGAGAGAGAGAGAGAGAGAGAGAACTTGGGCCTATTGTAATTAAGGCCCACTCCAAATGGGCCTTAAATATGATTGCATATCCAATTATTGTGTACGAATTATAATCTGCACCCACTTCTTAATTCAAAGGACACTAATACTACACTCGATATATATAATTTTATACAATTAATATGAATATTGATATGATTTATTTAAAAAAATGTACTATTCACATAATGTGACCACTAAATTCTTAACGTGTAATTTTCATTAGTCACTTATATCGTTGGTGGACATGAGGTTGCCTTGTTATATTCAAATATTTCTCTTAAAACATTTTCATGTTGCAAGATAATTACAAAACACAAATTCTAACCCCCAAAAAATTAAAATAAAAAATAAAAAATACTACTTCTATCTCATTACATTAGTTATATTTACTTTTTGCATATATTTTTACTGAAACCTTGTACGAGTTTTAAAATATAATTTTGTAGTATTGTTTTTTTTACGGGAAGTATCCCGTAAAAAAAACAATACTACAAAATTATATTTTAAAACTCGTATTATGTTTCGGTGGAAAAACGCGTCAATTAGTAAATGTGACTAATGTAACGGATGAAATTATTATCATGGTACTCTGCGACACATTGTTGTTGGGAATGGGACCTTAAATTTTGCATTTTTTTTAAATTTTTTTTACTATTTGCCACGAAGTGTCTTGTCTCATATATTTGTCTATTTCTTCAAAGTTAGATACTTGGAAGAGGGAAGACAAGTAAATACGGAGTAATTAATATTCTCACTGTCGCCGTGTAAAATTACAAAGCTCAATAATTTGTCCTTTTATTTTTTATTTTTCAGAAAATATGTGAACTTATATGCCTCCTTTATAAGTAACTATTAATATTTTTTTTTCTAAGATTGAATGATACTCGAGCACAATAATAATTAATATGCTGTCCACACAATCCAATTTTTGTCATAAATATTTTTTCCAACATCAGAGGAGAGATATGTTTTAGATTCATGGCATTATTACTTTATCAGCCTTATCAGATATGAATGCATGATTTTAGAAAAAAAATTCAATTTTTGGCAGAAAAAGTTGTACAAATAGTACTTTTATATATATATATATATATATAAATGATATGCTACTCACCTCCCGGTGGACACCTTTGTGGGCACCTCATCGTTTTATCACGTTTGCATTGCTTTTTTTTTTTTTAATTTTTATTTTTATTCTATATTCTAGTATCTTATAAATTAATTTAGAAATCATAAAATCTAAAAATACATAAAAATCAAAGCTCGATATATTTTATTACTCATTTTTTGAAGTTAAAAATAAAAAATAACAAATTGAACATTGATTTTTTAGATTTTATGATTTCTAAATTAATTTCTAAGATACTAGAATATATAATAAAAATTAAAATAAAAAAAAAGCAATGCAAACGTAATAAAACGACGAGGTGCCCACGAAAGTGCCCACCGGGAGGTGAGTAGCATATCATTTCTCTATATATATATAATCTTAAAAGTACTATTTGTTCAACTTTGCAAATACAGTACTAAACTTTGTAATGAAATTTGCACGACAAAAAATAATGTAACATTAATAATGGCATCAGAACATATGCTAATAATAAATTGAGAAATAATGGCATCAGAAATTAACTTATCATTGTTGCATGCCATATATACTTCTGCATCCCATTGAGATCGGTTTTTTTTCTTTTTTTTCCAGGTATTATAATTATGATCAATTAATTATCTTGAATTATTCGAGCAGTACACCACAATTACTTTGTAGTACAAATTTATATAAAAATTTCCCAAGAGAATGAAATTCCGTATGCAGAGATAAGCAAGATTTTTGTTTCCATATCAAGAAAGACTGATAATGAATAATGATTGGTTCATAACTTCATAAAAGTACAATTTTTGTTGTTTAAAATGGGTTTTTTTTGAGTTTGGAAAACTAGGGGAAAACAATTTATTTTTATTCGGTCAATTTCGATTTACAGAAAAGTAAGATTCTGGATTTGATGATGTATTTTTATTATTTCATTTGTTGAAATTAATAATCTTGTTAACAGCACTGAGTAGTAAATTTCAAAACGAAAAAGTGATGGGTTGTAAAGCTGCAGAGACCTCCATAAATGGCTCTCTCTCTCTCTCTCTCTCTCTCTCTCTCTCAAGTGGCTTGCCCTCCTCCATTATTTTGATAGAAGTCTCTTCGAAGAACTGCTCCATAATAAGCTGGCGTTATGGCCCATTGTCAGGTTCTCATATTTTTATACAGCCTCTCTCTCTCTTTCTCTCTCTATATCTTCCCCCACCATCACACACACACAAACAAGAATTTTGAAGTTTCAACAGTGGCCCGCCGATTCTGAGGTCTCTATTGTTAAAAGTTTCTACATGTGTGTGTCAGTGCGTGTTGTGTGTGTTTTGTTCCTTCTTTTCAATGTTTAGCCTTTCAAGTTGGTGTATTTTTGAGAGAATACCAAAAAGAACCCACTTTTACTGAGAGAGAGAAAAAGACGACCCCATGTTTCTGGTATTATAGTATTAAAATAAAATTAAAAAAATCCCTCTTTAAATCATTTAAAATAATGCATGTGGGTTCAATCTGATTCAGAAAACAGCAATGGATGGGTTCTACTAGGCATCAAGAATGGAAAAGGGCTCTTCTTCTTCCTCCTCCTCCTCTTCCTCAGCTGGGCCGGACTCACTCAATGGCTTGAAGTTCGGCAAGAAAATCTACTTTGAGGGTGCGGCTTCTGGGAAGAACGGCGCTCCTCCGCCGCTGCCTCCGTCTCCGGCCAAGAAAGGGAGGACTGCGGTGGTGCAGGGCGGCCAGCCGCCTAGGTGCCAGGTGGAAGGGTGCAGAGTAGATCTGAGTGATGCTAAGGCTTACTATTCAAGGCACAAAGTTTGTGGAATGCATTCAAAATCTCCCAAGGTTGTTGTTGCTGGCCTTGAGCAAAGGTTTTGTCAGCAGTGCAGCAGGTCACCTCTCTCTCTCTCTCTCTCTCTTAGCAATTTTAAGTATAAATTCCAAGATTGTATCTTGATTAAGCATCATACTCTGCAGAAAATGGGGAATTTTGGGCCTCTGGATCTTTTTTTTTCTTTCAAATTATTAATGTTCATGCCTTTTCATTTCTTGTGTTTTTTTGTACTAGTTTTTTGAGGTTGAGCTGTATTCTGTTGTGTTGATGTTTGATTTGGCTTTGCTATTGTATGGTGTTTTCTTTTTCATTTCTTTGTCTGTAGTTAATTCAGTTGTTGCCTTTGATAGTGATGTTTGAGGACTTCCAAAATGTTTGAGAGAGAGAGAGTAATATCTAATTCACCCATTACATGAAATGCATATGGTGAATGGTTGTTGTGATAGGGACTGATGCACTAACCATCCAAATGCAATTTTTCCCTATTTTAAGCTCTGTTATTCACACTTTGGGTAAACTATACTACACTTAAACCTTCTCACTATAATGATGAAATTAATCTTTAATGATCGAATACCTCTAGCTTTGATTTTTGTTTGCTTATAATTTTTTTTCTATTAAAGTTTAGTTTAGGCATTGAATTTGTGCATTTAGCTAAAGAGTAGAAATTAGAATGGAGGCTGTAAATCTAAAGATCATCTGATGTTTCTCGTCCTGTTCTTGATTTGGGGCAGGCATTTCCAGCTAGTCATGTTCTACGAAGAAATTATGGTTGCCAAATTTCTTCATTCATATAATTCTACTGTGAAATGATACAAGCCAGTTAGTTAAGCTCATCATGTTTAGTTGATGGTATATATTGAAAATAGATGCTTGGTGAATAATTTATATAGTGGCTGTGATCAGATACAGAAACACTGACTGAGTAGCTTGAAGCTTCAAGCAAATTCTGCTTAGTTGTAGAATTCCTCTTTGAGAATGTCTTGAAGAAAAAGCATGGTTTCGTAAAGGTGCGAAACTGTATAATAACTTACTAGTCATGGAAATAACATCATAGAAACGAGGAATGATTTACAATAACGGAGAAATAAGCTTTCACTGTAACTAGAGTTTGCTGAAGAGTAGGCGAGTAATCACTAAAATTCTAAAAACATGCATGGTTCTCTTCATATAAGATGGTACTTTTTATTTTGCTGTTATAATAGATTCTTGTTAGCCTTATTCCAGATTCCATCAGTTACCTGAATTTGACCAAGGAAAACGAAGCTGCCGGAGGCGCCTTGCTGGCCACAACGAGCGTAGGAGGAAGCCACCAGCTTCGTCTTTGTTGTCTTCTCGCTATGGAAGTCTCTCTCCCTCTTTTTTTGGTCAGTCATCTCATCGATCAACTAAACCTCTATCTCTCTCTCTTCTCGCTTCTTTCTCTCATCGTATTTTGATGTACAGAAGACCGTAGCAAATCTGGAGGCTTCGTGATGGACTTCAGCACACACCCGACTTTCCCCGGAAACCAAGCTTCCATAACAGGAAAGTACCACCCACCACTGCAGAGCAGCTCGCAGAATCCTTTCTCTCATCATCTTGTGCAAGGCACAACATCCTCAGAGGGATGTTTCAACAACTCCGCCAATGCTCTCTCTCTTCTGTCAACTCAGCCGTGGGGCCCGAGAACCCGGTCCACGAGCCTCGGAGCTACCCACTATCTTGGAATCAACATGGCTCAGCCATCCATCAATCATGGTACAACCATTGGTCCCTTTGTGTACAACCATGCTATGCATGAGATGCCTTCTGATCTGGGGCATGGACAAAACTCGCACGGTGCCATTAACGAGTTTGTGGGAGAGCTCGGATTGGGCCAGCCGAACGAGGGGCAGTTCCACGAGCTCGTTCAATCCAGGGGGTACGATGCTTCCCTTCAGCATATGAATTGGTCACTCTGAACTAAGTCGAATCTCCTTTTTTTTTTTTTTTTATCTCAACGATCGGAGAAATCCTCGGACAAGATATGATCTTGTGTTGTGTTTGCTGTTTTAGTACTTGCACATTGTTTGTTTTTCCTTCTGTTATGGATCAACTGGAATCTTGAATATGATGATGATTAAGTAATGTTTTTCTTGAAAGTGATTGTCTGAACTCTGAACTGATTAGTTAAGTGTCTGTTTCATGTAAGATTAGGCAAATTTTGACTTAAGGTTAATTCAGCCCGAAATTTTGACTTTGGGCTGGGTTGATTTGGCCCGAAATTCTGGAAACTGTGCCTGTAGCATTCTGAAAGCTGGCAGAACAACTGAATTTCTCATCACATCAATCCGAAATTTTTATGCAACAGAGATCGTTTCTCTTTAGTCATTTTAAAATGAATTAGGTAGATACATGTGTTTTTTTCTCCTACGACTAGCCTACCAGGCATCAGAATACTGAGAAAATAGATTCGGTATGTAAAGCTCGAGCTCAGTTAGATGTCTTGGGTGCATCGTTTCGTCTAGCTTCCCATGTCTGATTGGCCGGAGTCTTGATAACCAGCACTCGTTGAGCCAATGGAGATTCATGAAAGTTGTCCATCCATTCATTATAGAGGCCATAGGCTTTGAATCTAGTGATCGTCTTCGTTGATTCCAGGGCAGTTTGAGTCGAGCGCCTCCATTGTCTCGTACTGAGCAGAGCAAGTAAGATGCAACTCCAAAAGATTAGGCATTTGGCATCAAAGTTGAGCAATTTCATTTACAAACATCAAGAAAGATGGTGATTATCACTGTTGCTGCGATTATATTTACCTGGCATCCGCAGAAGAGACAGTATTTGAACTCGTTTCTGAGCTTCAGCAATATATTTAGCAAGTCCTGCATCGAAGGAAGGATATGATTAACGATCTAGTTTCACCGTTGCAAAGAGAGCATATTCTAAGTTGTCAAAGAAACTAAGCAGATTAGATTCTCAGCATAGTTTCATTCGTATGGCAAATCAAGAATCGCGATTATCCATACCAAAGCGCAAGCTCATCAAGCACGAGATGAACTAAAATACGTACGAAGAGGGCAACACTAAACCATATGCTGATACAACTTTCATAGCATAGCAGAGCATAGCATCAACAGCAGATCATTCTAGAACCAATTCAGAATGAAACAGAGTCGTAGACGATTTTCCAGATTATAGCATACAAGATTGCACTTTGCTGAGTTTAGATACTATATAAGCAGATCACATCAGCACAAGACTAGACTGATCAAGCCACATACAATTTTTAAATTTCTCTGCAAGTATAGAAACAAATGTACCTCTTCTGTGATTTCTTCTTCCTCTTCTTCCTCTTCCTTTTCCTCGTCCTCTTCTTCCTTCTTCTCCACCTCAACTTCCCTATTTTCCAGCTGTGCAAGCGCAGCATCTGCCTTTCGAAAGTTCATTACAGTTCTCCTTCCCTTCCACCTCTCCTTCTGATGACTCCCGAAAATCTCCATCATCTCATTCTCCCTCATCTTATTTATCTCATATTTCTCTTTCTCTCTCCTCATCTTTGCTACCTCCGGATCTTCTGTACCTATCCCAGCTCGACCCCTTCGGATCTCGACAGAAACTGGTTCAGCCATACCAGAACCTTCTTTGCCCAATGCAGAGCCTGGAGTGTAGCCCATTTGTTTCAACAGCTTGAAACCAATATTGGACTGTGGAATTGCAGAACCTAAATTCTCTAACGTTCGTTTATCCTCTTCGATTTGCTTCCTTTTCCGGTCGACATCTCTCCGCACCTGCCAGTTCTGGAATTTCGATTTCTTGCTTGAAGAAGATTTCGACACTACGTGATTACTACTCGAATCCTGAAAAAAAAAAGGTGAAAACTTCTCTTGAATGCATAAAATTTCACTGGAAGTAAACATTGAAAATAATGAACAATCGGGAAAAGAAATATCGAATCAACAAGGCTTTCAACTCATGGTAATTCCGAACTAGGGTACGGCGAAATTAGAAGGCGTAATGAATATGTTCAGTAAAAAGAACCTTTTTCGCTGAAGGTTGAGGATTCTCCGACGGTACAAACTGGGAGAGGTCTCCCATGTAATCATCTTCGTCTTCTCCGGCCATCAAAGCTTCAAATTTGATTACAGATACTCCAAATTTTCAAATTTGTATATCGATGCTTCAAGAGGGAAATAAGGCAATATTTAAACCCTAAATCCAAAAAAATATCTCTTTACTCTGTTTGATAGACCTTATAAACAAAGATAGGATGAGTTATCCAGGTTAATATGTGTGTTTGGTAATATAGACAGAAAAAGTAGCCAGCCCTGGATTATAGCAGAGCCCGGCGGTATTTCACTGTAGAGTTCCGATATTTCGTCTGACCGAACTCGTTGGATAAAATAAGCAAAGCTGAACAGTATTGAAATACGCTCAAGCATCTTACCCATTTGCCCTTTTCTTCCCCAAAAGTATGAACCCCACTTTCTTTTTCCAAGTATTTTTTACGGTTTCAAAAGCCAAAACTTTCCCCAAATTTTTTCTGCAGCCTGCAGCCGTTCTCTCTCGTCGGGAAATCCAGCGGCGTTTGGCTTGGTGAAGTTTGGATTTGGCATCTCAAATTCTTTAGAAGAACCAAGCTTCGGTGCGTTTATCTTATTTCTGATTTTTTGCTCAATTCTACATATAAAAGAGGTAAAAATCGCACAAATTATGAGGGATTTTTCATGTCTTCTTTCATGTATTTTCATTGAGAAATTGGGTGGATGATATGATTTCTTATTTCCTCGCATTTCCAAGATTGATTCTATTTGATTTTCACTTTTGTCGATTTCTTTCGCTAATTTCTCCAAACTTTTCCACAAACTGAAGAACCAATAACCTCTAGGATATTGAGGTAATTTTATTAATTTGGCAAGGTTAGTTTTGTCATTTACACCAACAATTTGGGTTTCTGCGTCATCTACCAAACACGTGTGTTTGTTATCTAACTTTTTCATATTATTTAGCAAACAAACATATAAGCTATGTAGGTTTTATTTATCTTAATACTATTCATACAAGTTATGTAGCTATGTAGGTTTTATTCTAATTTACTAGCCAGTCTACTATTGAAAAAGAAAAAAAAACTAAACTTTGAAATAAAATATTCAGTTACCGCTGCTCATAACCAACATCAGAAATCTGCAACAATAATTGATCCAAAGTGAAGAAAATTTTGTTCCTTTCTTGATGCAATCCATCTTCAGCAGAGAAAACATGGATCCTACCCTTCACTTTGATCCAGCTTTCTCCACGAACTTTCTTCACTCCCTTCATCAAAACTCTCAACTTTGCTGCATTTCTCCAGTCACCAGCAGAAGCATATATGTTGCATAGCAAGACAAGAGCAGCAGTGTTACAAGGATCAATCCTCAAGATATTCTCAGCAACACGTTTCCCGACTTCGACGTTCCCATGGTTTCTGCAGGCTGAGAGTAGAGCTTTCCATATCACTATATCAGGTTCGAATCCAAGTTGATTCACAAGAGCTTCTGCTTCATGGATTCGACCACCTCGAGAGAGAAGATCAACGATGCATGAAATATGCTCTCGTGTAGGGACCACGCCGTGCTCTCTTTCCATAGATTTGAATAGCAGCATCCCTTCTTCCACCATTCCAACATGATTGCAAGCAGTCAAAACTCCCACAAATGTAACTTGATTCGGTTTTATGCCTCGTTTCTTCATTATCTTGAAGAGATCCAGAGCTTTTTCTGCATAGCCAGACTGAGCAAATCCCATGATCAAAGAACTGCACGAGACAACATCCGGATTTGGCATGCTGTAAAAGACCTGCATAGCTCTTTCAAGTGATCCACACTTAACATACATATTGATCAATCCATTCATGACCGTGATGTCAGAATCGAGCCCGTTTTTCACAGCACAGCAGGTAACTTGCTCCCCCATTTCTAATGTGGCAACTTTTCCACAAGCTACAAGAACATTAACCAGAGTAATACGATCAAATCTCCTGTGAAACTGCAGCAACCTTTTAAATAAGGAAAAAACTTCTGTAGCCTGGTGCTGCTGCATGCACATAGTGATTATAGCATTCCAAGAGACTAAATCCGATATACCTCGAATATCATCAAACATGTTATATGCATCTGCATGTTCTAAGCAATTAGCATACATTGTAAGTAATGTATTACATACTGGAAGGGTAAGAGCAAGTCCAGTCTTTATAATATAGCAGTGAACCTGTTTCCCTTGAGAAAGTGTTGAGGAATCCGTGAAGCCACAAAGCAGGGAAAGGACAGTGATATTGTTAGGCGCTGATCTCGATTGCCTCATCTTAGAAAAGAACAGCATTGCTTCATTCACATCGCCACCATATGCAAATCCTGCTATCACTGCATTCCATGACACTATATCAGGGTTTTCTATGAGGTTAAATGCAGTTTTTGCCGAATTCAAGAGACCGCATCTTGCATACATATCAGTTAAGGAGCAGCCAACAAAAACATTGCTTTCAAATCCATATTTAACACTTATTCCATGTATCTGCCTCCCATAAACTGGCTTACTGAGAAAGCCACAAGCGCTGAAAACGCTCCCAAAAATGAACTCGTTCGGGTGGAAAATACCCTGTGACAGCATTTCCTTAAAACTACTCAGAGCTTCCAACTCACAACCCAGTTTTGAAAATCCAGCAATAATCGAACTCCAAGAAATCAAATCCTTCGACTTGATTAAGGAGAAAACATTCCATGCCTCATCAACTTGACCAAACTTGGTGTACATTGCAATAATAGCATTTTGAGCTATAAGATGGGAACCAAATTCAGACTTAATTACCTGAGCATGCAACTGCTCCCCCAAACCAGTCTCTATCAGGCTCGAACAAGCTTTAATCACACTTCCAAATGTGAAGTGATCTGGCATAAAACCAGACCTCTGCATTTGAATATACGATTCGATGGCTTCAACATCACCACCATTCTGTGAGTATCCAGCTATTAATGAATTCCAACTCACCACGTTTCTCTCCAACATACTGTCAAAAACTCTTTTAGCATCCATTGCTGATCCGCATTTTCCATACATATTGATGATGTGGTTCTCAAGAACCATATAGGGCAACAAGTTGGATCTCAAGATATGTTTGTGAACTTTTCTTCCATATTCCAAGGATTTCAAAGATGAGCATGCTAAAATCAAATGAATATAGGTGCTAGGATCAATCAAGCAGCCTGCTTTCATTTCCGATGCTTCAAAGGCACGAAGGGCGTCTCTGAAAAGCTTTTGCCTGCACAAGGAGCCTATATACACATCGAGAGGTTGTTCGTTCTTGAAGATTGAATGTGCAGCATTGTGTATGCCACGGTTGACATGGCTACAGGAACATCTTAGAGCAGACTGCAATCTTTGTATCATTTTCTCCTACTGAAAACACCAGTCTGTTCTTCCTCAGCTTAATCATCTAAACAAACAAGTCACTAAGATGCAATACGACTTCTTCATTAGAGAAACCATCTTCTTCCTTAGCTCTGCTATAAAAAAAGAAGTGGAACGAACTCAAACAAATAAGTTCAAGTCTTGAGATTCTCCAGTTTCTTCTATCTCACCACTTCAAAAGCGCTTCTGTAGCAACGCAAAATTTTCAATGATAATCCTTAGCCACTGTTCATCGCTAATATGGACTGAAATCCGCTTTAAACCGTAGTGAGGCAATTCGTCGAGCACATTACCTGCACTCGGCTAACCCAAATTTTCAAATGAATTCTTTACGATTTTTTATGCCAACAGAATAGGAAATAACCCATATAATAAATTCTCAAAACCAGTTAAAAGTATCATCGCCCGCATATGTATGTGTGTGTATACATCGCGCAGAAATGAATCCATGAATATACAAATGGAGCTCCTGTATACTATCGATATGCAGGGCTAGTTCAGTCATTTCCCATTAAATAATTAAAAATCCCTCTTTCTGCATTTAAATCATTAATAATTCTCCGAATACGCTCATTATTAAGGCCCCTAGCACGTCGAGCTCACGCGCTTCTAACTGCATAACCGTCTCACTCACAGCTGAATCCAGTCGTCTTATTTTCACATTTCAGCTTCTTCTTCTGTTCAATCACCATCAACCCTCTCTCTCTCTCTCTCTCGCTAGAGGTAACGCTAGCCATGATTCTCTGTAGTTAACTAGTAATCTGAGATAGTGTATATACATTTGCATGCTCGCATGCATTACATACATGTATACAGATTTGAGTGCGTGACTGCGTGTTTTTGCGAGGGTTTTCTGGTTCTTGAAAGAGGTTTTTTCGTGGTTTTTCTTCAACCCATTTTCGTTTACAGCTCCAGATTCGTGTTTGTCTTGCGATTTGAATAGTTGCGAGTCTGTATGTGTATGAAAATCCATGATTTTATGCATTGGGCGTCATTTTTGTGAGTGTGTTCTTCGCAAGAATCGGTAATTCCGATTTGAAATCGACGTTCTGAAATTGTTGGGTTTGTGTTTAACTTCGACCCGATCGTTCGATCAGTACTCCATTTCACTTGTTTAGCTTGGATTTCGTTCGTTTCTCTCTGAATGCATAGGTTGCTGAAAACACACACACGCACACATAGATACGTAAGAAACTAGAAAGTTCATGGGATATTACTCGGTGAAAAATTCTGCATGTTATTAAATTTTACTTGCGATTGAAGTTTGGAGCAGAATATTTGTTCGAAATACTTTTCTTGATTTTCACATCTGCGATTATGCGAAGCTTTATTGAGTGTTTCTAGTTTAATACTGTAATTTCAACCTTTTTCTTTCCTTGATTACGGAACTAATCCTTTCTTTGGTTTTTCGCTAATTTTGCAGGAACTTTTTTGAGGGAAAATTAAGGAAATATGGCTACGAATCTGTTCTTTCTGATTCTGGCGTTTTATTGTGCGACTATGGTACTTCCTTCTTGGGCAAGCACTGATGACTTGGATTGTAAGCTGTCTTTCTTGAACTTCAATCTTGAATTGCGTTATACTGTTGACTGCCAGTGACTGCTTTTACCGATTTCTTGAACTTTCTGCTGAAAAAGGGAAGAAGATTGTTTTGAAAAGTCGTTTTAAAAGACTCTACATAATCTGAGCTGTTCTTAAATTTCCTGCAAATTATTGATCCCTGCGAGAGAAATATGCAGATATATTGTAATATTGTTATGGTTTTAAGTTAGTTTCTTGGTATTCTTTTCTGTGTTGGTATACTGCTTGGTTTTTACAAGGTTTGATTGAACATAATGTGCATATTTTTAGGCAATTCAAAGCCCATATCCGAAATTTTGTGAAATAGTTTTCAGTTTTCATTGATCAGAGCATCTAATTTTTGTAAGGGTTCTATATAGGAGAAGCACTTCTTCACAGCTAACTTTTATCTTGTTTAGCTTTTGTAAAGTACTGATATCGAGCTCGTGTTATGCAGTTCAAGCTCTTCACGGTCTGTATAAGTCTCTCAACAAACCGATGCAGCTCGAGCATTGGAAAGCAGAGGGTGGAGACCCTTGCGAAGAACCCTGGACTGGAGTTCAATGCAGCGGATCATCGGTTATCAACCTGTAATTCTTTATCATTGTTATGATAAAATATATTCTTCTTGTATACTCGCCATTATAGTTCACTGTAACTTTTTATATATGTTCATTTTGCAGTAAACTTCATGGGCTGGGGCTAACTGGAAATCTTGGATTTGAGCTCTCCAATCTCAAAAATCTGAAGCATTTGTAAGAAAAACTTTGTGAATTCTGTGTCTTTCTTCAGTATATTCACCTATACATAATCATTCCTGCCTTGTGATCTGATTTTGATTGTGTATACATCATTTTATTAGGGACCTGAGTTCAAATAACATCGAGGGATCAATTCCCTACAGCTTACCTCCTAATCTCACACATCTGTAAGATACTGAACTTAGTCCGATCTCATATGAACTTAATACCATTTTCTCAGAATTTTTAATAATAAGCATTTTGATTGTATCAGAAACTTAGCTGAAAACAAGTTCAGCCAGAGCTTTCCATACTCGATAGAGAAGATGAAACACCTTCGGCATCTGTAAGTAGCTCTATGTGTGATGAATGCTATTCTGAAATTGCATATCGTTCTGTATGATTACTAAGCCATGTTTTACACCATGTAGGAATCTGAGCCACAATTCGTTATCAGGATCATTGGGAAATGTGTTTGATGGCCTTGAGAATCTTAAGGATATGTATGTTACATCGAACAAAAGGAATCAGTTAGGCTACGTTTCTTGAAATTTCGTTTCTCAGTTCTGATAATTGCAATCTTCTTTCCCTAGGGATATGTCGTTCAATAGCTTCACCGGAGATCTGCCTATCTCATTCAGATCTTTGACAAATCTTACAGGCTTGTGAGTTCCTCTTTTTTGAATCCTCATTTTATCGACTGTGACAAAATGCAAGCAACTGACTTGATTTATTTTTCAGGTTTTTGCAGAGCAATCAATTTACTGGATCAGTGATTTTCTTGGCTAATCTCTCTCTCACTTACCTGTATGTGTATCTAATAAATTTTGTATTATTATTTCCAGTTTTATTTTAAGTGATTGTGCACTGACTAGTTCTAATTCCAGGAATATCGAAGATAACCATTTCAGTGGTGTTATTCCAGAGACCTTCCAAAATATACCAAACTTGTGGTATGGTGTAATGTCTTCAATTTATCAATCTGAATATGCCCTTTTGATTTTATAATTGTTTGGCTCAAATGTTGCCTTTATTCAGGTTTGGAGGCAATAACTTTGTAAGAGAAACAAACTACCCTCCTTGGAATTTTCCGACTGACTCTATTCCGAAAGACCAGAACAGTCCAGCATCAGCAAATTTCAGTGCTTTCGAGAACAATCCTTCTCAAATAGATGGAACTCACAAACGGAAGAAACCAAATGCAGCTGCAATTGTTCTAATAATTGGTGGGATCATTCTAGTTTCAGCATGTGCAGGTCTCTCGATTATTGCTCACAGGCAAAAGTCCTTTATGAAAAGGCGCAGAAGTTTAGTGAGCAACGAAGGCTCACTGAAATCTCTCCCTACTGATACCCTTCAAGGTAAGAAAAAACTTGTTGTTTTTTTTCGTTTATTAGATCAATTCATTTTCATATTACCTTTTCATATATTTCATGTTGTTTCTGTATAGATTATACATCGGTGAGTGGACAAGGCAGCCCTCATACATCTGGATTCAGCTCTTCCCCCATGATTACTCCCTCTCGTCTGCCTCCTATTCGAACTAGAACACTGAAACTGCCGAGGAGAAAGAGTTTCTCCAAGAGTAAAATGGGAGCTGTTCCAAAAGTCTACACTATAGCAGAGCTTCAAATAGCAACGAACAGCTTCGGTGAAGAACACTTCATTGGCGAAGGATCCCTTGGTTCTGTTTATAAAGCACAGTTCCCAGATGGAACGGTAGTATTATGAACTAAAACTTTCTGCTTTTAGTGTTTGCAGAATTTTTGAAAAGTGAAATTTCTGACATGTATTCTGTTTTTTGTGTAGGTTGTAGCTGTGAAGAACATAAAGACAGTACCTCTATCCATAATCGAAGAGCAACAGTTCTTTGATGTGATCAAGAACATATCTCGTTTGAAGCATCCTAACATAGTGCCTCTTCTTGGTTACTCTATGGAGCATGGGCAGCATCTCCTAGTGTATGAGTATATAAGGAATTTCTCACTCGATGATGCTTTGCACTGTGTCGCGTACAAGCCACTGAACTGGGGGACCCGCCTTCAGATTGCTCTTGGCGTAGCACGAGCTCTAGAGTAAGTACAAGTTATATGATTTTGTCATTTTAAGTAATTTATCCATTAATCTAGGTATGTCAAGAAACTGTGCTGTTTTTTTTTTGTTTCTCAGTTACATGCATACTTCATTTGTGCCGCCTATTTCCCATAGCAACTTGAAGGCTGCTAATATCTTACTCGATGAAGAGTTGAATCCCCATGTCTGTGATTGTGGCCTGGCAATACTGAGACCTCTTTCTAGGAACACAGTTAAGCTCAAGGTATGCTTCTACTTTTTCTTCTTCCCCTCTTATTCTTTATTGTCTCTCTCTCTCTCTCTGAAATTTGGAAGTGTGCATGGACAGGCTTCTGAAATGGCGATTGCTGATAGTGGGTACGTTGCACCGGAGCATGACCAAAGTAGCTCTGGTAACTCAAAAGCTGATGTGTATGCCTTTGGAGTGCTGCTGTTAGAGATTGTGACTGGAAGAAAGCCCTTTGACAAGTACACTCTTATTTCTGTACAACCTCTGTTCTACTACAACTTCCCCATTGCTATTGTCTCTCATAGTGCATTACTCTCTCTCTCTCTCTCTCTCTCTCTCTCTCTCCAGTTCACGAGCACCGGGAGAGCAGTCACTGGTGAGATGGGCTTCGTTGAGGCTTCACGACAGTGCATCTTTGGCACAGATGGTTGATCCAGCCGTGAGAAACACTATTCCATCAAAGTCTCTTTCTCGTTTGGCCGATGTTGTGTCTCTGTGTATTCAGGTATTATTGCACATTTACCTCATGCCAAGATAACTAAGTTTATTCATGATTATAGTTTATAACCTCTCTATCTCTCTCTCTCTCTCTCTCGATATACAACAGCCTGAGCAGGAATTCAGGCCCCCAATCGGTGAAATTGTGGAGTCACTGTGCCGTCTACTGAATCCAACTGCAGCAGATGTGGCTGAAGCAGACTTCGAGCGATCTTTCAGATCGACAAACACTAGATTCTTTGGCTCTCCCACGCAAAGCTACTATTCTGTGTAATCTTGCTTTTCACAGTGAACTAAAGATTTTGAGAGTAATTGAGACTAATAAGATACGATTGTTCTGAATAGTTGAGACTAATATTGCTTTATAACATCAATTTTAGTTTGGCTGTTCGAGGTATATCATGAAATTAAGCTGTTGTCAACAGCTATATATGCATTTGTTCGAGATAAAAGAAAAAGAAGCTAATGCAACAGCATTTGTTAGCATCTATTGTTACAGGTTTACTACAGACACACTAGTTTTTTTTTGGAATTTATATATTCAAGCCATTACTCAACAGAGTGTTGATCTCTCCAATGATATTGACAGGTCTTCCATCGAAAAGTTTTGAAAGTGTACTCTCACAAAGTTGCTTCAATTCTCTGGTTTTCACAAGAGCTGCTTCCTGCAAAATAAGATAGTAAAAGTTACAATCAGTTGATTGAATTAAAATATGACTCAACTTTGCTAGCAAGTAAGAATCGTAGAAGGTAAGGAAACTAATGTAATGAGCCTTTTAAAGAAGTGAGTAGACAATTTTTCTCTAAAATGAGCCTTTTAAAGAAGACCAAGTTGCTTATACAAAGTTGCTCATTTACAAGACGAACTTACCTGTTTGGGCCATGAGGAAGATAATGAGTTTTGCAGCTCTAGGCGTTTAGTATAAAGGTCTTTCAGTCCTTCCTTCAACTTAGACTCATGGTGCTTCTTTTCCTCCAATGTAGTTACCAAACGATCCAAAAATCTGAGTGCAGATGGTTACAAAGACAATGACTGTTATATAAGATATCATAGAGCAAAGCATGAGAACAGGCACCTAAGAGCTATGGTAAGAGAGGGAAAAGTTCCAATGATGATAAATTTGGACAGTCAAACTGCAAAGAGAAGCTAATACTTAAGGACTAATTGTCCATGCAACGAAGCACAGTGGACCAGTAGTGTCTTCTAAATTATACATATATCTGAAACCAAAATGTGTGTGTGTGTGTGTGTGTGTGTGTGCCTCAGAGAGAGAGAGAGAGAGAGAGTAGGAATGCTGATACCTTTTGGAGTTGAGTATCATGATCATGTCTCCAGTTTTCCTATTAATCAACTTTGAGATGGCTAAAGACACATTTGACAGCATCTCTCGGATAGAGTCAGAACTGTACTGCTGGAGCACAAAGGGAGCCATTGCTTGAACTTGATGTTGTAAAGATAGGGTATCTTCATTTGTCAATTCAAGCAACCGTTGGTTCAGAAATGCTTTAACCTGATCTCAGTGTCAAAGCGAAAGATGAAACATAGATAAGCAGATGTTTAAAGAATTAGCAAGACATGTATACATATAAAACCATTGCTTGGTTTGAAGGACTCTTCCTTGGCAAAATAGTCAGAGACAAAGTTCATTGGAAAACAATAACTTGTAGTAAGTGAAGCACTAAGTAAGAATTAACCTCAAATAAGTCGTCGAGGATCTTGTTCCTGTATTCTGTCTCCATAAGCTGACTCCTCTCTTGGCTACTTCCAGTTGCTTCAGCTTTAGAATGGTGATAGGATAAACCAGATTCTAAAGGAGAGCTTACTAAGCCAGTGTCCTCGGCCCCACCAACCATTGAATTCTCCACATTTATATCCCAAGAAATACCCTGATTCTCAAAGCCATCTTTATGAGGAGAATTCGGCAAAGCATCACTAGCACTAACAATTTCATAGGGACCCAATCCATTTCCATTATCTTCAGTTTCTACAGTACCAATATCCCAATCAATGTCAGAGCTCTCGAAATTAATATCCCAGTCAATGTTTTCAGCTGCAATATCTGCTTCCCCACCAGGTTCATCAAGGCTTACTTCAGTAGTAATAGCACCAAAAACTTCAGGACTAACAGAAACATTAAGAGAAGGGGGATGTAGACGAATATGAATCAAGTTCGACAAGACAGGGCTAGGAACTTTCTGCAAGGACATAATTATTTGTAAGACTGGGATATTAGATGAATGATGTTGCTTTGAAATATCATTGGTAGTGAATCAATTCGATAAAACCCTTACATCCTTCTCAGTATGAGCATCTTTAACAAATGTTGAGTAGAACTCAATGGCTGTTTTCACAGAATCACCGTTCAATACTTCTAACATCTGACTGAAAGTGCTTGGAAGAGATGTTATAGCTGTTTCCAACAACTCTGACCTGACATTGATACCCTGCAGAGCCAGACTCATGTTTATGTATCAATTGAATACAAAGCACCATGGAATGAAAAATGACAAATACAAAGAGTGCAAACTAACAGAAGGACCTGCAATCCTAGCTCGTGACAAGCCTCTGCATATTTTGCTGCTGAAAGAGCTGCATTTCTCTTTATATCAGCTTCCTTTCGCTCTAGTTCCACAAGCTGTTGTTGACTCTTTTGGACTTGCTTCTTCTGATATGGACTTTAAAATGAAAGGGGACCAATTAGTAAGAAGAAAATATGTTATAAAGTAGGCTGCATATCAATGATAGGAGTTATAAGAAAAAACTACAAAATTTTCTCACATTTCATAATTCACATTTTGGACCATTATCTGCGCAGCCTCACCAAGAAATATATGATCTTTCTCATAAGCACGCACTATAGTCTCCCAATCACCCTGCCACATTCAGGAATTTGAGATGAACTGTCAAATGAGATACTCTAAAGGAGACACATATTCAAAGAGGACGGCTCTAGATATCTTACAGCAGCACCTGAAAGCCGACCAAATATATTGCGGCTTTCTGGAGTCGACTTTAAGAGAATTTCATATATTTTCTTTGCTTCCAAGTAGCCAATTCCTGAAAATATAATTGCAATAACAACAAGATATAAATTCCCGACTATAACTCCCCAAAACTGTAACTATATAAAAATTAACAACATCCAATTCGAAAATTTCCCAGGAGCCGTACCTACATAGATACTGTCCTACCTTAAACAAACATACTTCAATCCTATATGATACTCTCACATAGAAAAATTATGGTATACTTTTATACATAGGGTTGATCAATTTTTTAACCTCGGCATATTTCCAATAAATTTCAGAAAACCAAAGCCAATTGGCATTTCCAAAGCATCTCACATACTTTCTCTCTCTTTCCTTTTTCCCCTAGAAGCACAAATGCTTACATTGAAGCTTAACAATCATCACGGTTTAATAAAACAGAAAGTGAACGGACTATTACAGTAGCGATGAATAACAGGAAATAAACATGCAAAGCAACTACACAAGTAAGAAGAGATCTAAAACCTTCGGGGTCGAGGGTTTGGAAGAAAGGATCAATGTCTTTAGGCAGTGCAGCAAACGACGTTGAAATCTTCGCCCTCACAGCCGCCATTCGCTTCCTCCAGTCCGCCAGAATCCTCTTCCGATCCACCAGCCATTCTTCAATTCAACCAATACATCAACTCAATTTTTATTTTATTTTATCACGAACAACCAGAAATCAAACCAGACGATGGTGGAAAGCAAAAAATCACAGTCAACAAACAGTCGAATGTAACTGATGACCTCACCTCCGAGACGAGCAAACGCGATATCGATCGGAAGCTTCCTGATTTCGTCTTGATTCTGCATTTCTTTCAGCTGAAGGTTTTGGATTTACCGAAGCAAAGCATAAATCTGCATAAAGTCTCGTGATTTTTAGAATTTATTTAGCTCTGAAGTTTTCACAGTTTCGTTTCAGGCTCTGCCAATTCATTTCCTTCGTCTGTAGCAAAGGCGTTACACGTGGACTTGGGCTTTGGTTCAAATTGGGCTCCGTACTAATCAAACTTGGGCTCCACCTTTGGTAATAAAATGGCCCAAAAAGGAAATTGTCTAAGGCCCAATGAGGCCCACTATGCTGTCGATTTTCACATCTTCATTTTCATCTCCTCCTCCTCTCTCTCTCTCTCTCTCTTCTCTCCAGTCTATAGCTTTCTCTCTCTCCGACAGATCTGAAGTTCGGATTTTCGTAAGGTGAGCTACTTCTCTCGGATATATTCTCGGATTAAAGGCATATAGATTAATGTCCTTTCCTTTCCCTTTTCAATTTTTAGTGATAAAGCGGAATTAGTTCGCATTCTAGGGTTTGAAATTCTATGATTAGGAAATTTTTCAATGAAGGCTTGAATTTGAAGATGGAATATCTTGGTTTCGCCTGCCAATTTTGTATATCGTTGCTATCATCGGCCGTTCTTGTACATTTGACTTATGGAAACCTTTGATCATCATATTTTGGAAACTCTGAGGTGCTTGCATTTTTGTTAAATACAGTCATACATGCCCAGAAATTCTTTACTTTGGGAAATTTTACATCAATTTTATGCAAGAGCTGCGTGCTTCAGCTCCTCCCCTGAAATTTTTTACGTTTTATTGAAAATTACGTTATTCACCTGAATCCGAGTTCCAAGCACACCGTAGATAACTATGTTTGCTCTATCATCCCTAAAATGCCAGTGGGTGGAGTATATGCAATTGTCAATTGCCATATTTCGTAGGGCTTTGTGGCTATTTTTTAGTGATTACCATATCAATTCTCATCTGGAGTTGATGTATCCGGAGTCGATCAAAGAGGTGCTGTAAACTGAACACCAACTCAATCTCGATGAGAAATGGATAATACACTTTTTTGCTTCGCACCTTTAGGTTTCAATGTTTTTTCTTTCTTTCTTCCGAATGCCCATGTCCTTGAATTCTCCGTTTTATGTTGTTCTGCAATGAGTTCCTGTTACTTCCTTTCCCCTTTCGCCTTTTCTTCAAATTCATTTTGATTATTTTTGTTATTATTGGTTGACTAATAGTGATAGCTTAATATATTATAAGGCTTTACCGTTCGCTTCTTCATTCGTTGTGCAAATAGAATTTTTGTGGAGTTAATCAAAAGAAAGCTAAAATGGATGTCGAGGAGCTTAAGAAAATGGAAGATGAAGAGTCTTCTATCATGAAAACAATGAAAGGGGCAACCACCGGATTTGTTGCTGGCACCTTTTGGGGTATGGTTGTTGCTACTTGGCATGATGTGCCTCGTGTAGAGAGGAGCATTGCTCTTCCTGGTTTGATCCGGACACTGAAGATGATGGGTAATCATGGAGCGACATTCGCTGCCATTGGTGGAATCTACATGGGGGTGGAGCAGCTAACGCAGAAGCAGCGTATGAAACGAGACTATATAAATGGAGCAGTTGGAGGATTTGTAGCTGGTGCTACTGTCTTTGGCTTCAAAGGTAAACTCTTCTTCATGTTTTTTTTTTTTTGTGTATTTTACTGTGACATTGTTTATGAATTAGTCTATTGCTGAGCTGAAGTGGGGTGGATTTGATCTCTAGATTAAATTGTTTGTCATTTTTGCAATTTAGCTCCTTGAAATGGTTTTATGGTACCTATTACTGTTGGAATCTGTTAGCTGCTATTTATTGGCATGCTTCATGGCAAACTTTTTTGTTCTTTAGACTTGTATTTGATAAACTGAGAAATTGAGAGGATGCTCGGGCTTGATGTGCTTTGTTTTTCTACATGTAGTTGCACCTAATCCTTCTTCAATGAAGTTTGTCTGTTTATATTTACCTCTGGTTTAAGACTGATTACGTTATGTTGATGGATGTCTCAAACATTTTAATTTATTAGGGCAAACAGCTACACAATTTAAGGAATATTCTTAGGCACTAGAAAATTAGTGCATGCAACAAATTGGTGGATATGCAACTTACAATCAATGGTGTCGCGCATAAAATATTATTCTCCCCAGCTCATTTGGTGAACACATTTTCTGATAACACATTATATACTTTCTTCGCCTATTTAAGATGGTGTAACTTTTTCGTCATATGTTCTTTTTCCTCCTGTCCACTAAATTTACTAAAGAAAATTCTCCATCTCTGTAGGGAGGAGCATTTCATCGGCCATGTCTGCAGGAGCTACCTTTGCAGCCACTTCTGCCATCCTCGAAGTATTAGGTATCGAGAAAAGAGAAACTGGCAGACAAAATTACGTTTACACCCGCGAGAAAAGGCCTGCCCCGAGTGTCAATTAGTTACTGGAGTTGCAGTTTCTATTAAGTTCTTTGTGAAACATTACTGTACTAGGCCTTGTTTTGTGGTTGCTTCTCATGGTGAAAAAGACCTGTTCAAATAAATTTTCTGTACTTTCGTTGGTTTACATGAGATGCCAATCATTATCTACACATGAAATTGTGGTTAAAAACAGTGGCAATGGCATGTAAAGTTGATTGGTGTTGGGATTTTTCTGCAAATCATTGCAGGATTGTTGTTTTCTTGAAAAGGAAATAAGTGCTTGAACTTGATCCATGGCAAAGTGCAAGAGTGCCAATAGTTTCTTGTGTTTAACAAAGATGTTTATTTCGACTTAAAATTGGGTTATTGTGATGCAGCAAAAGTAAAGCCATAGTTTTAAAATCATGCTAGAGCCATTTGATTTTGACTAATTATATAATAATATGACGAGTTTTTTTTAACTGGCTAAAATCCAGTTTTAATAGTAACTGGCTAAAATCCAGTTTTAATAGTATTAGGCATAAATGAAAATTACTGGATACAGTTTTTTTTTTTTTTTTTTTTTTTTTTTTCCTTGAAACTTTACTGGATTCAGTTTTAAATTCCAAAAAATATGGGCTTCTGTATATATCTTTTCTTTTGATTTATGATTAAAAAAAAAATTAGATCCTCAAAATCCTAGACCAACCAATTTTCGTTTAGCCCGATTTTTAATGGCCCAATTTTCTCGGGCTGAGCCTGGAACTTCAACACTTGTGCCTATTTGGGCTGGTATTTTTGCTAGAAACATGAGAATTCCACAAAAACTGGATTTTTCAAAGTAAAAGAACACCAATAAAGATATCCAATCTCATTACATTCTTGGTGCCACGTGGCGGAAACCCATTCACAGTCGTAAATTTCGTTGGTCCCTTGGAGGAAACTAGACATAATGGAGAAATCAATTCATAATCTGAAGAGAGAGAGGAGAGAGAGAGAGAAGAGATGGCACTGGCAGGGATAACATGCTGTTACCCCTCAACAGCATTCTCCTCTCAGAGGTACTTCACTCTTTGCCCTTTTTAAATCTTCAAAAACCAAATTATTCTGCAGAATTATGCTTTCTACGAATCAAGAAAGAAACCAACTATATTCTGCATTCAATCTTGCATCACATTTTTCTCTGCACATTTACCACTTGAATTAGTCCAAGTTTTTATACCCTTTTCTTCTACATATTTGTACATGTAATCAAGAAAATAAGTTCAATACCCTCACTTTCTGGCTTTTGTTGGTTTTACCTTTTCCTTATTGCACTTCAAATTGTGATCACTTCACCAAAATCTTATCCCTTTATGAAGAACTTAGCTACTTCCTCACATAACTAACAAACTAGGAATGCAATCTCAGCAACTTAACTCCATCTTGGCTGGTACTCGCAACGACTAAAACACGGCTTCACAAGAAAAGATCCTTCATCAAGGCAGAAGTGAGCTTCGTGGACTCCGATGAGGCGAAGCAGCTCATAGCAGTCGATGGCTACGCAGTTGTAGATGTTCGAGACAAGTCTCAGTTCGAGAGAGCCCACATCAAGAACTGCTATCACGTCCCATTGTTCATCGAGAACAACGACAACGATTTAGGCATGTTGTTACACTTCTTGTCCAAACTCATCCTTGCCTCCGTGTTTCTTGCAGTTTGTATATAACTAGTTGTGTATTAATCCATGATAGGAACCATAATAAAGAGAACTGTGCACAACAATTTCTCTGGCTTGTTCTTTGGCTTGCCTTTCACTAAGGCTAATCCAGAATTTGTACAATCTGTTAAGAGCCAGTTTTCACCTGAAAGTAAACTGTTGCTTGTTTGTCAAGAGGGACTTAGGTAATACTACACTTTCTATGATTGAATATTTTTATACAATCATTGATTTAGATCTTGGTTTTTTTTACAAAATTGATGTGTTTTTGTTATGGATTGAAGGTCAACTGCTGCTGCAAACAAATTGGAAGAAAATGGTTACCAAAATATAGCCTGCATTACATCTGGGCTCCAATCTGTAAAACCTGGTGATCTATCTTCAAGATTCACTTCCATTCAATGAGAAGAGAGTATACATATAGGAAAATGGCTAATAGATGGGGTGACTGCAGGTACGTTCGACTCTGTTGGTTCGACCGAGCTGCAGAATGCAGGGAAGGCTGGTTTGATTACAGTTCAAGGCAAGATCTCAGCAGTACTGGGGACTGTTCTCATCTGTGAGTTCTGTTTGATTTCTCATTTTCGTGTTACATCTCTGTGTTTTACCCTGCATTCATTTCTGAACGATTGCTCGATTACCTCGCAGGTGCACTTCTGTTCGTCACTTTCTTCCCTGACCAAGCAGAGAAGCTGTTAGCGCTCGTCCCAGCAACCTAAAAGCTTGGCATTTCACCTTTTCGTGTAAATCAGTAGAGCTTAGATTTTGGACCTGAGAAGTTGAAATATTTCGGGCAAGGCAAGGGAATAGAATACATGAAAGAACTGTAAATTTTTCAAGCAGAAATTCAGTTTTACAGGAGCTTCTGAGAGCATACATGAATATTTCTACATTTTTTCACTCTTCTTTTGTCAAAATGAGTCAAGGGATCAATCTCCTTGTTGATAGCTAGAATTTCAGAGCAATTATACTGAAACTACAATATAATTCGTTAGCAAACAGGTAAGCAGCAATAAACAGCCTGCTTGATTACATTAGAATGAGAGCTCAATCTCTGAACAAATCTGACGTGGCAGCATCGAAGTCCCATCACCCTCCAGAGCAGCAAAAATGGCAAGAGAGGAACTTGAAGCGCCTGAATTTTCATTTGAAGGGGAAAATGCATGAAATTTAACTTCATTCTTGATTATTCTGCTCTTCCTACAGCAAATGCTCTTATTCTCCTTGTAAGTAGTAGAGCTGTCGAATGTTTCCAGATGCTGTCCATTCATTCCAAAAAGGAAGAAAATGAACCATATTAGCTATAATATTATCAGTTAGAAAAGAAAGGCAACCCACAGTATCTGCATCTTCGTCTCCACACAATAGTTATATAGATTTGGTCGAGATTGCAGATTATAGGGAAGGGATATAGATGAGGACATAAAACTCTATATAGAAGGGTGGAAAGATCGAAATATGCTTTACACAAAAAGGAGACAGTGTAGGTATTACCATGCAACCATTCTTTGAAATAAGCATGGAGTGCGCTTGATACTTCTCGCTTCTTGTTCTCGTCAAGTTCAGTGTCCCTCAATAGTTGCTTAACTTCTTCCAAACTTTTAAGCTGCACATCAAAGAAGATAATCAATCATCATTGTCATGACTGTGTCAAAGAAGGAAGAAGAACAACTTGAACGTACATTTTTCTGTTGTGATGCAAGGTAAGGTTCGGGTAAAGGGAAGGGATTATCTTTCGTCGAACCAGCTTGTTCACTAGCCACCAAGCTTGGAATCTGATCATTGAAGAGCATGTTTGTCACTGTAAGAAATGTACAGAATATGGGGAAAAAACCCTCTATATTGATAGGGACCCGGAAGAACACCATAAAGCCAAAAGTCAACAGATAAACATGAAATTTATAATCAAACATCTTGCATGAGCAATTTTAACAAACAAAATCTGCTGAAAGTTCATAATCATATGGGAAATACAGAATCACAGATGATATTTCACTATATATCCCATCAGATGAAGAACCTACCAGAAAATCGGTAAAGTGATTCGGATCAAGGCATGTGGCAGATTCAGCTACGGTATCTGAGCCACCAGCAGGATGGGATAATGAATCGTGCGGATCAATGATTCCGAGAGCCACAAGTTTATTCCAATAATTGATGTTGGGATCAATTCCAACTTGTTTCAAGTGCTCCTCCAGTTGTGAGTAGAATGTGTTATAAGGAGCCACCTGATAAACACCATATAAAATAGTGAAGAAGGAAACCCAATCACAAAAGTTGGTCAAAGAAAAACAAGGATGGTAACTTTTTATTAATGTTGAAAAGATCAGGGAAATAATCGTAATAAACATTTATCAACAAAACTAATCAACTCATAAATCACGAGGCAAGTCTCACCTGTAACTTGTGATTATCACCAACAATGAGGGGTTGCTGGTTAACCCCCAAGAAGAATATGCACTCACGGCAGTTGGCAATACAGATACGGTTGGCTGCACAGATAATATGAACACGTTCACAGTGCTCAACTCTAACGGCCTGTGGTAGACAACTACTTAGATATATGCTTCTAATTTAATTATAGGATCGTATAAATTCTGCTCACTCCATACAAATGAACAAAATCATGCTGTCAACTTCACCCATGCACTACCTTGCCAACAGCTCCAAGGAAAATAGTTGCATCAGAACATCCATAGACTGTTGCATATGGCACAGGTGCCAAGATGTATATTGCTGATTCATGGCAATTTACTACCTGAGCAGAAAATGGAAAATAATAGAAGATATAAGTTGTAGAGAAGTGCAATGGGCTGTAAAATGCACCAAATGTAATGTTATATTCGGCCTAATTAGAAAACTGAGAGAAAGTAAATGAGCACATTTGGAGGGAAACAAGAAAAATATTCACCTTTACAGATGTACCCTTAATATCAGATGCCTGTTTTGTGCATGTTGCTTTAGAGATCCCCTCAATTAAACTTGGACCTCTCTGGCTACTTGAGGGCTTTGCAGTACTTGTGGCTACATCAGCCATTGCAACATCCTGATCAGAAGAATTACTAGGCCCACTTTCTTTTGAAGTTATTCTATCAGAAATATGTTCCTGGGTAGAGGATATATTCTGAAGAAGCCAATCTAGAACTTGTGGTGCGGGAACAGGAGATGCAGGCATGTCGGGATCTGAATTTGCAAAAAATGGAGTGTTCTGGCTCAAGGGAAATTTCTCAGATCCCTTTTCCCCAAAATAAATCAGAAATCCAAGATGTTCGAACTTATCAACAGATAAAACCTGGAAGAAAGAACAACTCAACTCTTCAATGCAAAATGTTCATTGACAAAATCCAAGAAAGATTCATACACTCATCACTTTATCTAAAAAAAGACTGCCGAAAAAGGTAACTAGCATTACTTTAACTTACCATAGATTCATCACCTTCCCCTTCTGTAGCATCTGCCAAGAGGGAAAGAATGTTGCCCAAGTGTTTATGCAGATACGATAACTGATGAGCCTCTTCATCAGCTTGAGATGGCATAAACCGACGGCTGTTGCTTCGCACCAACTGCAACAAGCAGAGCCATGTTTACAGACAACGACAATAAATCAACTCAGCTGACTCGCAACACTATCACATTACCTTCTACTTTCGCTAAGTTTAACACGTAAAAAAGTACACAGTAACTGCTAAATTCTACAATAACTTTTCAGGCATTTCCCCTCCAATACGAGGTCAAGAATCAGCAATGATTGTGGATGCATATCTCACATACAAAATAAATTAACCTACAAACATGATATTCATTGATTAAAAAACATGAGCTCGCATTCCATTTATGTCAAGCGGTTTGATTCATACCAATAATGCTAGCCTACAGAACAATGCATATACAGAAACTTAGAAAAACAAGAGAATGAACCAATGAACTAATTAGTAAATCAACACAAAAACAACCAAGCATGTCCAACCAACCGAAAGGAAGATTTGGAAAACATCGTCACCTGTAATGGCGAAAGCACGGATAGAAATCCATCAAAAGCCGACGTAGACGGCCAAACATCCGCGACAGCAGCAGAATCCTTGTGCCCTTTCGGCAGCAATCTCTTGTAATTCTGTATGTACAAAAACACAAGTAAATCATACACATTGGCCCCGACTTCATCAATCTCTTTCGGAGCCCTAGCCTTTAGAATAGGATCGGAATCATCATGCAGGACAGAGGATAGGGTTTCGATCAGAAGGCGCGAATGCTCCACCGGGATTTGAAGTACACGAGCTAGGGTTTCAGAGTTAACTCGGTAATTCGGATTCGATGAAAGAAGAGCCGATTTGATAAGGGATAGAGTCTGCACCCCATCGGAGAAGATGAGCTTAGGGATGGGAAGAAGGCCGTGCTCGAAGGGCTCCCGGCGGGGATGGAGGTAGAGGGAAGAGGTGGGGGTGGGGGTGGACGGCGTAGGTGGCTCCGACTGTTGTTGCTCGGCGGCGTCGGCTTCCGTCATTGCGGCGGCGCGTGAATCTGGGAGGCGGAAATGGAAGTTTAACGCAGAGCAGATCTTGTGATTTAAAAAATAAATAATTAATGTAAGAAAAACATTAAGACCTATATACTTTTCGGGTCAGATCCGGATGCAGTAAAACTGGGTCCCCGCGCAAATATTGGTATTATTTTTTTCTTTAGCGGAAAATATTGGTAATTTTTACATGTGGCGCATTTAGAGCCTTAATTTTAGTTATTGATTAATTGTTGAGAAATATTCATACATAAAATACTAAAATTATATAAGCTCGAAAAGTATGATAGATTCTGGTATTATTTAAACCGAAACTAAAATGTTTAAATATAGCATGAGACCTTCAATTCTCATTATATCCACCAAAATTTGTAGATCTAGTACCAATCCAACATATTTATTCTTGCTATTCATGAGAAATTTCGACCTATGTTTGTCAGTTGAAATTCAAAAGAACTGATATCCTTTTCTTTTAATCATTTCATCAAACTCCCAAATTGGCTTTTCATTTCATCAAATGCATATCATCGTACAAAAATAAACAAAAAAAAATAAAAATAAAGATCTCGTCTCATTTCATCTCAGAGCATGCAATCTGCACGCGCCGGCAACCGCCGGAAAAAGTTGCTAGGGGCGGAAGGCATCTTGCTCCTAAACCTCGGATGCCTCAACCAGAAGAATCCTGCTAGCATAACAACAATCTTGCAAGGTGTAATGTAAAGAGCCACCGCCGCAACGAGGCAGAACACCACAAAGATTGCGGTGGCTCTTGGATCTCTCCAGCTCACCAGCCCACTCAGCCTCTCACATTGTGTTGCCAAGTCCCCCACAACAGTCTGCACCCTCCCGGCCACGCTCCGAAGACGGTCGTACCTCATACGCACCACGTCTTCACGCTTGGACGTGGGGAAGGTGTCGAACTCCTCGTCTAGCTCGTCTTGATGGGTTGCTTCGGCCCACGACACCTTCGGGTCCATGTGCGGGGGGTGGCGGGGCCGTGACTTAAAATTCCACAACCCGATTAAACAGATGTAGAGGAAGGTTGTGGGGAGGATGAGCTCCGGGTAGCATATGAGTATGCAGAGGAGGAGGTGGACTAAAACGGTGGTTATAGGGTTCTTCCACTGGCGAACTTGTCCGAGCCACTTGCTCAGGGCGATGAGGCCGGAGAAGAAGGAGACTATTCGGAAGAAGTTCGCCTTGCTCCTCCGCATGCTCCACATGTGGGAGTCGACGTCTAGCATGTGCTCGACCACTTCCTTTCTAAGCGGAGGCTCGGCCCTGCCTAGCCTCGAGGCCACGATGTTCATGGCTTGAAACCGGAGGCTGTCTAACTGGCTCACCGTGAAAGGGTGGATGTAGTGCATTTTAGGGAGCAACGGCCGGCTGTAGAGGTAGAGCAGGTGGGCTAACGAGAGGCAAGTGAACCGAAAGGCTAGCTGTAATTCACCCATTTTCTTCAAACCGGAAGGTTGTAAGGTAAGCAGCGGATACGAGTGAGTGTAGATTTTATCTGTTTCTAAGGTTGACAGCCGAATCCTGACCTTTCCAATTCTTGAATCCTTCTGACTGCCACTGCCACTGCCACCCAGATGGCAGTTATCAAAAACTGCCAGGGTGATGACAGTGCAGGGATCATAGACCTCCCATATATACTGCTCGTTCCATCTAGGGCTAGTGCTCTGCACTATGGTCCGCGACCTAACCCATTTGTGGCCATACTTAGCCACGACATACGCATCCGTGCTTGGCTTGCCGTCCTTTGATTTCATCTGGGCAAGCCCCTGAGCACTCAGTATCCCGACCTCAAGTATCCCGATAGGCTGCTTCCAGAGCTCCCGGGCCGTTGGCCTCTGGTCACTGATGTACATAGTGGACTCATCCAACACGTGGTACCCGCCTTCAAGGCAAACCCGGAGGTGGATCCGGGTCGAGAACTTGTTCATCTTCCTCTTGTCCCCCTCCAACACTCCAAACCCGAACTTCTCGAGGTTGAACCACTCGGAATGCACGGGGCGGTGATCGAGACGCCTCTCGAACTTGGTGAGAGGCAAAGTGAGCCTCCCAACAGCTTCATCCTTGTTAGCCTTGGTCTTGTTCTCAACTATGATCACCAACTGCTCCTCGAAAGGCTCCGCAGCCACAAAGAGCAAGTCCTCGTTCCAGAACGGATTGGTGGAGCCTGTCGTACACGATTTCGTCTTCAACAGCTGGCTCCCAACCTGGGCTTTCACGAACACCTGCGCCGGTTGACTTTTGTCCTCCCACTCCACATCCTGAGCCTCGATCACGTTGACCCGAATGTACCACAGTTTAGGCGAGACGTACACCTTCGACCTCACACTGTACACGCCCTCCCCGGAAACAGAGCTGGCGTCGGAGTGCCAGGCTTCCGGGAAGGCTTCATCGGCTTGAGTCCCCATCCAAACAGCAAGCATGACTTCGCCTCTCGCCTTCAACTCGCCCCTCCGGTTCTCGAGGCGGTACCACTGCGGCGCTAGGGGGCTGTCCGGCGGGACCCTCGTCGGAACTTCGTTCAGGTCGAACAACACTTTTCCGAGATAGTCGTCCTTGGCCACCATCTCCCTATCCCTCACGTACACCTCGAGGTTGGTGGACTGGATCTTGTCCTTGGCGAAGGCGAAGACCTGGTTCCACTCCGGGTTGGTTTTCTTCTCGAAGTGCTGGGTCTTGCCCTTGTAGTTGCCGAGCTTCACCTCCACGTAGGGGTCGCAGTTTCCGGTGACCGGATTCGGGGGGAGGTTCTGAGCTTTAACGACGCGGACGTAGAGGTAGTAGGTCTGCTCTACGAGGTCGTAGGTGCTGGTCAGCCTCTCGCTCGTGATCCACCCTCCGCCGCCGCGCACGCCGCCGTGGGGCCACCGCTCCCCCAGCTGCGGCTTCGTGTCCTTGATGTTGTACTCGTCCCGACTCGCCGCCGGCGCTTGAGTCGTCGTCATTCTCAGTTTTTCTTTCTTTTTTTTTTTTTTTTTCCAAAGAAATGGACGTCTAATGGAGTTAGGAGAGAAACATAAACCTTAAAACTCACCACTTCTATCTTTACTATTTCTGTTAGTTGTGCTGTCTGAATTTGATGCTGCTGAGTTTCTTCATCTTCACCTTCTGTGTGTGTGTGTGTATTTTACTTTGGTATTATTCTTTGTTTTAATTAAGCTCAGAAAAATGATTGAAAGGCTAGCTGCAAGAATTTGCTTTTCTTAGAGAGAATCATCTCTTGTGCAGAATTATGCCTTGTTAGCTTAAGGAGGAGGAGAATGGTGTGGGATGTTCAAAATATTACGGAGTATTTTTTTTTTTTAATCTCAAATTGCGATTTTTCTAAATTAAATTAAAAATATGTGCATGAATTAATGTCCAAAAGTAACTATAGTAAAAATTGAAGATTTTTTGGCTCTTTTATTATATTTTGAATTTTCGATATTTTCTTATAATTATTAATTAAAACATGATGAAGAGCTTATAGCATCCAAATATTGCTTAATACTTACAAAGCTAGCCCACAATTGAAAATATGGGCATTTTTAGCTTTTTTTTGTAGATTCTTAACATTTATCTTTACAAATCAATAGATCAGACTTGAAAATGTATTAATGTTCTTAGCTTTTTTAGATTCTTAGCATTTTATTATTTGTAGAAAACAGCAGATCAGATGCCTTTGTCACAAGTCAAAAAAATCTTAATTATTTTTCAAATGGAAATGCAAGAGTCAAGAACAAGGTTCACATAAAAGTTATGCTTTTTTCCTTTATTCTTCTTTTGCCTCAACTTTGAGCGGTTCGCAGTTAATTACTTTCTTCATAAAAATATTATGATCGATTCTTTTATATATTTTTCTAATTTCGATTATGCATAGGGACTTTTATGCCTCACTTACTTGGATTTAATAAGCCGCATTTACTTGGATTTAATTTGGGCCCTAGAATTTTGAAATTACATTATTAAAATAATTTGGGCCATTAATACCAAAAATATAGCCCAGATTGAAATCCATAGATTGGTCACAGCTAATGGGCTCAGCTATTAGGCTAAGATCTTCAAATTAAAACCCATAATATTGGTTCAAGAATCATTTTCATCAAACATTCATATTTCAACACTAGCCATGTCTAGCTATCTCATTAGTATAATTTCTCTAAGGTTGAGCAAATGAGCCTTACATATATACCATAATGAAAAACCAGTATTTTATCAAATTTTTTTGTAGTTAATCAATTAATCAAACATATAATAATCACACTCATTAAATATACTCGCTCGGTCCGTGAAAAAACGTGCACAATTTTTTTTCCAGCCTCCCAAAAAATACTTGTACATTTATTTTAGGACGTGGATGTATATCCGTAATTCCTTTACTTCCCAAAATCAACTAAAATTCATCTTAATATTTGTTTCACTTCAACAGTAATGCTTGTTGGAATCTAGACTTAGATTTTAACTATTATTTTTGTCTTTCTTCACATATGCTAGCTGATGAGGTGGTTGATGTGCAAGCTGATGTGGCGGCTGATGTGTGCTACTCAATTGCTAATGTTTTATGTTATAAACTATTGGATGTTTGGTTTTAGCATTTGGTTTGCAGAACTCTGGATGGTGTCTACCGATCATTAAGTTTATGTAGTTTACTGAAGAAAGACAAAAATGGGGAGTTTGTTGGAATCTACTTGTAGATTCAATCTTGTTTGTTTTTCTAGTGTGTTTCTTCACTTGTTTGTTTTTCTAGTGTGTTTTGTATAGATTTAATACAATATACACGCTGTATTAAGGGGGAGTGATGATGTGGTCGATGATGTGGCAAATACAGAGCTCGTGGGCTGTAGAGCTGCTCAAGCCCAATATCATAGTGGGCTTATGGTGGACATGTTTGGTTAAGGGAGGGATAAGATTTGATTATATTTGATCTTATCTAAAATAAAACCCTAACTTGGTGGCTAATAATCAAGTTGTATATAAAGAGGAGATTCATTGGAGATCAATAACCAAGAAAGAAGAACGGCCTTTGGAGAGAAGAAAAAAGATAGAGAGTTCTTTGAGAGCATCCAAAACATTTTTAGTTGAGTAATACTAGCATAATACAACTAGCTTAGTGGATAGTTAGATTGTTTTTGTTAGTAACTTTTAATCGTTCGTTTCCTCAACTATGGTTTGTAATTCTTCGTGAATTATAGTATTTGTTTCGCCTTGAGGCATCTAGAAGATATTATTCATATATCTTGTAGAAAAACCATCTTCTTTGTCTTCGTTTTATTTTCGTTTTTCCGTTGCCTCAGTTTCTGAGGAGGTGCTCGCAGAACTAGCCTCTGTGGGTACCTCCGTGGTCACCTCCGTCATGTTTTTTTTCTTTCTTTCTTTTTTTTTCTGCTGCGTTTGTGTTCGAAGTTGCACTCACAGTGCCGCTTGTAGTGAACACCTCTATTTATGCCTCCGGTTGATGCCAACAATGCTCTCCTACCTACCGTAGCACATTTAATGTGCATACGGCTAATGTGATAGTGTCACGTAATAACTTTTTTCATTAAGGATTTAGTTTTTTATAATTTTTTTTAAGATATATATTTATTATAATTTTTCTTAAATATATGATCAACATGTCAGCAGTTGACATATTAAAAATGTTTATAATAGGCATGGAGTATATCTCTTTAATTATTATTAGAAAAATTAAAATTCATATCGGGAGATTAAGGGATGGGTTTTAAACAAGGGAGGGAGTATTTACTAAATGTAAACATAGCAAATGAGATAACGCAATCGAAGGGGAAAATGTTTTTGAAGAGTGGTCTTGTCAAACTCAAATAAATATTTCACATTGAATAGGGTTGAGACAAGACATCCATGGTCACAATTCCCATGGTTAAAAGCTATTTCAATTATTTCAAAATTTTCCAAAAATAGAAACCAAGAAAAGAGAACTACTGGGTCCCACTTTACGGCCTTCTTAAAATAAATAAAAAAAATTGTTTTGTGTTGGTCAGAATAAATATAGCGAAAGCCCATCTTTGAAACGCAGACAAACTTTGGACCCCATATATGGAATTAAATTAGGGTTCTTTTTTTAATACTAAATTTAGCCTAAAATATTACTTCTACCAAATATAATTATCACTACCGTTCAACTAATCCTTTCTCATCTCTGAAATTTTCATTTATAAAAAATAAATAAATTATGGCAAGTATTTAAATTCCGTTTTACTATATTGATAGCTCGTATATGAAGGATAATTAAATATATTATGTTCATCAAACCCCAATATATAGTGCTCTTATCTCTGTGATTTTTTTACATAACTATATGTTTCTATTATAGCCTTGTTTATTCATTTAAATTAAATACATATTTTCTAGCATTTTTGAAGACACTCTAGCATCAACATCTTAGTTGCAAAGTCGTACTAGGTTTTCCAATATATGTGAATTACTAAGAAACATGGTGTCAATAATATGTTTGTATTTAATATTTATAATTAGTTTCGTGTTTAGGAGAAACAATCAAAGTCTAAAAGGAATTAAAAATTTGTTAAACAAGTTGTGTCAATGGTTGACATAAAGCCAATTATAGACCGCCAACATTTTTAAAAAAAGAAAGGGTTAATTGGTGGTTGTTACCCTTATATATTAGTAGCTGATAATGTTTTAAAAAAAATAATTAAACCATTCTAATTAATTAAGAGACTTTGAAGCCTGATTCATTGAATCTGAATTTGTCGCAAAATTTATCATTTTAAAGCTTGCCAATAATTAATTTATATTTCCACTCCACATATAATAATTTATTTAGCATTAATTGGATAGTGTTTTTTTTTTCCTTCTCCAGTCAATTTCATACATTTCTTCACTGCAGAATTCCAATAAGAAATTTGACTTCATTATCATTATTTTCCAGCTTATGCGGTTTTTGTCTAGTGAGAATTCATAATTTATAATATTTAATGAAATTAGATATATAGGAGTATACACTTTTTGCTATACTTAATGTGGACTTCAATTAGGGACAAAAATTATAATTTTACCCTCGGGTTCTTCTACTAATTTTTTTACTGTTTTTTTTATTAAAAAACAAATAATCTATACTGATATACAAAAAATGTTGGGCGTGCTTAGTTTTATTATTAAAAATTGAAAATCTTGTACATATACACATTTATTCTGTTGGATTCTCCAGTACAGATGTTTGAGTTTGACTAATATAATTAGAGAAATGAACAAAATCCCTTTGACTGCGAAATGGAAGGTGTTTCTTTAAAGATAAACAAGATTTGGTGACCTAAATATATCATAGAGATTATTTAGGATTAAAAAACTAATTTACTTTATAGTTAGTTATATTTGAGCTGTTATTGTCAAAGTGCAGGAGCTAGCATTAATTAATTATAGCATCATTTTTATCATACTGGTAAAATAAATTCATCGTTACTTCATAAAAAGTGTAAATATTTTTCTATTTCAATATTAATAAATTCAATGGTCACTCATTTTCTTAACATGTTTGATTATTATTTTTCATGAACAAATTGCTTATTATTTTAACCAAAAATTTCATTTCATATACTTATTGTAAATTACGTTCTAGCCCTTGACACTTGAATTGTCCCTTTCTCTCTAGTAAGAGTGGGTGAAAATATTTTAGATGCTTAAAATTGCCTTAGAGTAAGAATTAAAAATTTATGTACTTAAATAATCAAATAGGTACATTTACCTACTCCAAAATAATTCCGACCTCATTTTAATATTTATTCAACAAAAAAGTCTTTTTGGAAAGAGGGGGAGGTTACATGCGGTGGGGCAACTAGCATAAAAAAGGTATGAATCAGTATTAGATTTTATTTCTCAATTTTCGATTTCTTTTTAAATTTATTTTATTTATCACTCAATCTTCATGAATTTTTAAATCAGAAAAAACCTTTTTGAAAGTGACACCTCCAATTTCACTATTGTTATAAATATTTATTAATTTATGGACATTACTTAATAGTTTCGGTTTTCTCTTATATATAGATATATCTCTTGTGTGTCCCATTTGGAATTTACGGACAATATGAGATTAATGGAAAACCCTATTCTGTTCTCTACTGCCCGCCGTCTTCCCTATTTTTCCTTTTCTGTGTTCTTTATTCTTCTCTATAATATTTACTTTACAACAACTATATCCTTTTTTTTCGGATACAATATAAGCGGTATACCAATTTTTAACTTGCTCTTTATTATACTTGGGGTATTTTAGGTTTTAATTTTTTTAATTTATGTGCTTAAATTACAATTATCGAAATGTGGGACACTATAATGTTTGATTTAGATGTTTCTTAGCAATTATATGTAAGGTTAAATCAACATGCATCGAAACTTATTGATTATTTCCTTATTAATTAGTATTCATAGAGGTGAATCTAATGGTCGGACCAATCATGTAAAGATAAAAAATAATAATAATAATAATAATAATAATAATAATAATTGTAGTAGATTGTAATAATCACATGTCTATTTAATTTGATATTCGAGTCTAATCCAACTGTATATTTGTATGTATAATTTGCACAAAAATGGACTATGTCTACGGCTTTCAAAAAAAAGAGTGTGTGTATTTGGACTTCGATGTGATATTTTCTTGCAATTTCAAATCTGCAATCTTGTCAAGAGTTGATGCGACGATTTATCATATTCTAATTTGCTATTAATTTTTCCTTTCTCAGTAAAAAATACATAAATAATTCTACAAAAATACTTTTCCTTTTGCCGAAAATGAGCACACTCTCCTGTCTTCACCGTTGAACATTTTCAGTGACTTGTATTTTCCATGTAATTCTACTTCTCTGCAGCCATAAATTAATTAATTAATTTATGGTATTTTTTTAGCTAATTTGATGTCTATATATACAAGAATATACTCTATATATATATATAGAGAGAGAGAGAGAGTCTGATTCATATGTTAATAAATCTTGGTGTGTTAAATATGAATGAATATGGACTATTGATCTTAATCAAATCTATGTCTGTCATTGATTTAAACATGGTTTCAAGGTACAATAAGCATGATTTCTTTTAAGCATGAATTGGTACATTTAAAAGTACAATTATATAATAAGCATAATTTTATACACATTTAAGCATAGTTTTATATACCTTTAAGCATTTTTAACATTTTAACATGTCAGGATTTATTAACACACGAACTGTTCCCTATATATATATATAAGGAAGAGTTCGTATGCAAATAAATCATAGTGTGATAAATGCGAAATATGCTTAAAGTTATACAAAATCATGCTTAAAGCTATACAAAAAAGCATAGTTTTGTATAGCTTTAAACATGATTTTGTATAACTTTAAGCATATTTCGCATTTATCACACTATGATTTATTTTTATATAAACCAAATTCTCTCTTTATAGTTTTCACATTATCTAATTCATATGTATTAATGTTTTCTGTTTTAAAAGTCCCAATTATATAATTTTTTTATTAGTCCCAAAATTAAACGTTACCAATCATCTCATTCCGGAAAAACAGATTATATTGTAGTTGACTTTCTCTACCTAATAAGCTAGACAAGTCAACTTTATATTCTTTGTTTTTTTCAATTATTATATTCTCTAGAATATTGCATCGAAATAAAAAAGAAAATAAAAGAAATAATAATTCGATTTTTTTTTAGGAAATGAAATGGAATGTTGAATGTCCAGTTGTGAAAAGTAAATTTTGGATAGCATATTACCCTATTTTTTTCCTTAAAAAAAAATATAGTACTTTTCTTTTATACTCTTCTATTTTTGCTATTCTTTTTAGTTTTTTTTCATTAATTTTATTTTATAGGAAAATGTGAACTTAATTTAGTTTGCTTCAACGTCTAAAACCGAGTGAGATAGATACATGGTTACAATTTGCCCAAAGTAATACATACATACGCCAAACTATTAAAGGAAGGGACACACTTGGGTCAGCCGGAGGCACCGTGCGGCCGGGCTAAAACAATGACACTTTTATTCATATAGATTGTCACTTTTCTGTATAAAGATTGACACTTTTAAAAATTGTCATTTTATTCGTAAAATAATTATGTTAAAGATTGACACTTTTATTCATATAGATTGACACTTTTCTGTATAAAGATTGACACTTTGGGCCCGGCCGCACGGTGCCTCCGGCTGACACAAGTTTTTGTCTTAAAGGAATGATGACTTTCTAATTGGGTAAAAGCACTATAATTAATTTATGCACAAGTATATTTATGAAATTATTAAATGGAGCTCTCAGTGTAGGATTTATTTTTAACACATATTTTAAATATATCATCGCCACCATCAATCGTGAACATATTAAATATTCATCTCAATCGTATAACTCAGTATAATTAAAACTTAGATTCAAAAAATGCAAGACAATATTAATGAGTGAATGAACCAAATTACAATATCAATATTAACCATTAAAAAAAAATTCACACACAAAAACTGTGAATTTGTTATGAATAATTAAATACAATAACTTGGTAGATTTAGACTAATCATAATAATATATCTTTCAAAATCTATCGTACAATCCACTCCACTAAAAGACCACTAATTAATTAAACATCTTGATTCTTGAAATATCAACAAAAGGAGTGTTTATACGAACTTTTGCAGATATAGAATGAGGCAAGTTAGAGAAAACGAAATTGAACCTTAATCATAAATGGTAAAATTAATCACTACTTCCAACTAGGAGAGTGCACGCGTTTTAATTATTTGTCAAGTTAAAATAAAGTTCCTATCCTTAGCTATTGTTATATGAAGAGAAAAAAGTTTAAAAAATATATAAAATGTATTATATAGCTTATATCGTACTAATATCGTTCCTAATTTGAGAAATCAGAGAGCTATGTTTCAATTAGTTCTTCTTTTACCTAATTATGTTTATGTTACCTTAATTTACACCAAAATCTTAGACCTTAAAGGAAATCACCTTACTTACTAATTACTCCCTTGGTCCCACGCCAATTGATTCGTTTTCTTTTTTAGGGCGTTCCACGAAAGATGATATGTTTCTATATTAGATAAGTATAAAAAGATCTATGGTTGATAGTGTATAATTAGGGCCGACTAATTGGCCCTTATTACACCCCATGAGGTTAAAAAAAAAACATCACGGGTGCTGAAAATATTTCCACAATAAATATACTAATTTACATTTTTTTAAATTCTCATATCGAAAAAGAATCGTATCAACTGACGCGGGACAGAGAGAATATAGGAGATACAATTTAAAAAAATTATGCATTGATTTTTTTTATTTTGGTATGCATAAGTAGCCAACTTTTACAATTATGAAATCCAAATAGCTAGTACTTTAATGGAAGCAAATTAATATATAACGACCTAATATTTTACTCCTTTTTCTTGTAACAAACTATTTTTCTAGCTAGCTCAAAACTAACGCGACATACAGTCATTACTTTTCTTTGAATTATTTAAGTTCAAGTTCCAATTATACCCTCAAAGCCCCATCTCACTTTACGAACACCATGTATGAGTTTTAGGTATCTTAGTGAAAGAAACTGCCCAAAAAGAGAAGTCCTTTTCGCTGTTCGCAGTTGTACGTTTGAAAAAGCAGCTGCATGAAAATGCCAACAGTAAAATTGGGGGCATTTTAGTCAATTCACAACACATCCCTTACCGATGAGAGGGTCGAACAAGGCACTCGCTCAAAAGCGGCGATCATAACCTATTTTTCAATGGCTTCAATTCACCGAGTGGATCGGTTTTAGAGAGAGAAACACTAGAATTTTAAGAGAGAGAGAGAGAGAGAGTTCTTGGATTTCATAAGACCGCTTTATCTACAACACCCACCAAAACAAATTGAAAAAAAAAAAAAAGGTTTAATTAATGAATTTCGTATTTTTCTTTGCAGAAAGTCTCGTTGATTTTCAGAGAAAGATGGCTACCTTAATATAGTCTTTGTCTTTTGCCTCTTTAGCATTCAATCCTTCCCCTCCTCCATAACCGACTCAACCCTCTCTCTCTCTCTCTCTCTCTTCTTTCTCTCTCTACTAGTTATGGTGATCTGGAATTTTTCTGAGAATTGAAGTGAAGAAAGTTATGCCGGCGGCAGTTTCAGAGCGAGAAAGGAAGAAGATCTATCCCTCTTTCTCTTTCTCTCTCTCTCTCTAAAGCTCCTCTAATGGATTCAAATAAGAACAGCAAAGAAATGGAGCTTCATCGTCAGATGCAGCAGAATCAACTCCTCCATCATCATCATCATCAACATCAGCAGCATAATCAGATTTCATTCGGTATGATGCAGCAGACATCATCTTCATCATCAGCCATTCCTCCCAGCTTCAACATGTAATAATTATATATTCTACCCTTTTTTTCTTTTTTTTGAATTTATTGTTTCTTGAAAAATATTTATTTACTTATTTATTTATTTATTTGCAGAAGCCATGATTCCAACACCTACGATTTGGGGGAGCTGGATCAAGCCCTTTTCCTGTACCTCGACGGCCAGGATCATTCAACAGCTCAAGAACTCAAACGTAATTATTTAATTTATTTTTTGTGGTATTTTTATATATTTTCATTCAATAAAATCTGATCAGATTCTCATAGGGAATAGTGGTTCTGGGTTTGTACTTTTCTTTTGACCAGATTTTCCTAAATCGTAATCTCCTCATTTCTCCATGAATAATATGGTACCAAAAACAAAACAAACAAAAAAAGAAATTGAAAAATAAAATATTCTGTGTTTCTGAATTTCATGGTCTGAAAAAAAAGGGTCCACGGCATGTAACAAACTTCTGATACATGAATTTCTGCGAAGCCTGATTGTACTACAAATGACAGTACAGAAAAACACAGATTGGGTGCTTTTGTTTCATCTTTTTCTCTCTCTACTGTTTCTCTTCCTTGTTTCCTTTTTTTCACTTCTTTTGCATGACTTTTCCTTGCTCCTCCCCCACTATTATTATTATCTTGTCAGAATTTCTCTAGCTTTAGAGAGAGAGAGAGAGAGAGAGAGATTAATAATTTTTCACCTAATGATTTTTCCTTTTTAATTTGTTTTAATTAATTAAATTCTGCAGAAAATTCCGGTATGAGGCCACCAACTCTCAACATTTTCCCTTCACAGCCAATGCATGTAGAGCCATCAGCTACTACATCAAAGGTACTTAAACAGTTTATAAAACATTTCTTCACTCTCTCTCTCTAAATGTATATATATATATGATGAATGATTAATTATATAACAGCTAATTAGTAAAGAATTAATGGGTTTGTTAAACTCGATCATGATTTGGTAGCCGAGTAGTACTGGATTAGTTTCGCCATCATCGAGCGGTTCGAAGAAATCATCCGAGCCGTCGATGGAGCTATCCAACCCTAAAAATAATGCAGCTTCTTCTGCTCCTGGCCCAGCCAAAGCAGTTAAGGTTAGGACATTATAAAATATTTCAATTATTTTTTTTAAATATAATAAATGTATAAATATAGCAAAGATTCTTGCAAACTGAGATTTTCTGTACATATATTTTTTCTATTTCATTAAAGTGTTTGTTTCTTTGTTTCGGCAGCGTGAGGGAAACCGCAAAGGCCCTACTTCGAGTTCTGAACAAGAAGGACCCAAAACACCAGATCCCAAGGTTTCTTTTTCACTGCCCTTTTTATGGAAAATAATATTAAGTAGTAATCTTTTTTTATATGAACACACACACACACACCAATGCGGGTACGTGTGTGCTTTTGAGCTCTAATTTTCTCTTTATTTTTTCATGCACAGACATTGAGGAGGCTTGCCCAGAATAGAGAAGCAGCTAGGAAAAGCAGGCTTAGGAAAAAGGTGAGTTAATTAAACTTAAATTTAATAGTACTACTTATTATTCAAGAATTTTGTTTTTAACTACTTTAAATAATTAAGGACTATAAATCATCATTAATCTGCAGGCATATGTTCAGCAGCTGGAAACAAGTAGGGTGAGGCTGACTCAATTAGAGCAAGAAATACAAAGAGCTAGATCCCAAGTGAGAAACTAATTAATTCTTGATTCATAGTAATATATATTTTTTTGTCTATAATAAACTTATTTAGTGATTATATGTATTTTGTTAGGGATTTTTCGTAGGAGGAAACGCTAATCTAGGTGGAGACCAAGGCGTTTCTGTTGCTATGAACAACATGAACCAAGGTACACAAATAAAAATGAACAAAATCAGTTTACCAAAATTCAAAAATTAATTCAAACAGTATATGCATAATTTTCCAGAGACGGCCATGTTCGACTTGGAGTACGCGCGGTGGCTGGAGGAGCACCACCGCCTCACGGTGGAGCTCCGGAACGCGGTGCATGAGCACCTGCCGGAGAACGAGCTCCGCCTCTTCGTCGAGAACTGCTTGGCGCATTACGATCAGATCATCAACCTGAAGACAGTGATCGCCAAGTCCGACGTCTTCCACCTCGTCTCCGGGATGTGGAAGACACCGGCCGAGCGTTGCTTCATGTGGATGGGCGGATTCCGGCCATCGGAGGTCATCAAGGTACGTACAAACGATGTCCTAAAAACCCTAATATATAATAAAACCTAAAAATGAAAAAGAAAAAGTACAGAAAACCCTAGTTACTATTCACAAACAATAATAATAGTAATTAATAATTGAATATTCCTTGAAAATGATACTATTAATGATGAGGGATTAATATTGCATGGATTGAGGGACAAGAATTTGGACGTATAAAATGTGTGGGGAGGGGAATTACCAATAATAGAAGATTGGTAGGTTTTATTCACAAGTAGCCCATAAAGCTTATGTCTGTTGCTACTGATTTTGGGATTCTGTGCGTGTCTGAGTGTGTGTGTGCGTGTGTTTTTTACTTGCACGCCTTATTTCCCATTTCCTTTCATCATATCATATGCTTTGATTCCATCACTTACCCCCACCCCTCCATTTTTATTTATTATTATTTTTTTTAAATTTTCAATTGGGAATCTTGTACTTTTTGTATTCTAGTGAAATGTTTTGTAGATGATAAATTAATAACAATAAGAAAAAAAAAAAATGGAGCTGTATATTTCATGACCATATGTGAGTTTTGAAATTTACATAAATAATTCTCAAGGTTCATAAAGTACTATTTTCCCATATACATCTAAAACTACAAAATTCCATATTTACTAAATTTGAATATTTATTTATTTATTTTTTACTGGAGATAATATTGAGCCAAATAGAACCATTGACGGAGCAACAATTGCTAGCAATATGTGGGCTTCAACAATCAACACACGAGGCAGAAGAAGCTCTCTCCCAAGGGCTCGAGTCTCTCACTAACTCTCTCTCCGAAACCATCGCTTCCGACTCTCTCACGCTTCCTCCCAACATGAACAACTACATGTCTCAAATGGCCGTTGCCATTAACAAGCTCTCGACCCTCGAAGGCTTCGTTCGACAGGTATTATTTTATTTTAATCTATTTTTCTATTACACATATTACAAGTTTTTTTCCTTTTTTTTTTAATACATATATATAAATAATAGAATTGAAGGTAAAATATATGCTCCAGCTCCAATATAACAGTTAGAAGAGGCTATAAATAGGCGTGGGACAAAAATATTCCTAATCGAGGGTAATATCTGCCCCCATCATGTGCGCTCTGATGTCATTTTCTAACCGTTTTGACTTCAACCTTCTCCATTTTGACCATGCCCTATTTTTAATTTACTATATATATGAGTATTTGATTTAATTAATCCGATAATTAATTTACACTATTTTGTGCTCTTGAATTCTTGCATGCAAAAATTACTTATGTATAGAAATATAAATCATGTAGAATTTGGTTTCTGAAAAGTGTATATGATGTAGTACTGAATTTCTCTAGAATAAAACATTGAAAAGACATTTATACCCACCCCTAACTACTTATTTAGCATGTGAATTTACTCTTCTCCTTTGTTTATGTGCCTAAGGTTCACATATTCTTTTTTTTTAGATAATAATGATTACGTAAAAGAATTTATAATTTCCGTGGTTAGTTCACATAATTAATGTAGTTTTTGTTACATTTTAATGTTATATTTCGTATTTTTAAAAAAAAAACATGACCTAGCTAGCTATTTGACACGTGTACGCTTTCGATGTCAATAGAGAATCAAATCAACCAACAAAATAGACTAAATAAGTCATATACTACTCAAAACCTACCGAGATATTTTGATATTTAAATCATGTCAACATAGAAAAAAATATGATAATTGATTAATGAAAACCCTACAAAAGTCAAGATACATGCATACATGACGAGTTGCATCAAAAACATATATATAATTCTTAAAAAAATATATATTCCATAACAATTATAGAAAAAAAAATAGAAAAATAATATTGACTTACTGCAGGGAGATAATCTGAGGCACCAAACACTTCACCGGCTGCATCAAATCCTGACTACACGTCAAGCCGCCAGGTGTTTTCTGGCGATCGCCGAATACTTCCACCGCCTCCGCGCCCTCAGCTCCCTCTGGGTGGCGCGTCCCCGCCACGAGTAAATACCGCCGCCGCAGCGCTTCTTCACGTAATTTAGATTGTTCCCTTCGAACTGTTCTTTTTCTTTCTTTTTATTGTCGTTTTGGTCTATGTAGGTAGACAGAGAAATGTAAAAATTAATTAATTAATTAATGGTAGAAGTAGAAGCACTGATCCATCAAGAATTAATTTACATTTTTTTTATTTTTATATTTTGTTTTAAATGTCAGGTGGGCAATGTTATAACATTTGCAGCCTACCGAAAGTAAAATAAAAAATACTACCTCCATCTCATTATATTAGTCCCCTTTTCCGTTTTGATCCGTTCTATCATATTAGTCCCCTTTTTTAAAATGACAAAATATATTTGACTACAAGTAACTCTCTCTCATTATAATTGATTATAGTCACATATCTCTTCCTTTTTTGGTTTTTGTGCCCAATTTAAAAGGGACTAATAACATGGGATTGATTGAGTATTAAAAAAGCTAAATGCCTATTCTTGATCTTAGGAAATATTCAAACATGATAATATGGCTGAGGTAAATATAAATATTAGAGAATCAAACATATCAATTATAGTGGGCGTGGAAAATGAACGAAACAAATGCAGGAAAAGAGGGAAAGGAGAAATTAATAAATCATGCGTAGAATATATTTATGGTGTAGTTGGTAGTAGGTACATTAAATTCAACAGATATTGGCCTCATTTTATTTGTTTTTCCTTCTTTTCCAACCACCATCTTACACACCACTTAAATTTATTTGTCATCTATAAATAATTATAATTAATACAAAATAATTAGTTTTTGGTGTAAATCGAGCATGTTGGGCTCGATGATGAGGTAGAGGGAGCCCAAGTTAAATTACTGTATGTATCTATCATAAAATGGCCTATTTAAGCACATGGGTTGGGCTGAAAATTTTGAGGCAAATTATAGAATTTTTATAGGGACGTAATTAATTTTAACCACTCACACAAGTTATGTGAAAACCAAATTCGGCTTCTATTTCTTGTGTTTCCCTCTCTTTTTTTAGTAGAAAATATTATCTTGGTTTCCCATTTGTTTTATTATATATTTTTTAAGATGGATAAAATGAGAAAATATTATCATTCTATATAAATGGAAAACTATTATCATGATTTGAAGTGAAAAATTGGAAAAGAGCTGCTCGAAAATAATTATCCACTAAAGAAAACATAAGAAAAAAAGAAAAGAACAAATGATGTATTTTTTTTTTATTTCACTCATATTCCATCAAAGAAAACGTACCCTTAATGTAACTGTAGAATGTTATTATTTGTATAGAGTGATAGTATGATTTTGTAATCTTGTTGATATTATTTATGATACGGGATAATAGCTTATAATGAATTATTATTATAATTAAAATCAACACTTATTTTTCAGATTTTATGATAATGTTAATGTATTAATTATAGAATGCTATTATCTGAATAGATTGATTACATAATATTGTTGATAGTAAATTGTAATAAATATTATTAAAATTGTAATAATTTACATAAATGTCAATCTACACATTTCATAATGGTTCTCTATAAATGTAACGTTACATTTGGCTCAAAAATATATAAAATACATTTGAGTTCGCCGCGCAGCCGCGCAGCTCCGTTCCCACCCGCTGCTGCCGCCGCCGCCGCGCATCAAACACCAGGTACTTTCTGTCCGCCACGCTGGGTTAAAGATTTTAATTGCGTTGAAAATTAATGATTAACAAGGACAACGTAGGAATTCTCTCTCCTTTCCTGTGCGCTGTTTATAGGAATCAGATTAATGACTTGTTGCGTTTCTATTCTACTTACCATGAAAAATATTACACCAGAAAAGATCATCTAATAATGTAATTTCCTATAAATTTAATAAAATCGTGAGAGTAGAAACAGATCGAATTCCACATGAGATCTCCTCTGTCACAAAAATTTGTGTCCCGATCTAGTCCGAAAGCGTACCATATTTTATTAATTTTATTATGATTTAATTTAATTTTATAATTATTTTTCAAGGTTCACATTCAATTAAGGTTAATAATTACTATTTTATAACATTTAATTTTAATTTTATCAACTAAAATAGGATTGGTAAGGTATATTATTTTTAAAATTTTAAATTTTTAGTTATATATAAATGTTTATTACTATAATATAGCCTAAAATAGGATTGGTTCGCTTTTCGTTTCGGTCAATGCACTTTACTACGACTTTTGTTTTTGCTTGGAATAATGGAAGCTTACGCTTTGTATGGATTATCAATAATCTCAATATTTTTAATTACTGATGAGAAATAAAAAAAAGGCTGCTAGCGAAGGAGGAAGAAGTAGATTTGTTTACAAAGGTAGTAGCAGCGGAGATGATGGTGGACATCCTGTCAAGACTCCCGATGAGAAGCATTATGAGTTGCAAATGCGCAGCAACATGCAAGGCGTGACGATGGTACCCTAGAACTAGTACTATTTCACTACTCCAACAAGAATCACAAAATTCGATTGTTTGCTTCTTGTGGCACCATGCTCGTTTATACTCCCTCTTTTCTTTCGCTCAGGACATTGGTGATCGATCAGAATAATGTGCAGAGTCTTGTTCTTGATGAAGTTGCGGTGTTGGAAGACTAGGCTAGCTTCGGATGAAGGGGACGACATAGGCCGGGATCGGGAGGTGGATCGGTGGCGGAGGCATAAAATATTAATTGGAGATGGTTGGTATATATACTAATTTTTCAACTTATGTTACAGTCAAATTATATTACTCCCTCCGTCCCCACTTCAGCAGTCCTCTATGTGATGTATAAAATAATGAGTAAAGGAGACTAGTGTTGAAGTGAGACGGAGGAAGTACATAAATGGTCAAACCAAATATAATTCTTTGCGAGGATTTTTCTCTTTATTGTTTATTAGCATGGCCCCCAAATCCCAATTGAATTATCATTTCCCAAATTTAATTCCTCGCAATTCATTGTATATATATCAACCAATAATAAAAGGACAAAACAAAAAGCGTTGATTTTATATGAGCAGAGTAATATATAAAATGAGTTTGAAATACTACAATTCAAACAAACAATCAGTCACACATATAAGACGTACGAGAGATGTGTAAATTAATAGTAATTGAGAAGCTTTCATTATATTTAATAATATAATAGAAAAACATACATACATAGATGGTGATATATAATTCAGTAGCTAGCTAGTAGGTGTACGTCGAAAGATGAGATCTTTTTGTATATATATTATATATACTAGTATAATTTATTTAATCATAATGGGTATATATATAGTATGCATATATCAAATATTGTGTGTATAGCATGGTGAAGAGGATCGATCTGTGATCTGTCTGTGTTCAGTTGTTCCACGGTATCATCTTCAAGTTCCCCGGTGCGACAATCTAGAGGGCAGAAAAAAAAAAAAAAATTGAATTAAAGTATAATAATTAATGCATGCATGTGAATTAAAAAAAAAGGGATGGAAAGTGATGAGCTTATAATACCTCCTTGAGGGAAAGGGGGGTTGGGTTGTGGAGCAGAGCTTGATCATGATCATGATCCGAAGAAGACGGTATTGTTTTTTGAGACTCACTTGCAAGCTTGAATATCTTCGATTGAAAGCCTGCTCATCACACCTTCCATAACCACGTCGGTTAATGGCAGCTCCGCCACTGGCATTGACTCCTTTTCTTCTTTGGATTCAGATTTAGAACTAGATGATTTCTCAGCTCCCTTTCCACTCATTGTTTTTCCTCACAAACTAAACTTAATTATATTACTCGGTGACTTAGAATGTGTGATGATGATTCAGATACGGGTGAAATTATCTCTTTATATAGAGATCCTCGTACGTACGTGTGCGTGCGTGCATGCATGTGTAAGGATTCTGTAACAAGTACGCTTTGAAAACATATGTATGTATATACTTTTATCTGAGCAAGAAGAAATTCAAACCACTATCAAAATTAGCACTAACTTTTAACTTGCACTCAAGCTCTCCTATACATTATTAACCAAATTTTACTAATTATTTTATCTTTTTTTGAATAAAGAGTTTAACAAGAAATTCCATACCATCTACAAATAAATATGAACGCGAGAAGAAACGGAAAATATTATTTTCTTCCCATGTTCACAAATTTTTGAAATTATATATGGCGAACTAATAAATTTTAACCTAAATTAATTGTGCATAAATTAAGCCGACGACCTATTCCAAGAAATATTATGAATAAAAACTACTACTCCCTCCGTCCTTGATTTACTGACCCTGTTGACTTTTTAGATAATTTTAAAACTTTGTGATGATAGATTTAAAATCGAATTTTTGGAGTTTAGTTTTTTTTACAAGATACTACGAGTGTTATAGTATCGTGTAAAAAAAACTAATCTCAAAAAAGTCAATTTGAAATCCATCATCACGAAGCTCCAAAATCAACTAAAAAGTCAACAAGGTCAGTAAATCGAGGACAGATTGATACGATTCAAATAAGAAAGAGCTCTTTGAGTGAGCTTGGACTCCAAGAAAGAGAAGAGAACAGATTAACAAGAAGAAAATAAGCTGCAAAATAATTCATTCCTCCCATTTCCGATTACAATTCTCTGCCTAAATAGCTATACTCTGTTTGCTGTCATTTTCTTTAACAGAAAGAGGGGACCACAAAACCCTCAAAACCTATCTAGATTCTTCTATTTTCAAATGGGCTGCAGCTTCTTGGGCTCCAACTTGGGTTCTTCATGAATCATCCTTTGGGCGATTGCTTGTTTACCCAATTCCACAGGCTCATCTTCATCCATCATAACAGATGGAGTATGTATTTCCCAATGGAGTAGTGATGTATTATTCTTTTTTTTGAAACAGGTGATGTTTTATTCTTAATACTAGTACTATATGATAAATCCACACGTTAGACAATTTAATAGAAAAATAATATAAATTGATTCACAGTGATATACAGAATTCATTTACATGCGCGCGCGGTTCAACTTACCCGACCCAGATCCGATTTTAATAGGAAATAATTTATGCATGGGGCTATAATACTGTATTTGAGTGTCTAAATTATATTAATTAATAAACTACTCAGCATGCAGAACACTTCAATCTTTTCAACAACAACAACAAAAAAAAAAACTTCCTAAATTTTTTTTGGGGGGGGGGGAGTTTGGGTGGAATTCCCTTACTAGTGCAGACTGCAAAAATTTATTTTCTTCAACTGGTGGAAATTAGCATTTCGGGAATCATCAATTAAACAACGTCGAAAGTATTTGTATATGGCAACATCAACATACTACTAACATGGAGAAGGAACAGTGAAGGCACACTCACACCAACTCAACCAAGAAAAGGAAAATAGAAAATAAAAATAATAATTATTATTATTATTATGTGAGCAGAAATAAATATTAACCCGAGAAGAAATGGATAATATTCGTTTCTTCCCCAAGTTCACAAGCAGAAATGTAAAATAAGGCGTGCTAAAATTTCTTTTAAATTACTGTAACATTTTATTTCGATGCATATCTGTAGTTTTCCTATTTATGATGAAGATAGATTTTAGGATTTGTTTGCTTACTCAAGAATATTCTCCCATATATATGTGCTCGTCTATTTAGTTCTACGCGTGCACTACAACAAAATTCTCAAAAAAGTGACACAATTTTACAGGAATTGTGACACTTATAAATGTCACTAAAAAATTGTAACACTTTATGATTGAGCGACTAATATGCGTGTCACAAAAACAAAACATGTCACTAAATTTAGTGATATTTGAAGGTGTAACTAACTTTGTGACATATAAAAGTATAGTTATATTTGTGACATGTGAAATTGTAGCTATTTTTTGGACAATTTATTTATAATTATTGCTTAAAAAATATTTTAATTAATAATAAAATTATATATATATATATATATAGAAAAATGATATGCTACTCACCAAATGGTGGCACCTTCGTTGTTTATTCGATTTGACATTATCATTTCTCTCTCTCTCTCTCTCTCTCTCTCTCTATATATATATATATATATATATATATATATATATATATATTCCCATGTGTATGTGCGCGTGTGTATATGTATATACTATATAGATTATAATATGTATATGTATGTATGTATGCGTGTAGCGTGTGTGTTTTCTTCTTCAATTTTTAATAGTGTACTCCAATTTTCACTTGGAGGAATTAGTTTTTGTCATTGTTTCATGATCCTTCTCATATAATGCATGTCTTTTTCTTATATTTTTTCGATGTGGGACAATTCTTATTTAAACGAAGGTAGGTCGTCCTCATTTTTAAACGAAGGTAGTTCGTCCTCGTTTTTAAACGAAGGTAGTTCGTCCTCATTTTTAAACGAAGGTAGTTCGTCCTTGTTTTTAAACGAAGGTAGTTCGTCTTCATTTTTAAACGAAGGTAGGTCGTCCTCGTTTTTAAACGAAGGTAATTTCCCTTGTTTTAAACGAAGATAGACTTTATATAGCTCGTCCTCGTCATAAGATAAGGTTTGACTTTAAATAGCTCGTCCTCGTCATAAGACAAGGTTTGGCTTTAAATAGGCTTTAAATAGCTCGACCTCGTTATAAGACGAGGTTTTGGCTTTAGATAGCTCGATCTCATCATAAGATGAAGTTTTGGCTTTAGATAGCTCGACCTCGTCATAAGATGAGGTTTTGGCTTTAGATAGCTCGTTCTCGTCATAAGACAAGGTTTGGATTTAAATAGCTCGACCTCGACATAAGATGAGGTTTAAGCTTTAGATAGCTCGACCTCATCATAAGATGAGGTTTAGGCTTTATACAGCTCGACCTCGTCATAAGACGAGGTTTAGACTTTATGTAGCTCGACCTCATCATAAGATGAGGTTTAGGCTTTAGATTCCTTGTTTGTCGAGAAATATCGATAGGGGTGGTCCCCTTATGCGCGTTTGGATTTTACCCTAATTTTGGGGTTTCATTCATCCTCGAAAGGGTATTATATCATCCTCGAAAGGGTATTATATGCCCAAGAAATAAAAGAAAAATAAATGTTTTATTAATAGAAAAGAAACAAAAGAACCTGGATAGACGACGTAGATAGAGCCTCGTCTTTTTTGAACCTCTTGTGTGAGGGTTCGCCTGCTTGGGGACTTCGGGCTGGATCTTGACGTGGTCCGAGCCTGGACTCTAAAGATCCATGTTGTAGCCTTTCGAAGGCACTACGTCGACTTTGGCCTCGGTCGTTCCGATCCTCCTCTTTCTTCTGTCAGATGGCTCGGCCTTGTCAGCTTCGCGCTTTCTATCAGCTTCGTTGGCTCTTATGAACCGATCTGCTATGCTCCATAATTGCCTCGCAGTACGAGGCTCGTCCCTCACGATCTCCTTGTATAAGGCACCTGACTTCTGTTTCTGGAAGTTCTCGGGAGTTCTTGAGTGTTTCTTGATTGTTTCTTTGAGAGTTCTTGAGTCTTTTCATCTTCGTTTTGACGATTTCGTTGGCTAGGGATAAAACGGTCGCCAAATTTGACCTGTAACTCCGATTTTTCGCCATAATACCATTCTTGAAACAGAACAGCACTCCGCATCGAACTCATAGCCTCGCCGTGACATATAGGTACGGCAAGCCAAATTCAGCCATTTACTGGTTCAAATCAACCGTCGAACTTTTCCGGTTTTTGGGAATTTTGGGAATTTTTGCAGTTTTCGTCCAAGTAACTCATAATTTGCTATAATTGAGTATATTGGGTAGTGTAGATTCAATTTCTAAGTTGTTTTAAGTAGGGTTACCGTGCTTATCCAGATCTTGAAGGAATCCTTCGGGGGTCGGATCTCTTGCCGGTTCTTTCCCAGGTCGACGGCGTGTTGCCGGGTTCGGATCTCGCACCTGGCTTTAGAGGTGCCCACCGGAACCGGAACCGGAACTGAACCGTCGGTTTTTAACCGGAACCGACGGTTCGGAACCGACCCGAGGAACCTGTGGAACCGACGGTTCGGTTTCGGTTCCGAAAGTTTGGAATCAAGAACCGACGGTTCGGTTCCGGTTCGGAACCGAAAAGAACCGGTTTTTTTTTTTTTTTTTTTTTTTTAAATTCTAATTTTATTTTATGTTTCAATATTATACTTGTATTTGTATACTTATTTGATGTAACATTTGATTACTGATTAGTGTGTTATATTTTTTTATATGGAAATGTTATATTTGTAAAGTTAAATATTTTTATCATTTAATTTATAATTCACAATTTAATAAGCTAAAATAAATAAGACTAATACAAAAAATATCTTTAAATTAATAATAAACAATGTCACATGATGATGAAGAATTGAAGATGACAATTTACATAAAAGATGTCATATTGTCATCAAAGTGAAATTAATTGTAGATGTTGTTAAATACAAAAAATATTATGAATAAAGATATTAAGTATAAATAAAATTTATACACATAATAATAATAATTATTAAGTATCATATTAGTAATGAGAAATGGAAAAAAAATAAAATATTTTTTGATAAATAACTTCGTCGGAATCAGGTGGAACCGTGGAAACCGGGTGGAACTGAAGGAATTAGTTCTCACAGTCAACGGACCCAACAACTCCATTCTTTCTTCCAAAACAGAGGATCATCCGGACTCGCTCAAAATGATGAATTGTCTATATATTTAAATGAACCGGTTATTGCATCAGAACTAACAAGTGCAGGTCCAAACAATTAAGATCTTTTGCATTGGTGGTCAAGAAGAACAGCTCAATACCCAATCCTATCCATAATGGCTCGAGAACTCTTTGTTGTTCCTGCCTCGACGGTATCGGTCGAGCAAGCTTTTAGCAGCGGAGGGTACACTTTAGACGAAAGACGATCAACGATGACCCCGCGGAATCTCGAAGCTCAAGTATTGCTCAAGGACTATACTTTAGCCGAACAACGTGAGCAAGAGAATAAATGGGATGAGATCTTTGAACATGATCCAATCAGTACCACCGAAGCAGAAACCGACACCGATGCCTCTGAAGAAACGGATGATTTCGACGACGATTTCGATTTCGACAATATGTAGTGGTCTATTAAAATGTTTAGACGAGTACTCTTTTTCCTCACGGAGGTTTTAACGAGGCTCGGCCCTTAGAATCGACATGTGATATCCAAGGGTTTAGGCTTAATAAATAATAAAAAAAATACAATCTCACTCTCAAGTATTTTTTTACATTTTATAATTTGAATTGTCTTACAATTAAAATTAAATCAATAAACAATGAAGCGTTGAATCATAATCGAATTTTTTTTTTTAAAAAAGTCGGTTCCTCCGGTTTCGGAACCGGAACCGAACCGGAACCGTCGGTTCCAGGAACCGGAACCGTTACTGTTCCGGTTCGATTTCGGTTCCGGCCATCTTGGAACCGGAACCGTCGGTTCGGTTCCGGTTCCGGAACCGTGGGCACCTCTACCTGGCTTGCCTCGTTCGTGGATTCCTGCTCCCCGAACTAGTGGATTTGCTGCCGAACCTTGTCCGGTTTGCTGAACCTCCTTTTCCTTGTTGGTAGCGGCAACAGTGGTTGATCGTGTTGGCCAATGTTTTAAAAACCGGACCGGAGGTCGACCCGGCGAGGCCTTCGGGTCATGGTTCGATTGGTCGAATCGGTCAAACCATGGTTGAACCGTTCAATAAATATATAATAATAATATTAATAATAATTATAAATACCACATATTAAGCATAAAAATATTAATAACTTCATCACTTATTATGTAAAAAAACATCAAATTTATGAAAAATGTACATTAATATTCATAATTAACACAATAAAATATATATAACAAAAAGAAAACATATTAGTTTAAAATCTATAATAAATCAAACTTGTTACAAATGGTAACATTATACTGCATATTGTTGACAAAAACATTTTAAGAAAATAATTAAACAAATCTAAAAAAATAATAATACGAAAGTTGGATTGGAGAGAAGAGAAAGCTACAATTAGTGCTTAATAATGCATTTATGATATTAAATGTTAATATGGGAAAAACTAATAATAATATAAATAAAAGCTGAACTATAAACAATTCAACAAGTTGGTGTGATGGTATTGGGGTAATCTATCAACATAGAGGGTCATGAGTTCAACCCTTGTTAGCACCAATTTAATTTTTTTTTTAGTATAATAACTGAACCGGCCGGTTTCTCAAAACCCGGACCGGTTCCCGGTTCAATCCGGTTATAGCCGGTTCCATCCGGTTTTTCCGGTTCAACACCGGTTCATTAGGACCACCGGTTTTAACATGCAAACCGGATCGGTACTAGGTCCGGTTCCCGGTCGAACTGGCCGGTCCGGTCTGGTTTTTAAAACATTGGTGTTGGCCTTCCTGTCATGACGGCAGATTACCTAGAAAACTTTTGATCAGAAATCACAAATTTAGGTTCTCACAGACGGCGCCAGTGATCGATCTTATTTTCGTAGGTAATTAATGAACGTCAATAAGGAATAAATCGAGCACGAAAGTAAAAGGAACACATGGAATTACAAGGTTCGATCTATTGTGAATACAAGATTGTTCTCCCCCCTTCTCACTCTATTCTAAGCCCCTATTTATAGATGCTCATATGGAGTTTGATTCTAATGATTCTAATACAAAGTCTATTCCTATAAGGACTCTTTGGGCTTATCTTAATCTTTATGGCATACATCCGAATCTTCTACTCCCTTTTGGAGTTTGAGTTATAGTCGATCAAGAAGCATTCCTTGTTTGGTGAAGAAGTCTCTTAATTGGGCCGAACTTGCGTAGGCCGAGCTTAATATCGTGACCCATTTATACTGGGCTCAATGCTTGGGCCTAGTAGTTGGGCCATATCCTATCATGGCAAATCCTAAGGGTTTGGAAATTTCAAAGGTTAGGGTATATATTTTTCTTATATAAATCTTAAATCCTAAATCAATGATTATGCCACATGTCAATTATCCGTAAATGCAATAGAAAATGTCACATACAAATGCAATAGAAGATCCGAACTGATAAATTTTACAATCTTAGATTTAGATATTATTATTTGCCTAATAATTATTGAAATATGCAGTTCGTATACAATAGATACACGCGGATAATTACGGATATAATATAATTAAAAAATTTCACAACTACTTTGGATTCATTAAATCATGAATTTAATCATTTATGGAAGATAGGTCTATGTCGGATCTATTTAATTGTTCCATCAACTATTTAATAGTATCAGTATTAAATGATATATGAGCCCAACAAATTTAGCACTGGCTCAAAAAGTTGAAGTCCAATATTATTAGGAATATTTATACATTTTGTAGAGCATGTTTTCACTTCATGATTCTTTTCGTGCTTGGTGAATCATATACAATATTCCTATCTTGGTCTGCGGTTTTATTTGTAGACCATGTTTACACTTTATTACTAATTGCATGCATGAACATGATTTTTTATTTTTTTTGAAGGGTGAACATGATTCTTTTCGTGCTTGGTGAATTATAGTAATAATTTATTGATTTATTCCTATCTTTGTCTTCGGTTTTATTAGTATCAGAATCTGCAACTCAAAAATCACTGCTATCTTTGCAGAAGAAGACGAGAGAGAGAGAGATGGGAGGAGGTTCTTCACGTAGACCATGGGAGCACTCTCACACCAGAATAAAGAGTGAAGAGAACGCCATAGATCCCGACGATGGGAATTCATGGAAGTGCAGCGCCTGCACTCTCCCAATCTTCTCCACACCCTTCAAGATCAAGCGCGGCCATTTTGTGCACGATCAATGCTCCTATCTCCCCAAGACTTTGAAAAATCACGCGTTCCACCTCAAGCCCCTCCAACTCAGGAAAAACTGGGATTCATCTGCGCAGAAGAAGAATTCTTGCGACAAATGCAGTTCAAAATGTGGGACCCTGTACTACGAATGCACCCAGGAAGAGTCCTGCAACCTTCGCCTGGACTTGCTGTGCAGTGTGCAGGTGGAGATCCTGCACCGGAGCCACGAGCACCGGTTGATGGTGGTGAGGGGTCCGGCTTCCTTTCCCTGCGGCGCTTGTGGAACACAGCACCCGGGCCTCTCTGCTCCCTCATTTTTCTGCATTACTTGTGGTTTCTGGATTCATAAGGACTGTGCTTCTTCGCCAAATGCAATTACTCTGAAGATGAAGCATCACCACTCGCTCTTTCTTGCCTATAATATTAATGTTGCAGCTTCTTCTTCTACTCAAGGCTGCAAGTGTCAAATCTGTGGAGAGAGCTTGCTTAGTTTGGGGGCTTATGTGTGTGTGAAATGCCGTTATTTTGTTCATCTTAGGTGTGCCACGTCGGATCCTCAGAGTTTCGAGCCAGGTACTATACTGCATGGATATATCTGTTTTTTTTTTTTTTTTTTTTGGCTATTGTAAATTTTCTGGTAGGATTAGGAACCGCAGTTTTATAGTTTTAATTTATTGATAGAAAAAATAGGGGATATGATGTTGTGGTTGTCATTGCCAATTATTTTGAAAATTGTGTTGTGTGTGTATGGTCAGTCTTGATTCGAGATGCAAAGCTTGCGGACCTGCTTCATCTTCCCATGGCAGACGAACGCTCGAGCATTGTGCAATATATGTTGGAGAATACAAGTGCCGGAGATGATGAGGAGGACGATGACGATGAGAAGGAGATGAATGATAATAATGATGACAAGGAGGAGGAGGAGGAGGATGTTGAGGAGAAAGATGATGATGATGATGATGAAGATGAGGTGAAGGAGAAAGAGAAGGAGGATAATGTTGACGATGATGATGATGATGATGAAAATGAAAATGAAAATAAGGAGAAGAAGAAGAAGAAGGATAAGGAGGATAATGATGATGATGAAAATGAAAATGAGGAGAAGGAGAAGGATAAGGATAAGGATAAGGATAAGGAGGATAATGTTGATGATGATGATGATGATGAAAATGAAGAGAATGATGATGATGATGAATATGAAGATGAAGATGAAGATGAAGATGAAGATGAGGATGAGGATGAGGAGGAGTGGGAAATATTACATAAACATCCAGTGATCTACCATGAAGAAGAAGAAGAAGATGGTGATGATGAAAATGATGGTACAGAGCACTCATCTCGTGTATGCAATGCTTGTGTTCAGCTCATTTCGCCTCCATACTTCAGCTGCTCAAAGTGTCCCCATTTCCTTCTCCACTCCTCTTGTGCCAATCTTCCAACCAAAATCCACCACCCTTTTCATCAACAACACCCACTTTTCCTCTCCACAAAACCACCCAACTCTCGACTTTTCATCTGCTATGGCTGCGACCTTCTGTGCAATGGATTTGCCTACTGCTGCAAAACTTGCAAGGGCTTCGCCATGGATGTTTTATGTGCGCTTATGCCTCCTTCCATCACCCACGAATCTCATGGGAAGACCCACATTCTTTACATGTCGAGCAACCCGGGCAGGTGCAGCTGCTGCAACCTCAAATTACAAAGGCTATTCTATGAGTGCACCAACTGTCGCCATCTAAAACTACATGCTCATTGCGCTTTGCTTCCGACTACCCTTGCCCACAAATTCGATAAACACCCTCTCAAGCTCATCACATCAACTAAGATACCGCTCATAACTAATGATGATGATGATGATGATGATGATGATGATGCTTTTTATTATTATGATGATGATGATGGTGTTGATGAAAATGATGATGATGATGATGACTATTATTATAATTATGATTATGATTATGATGTTGGTGATAGCAAAGCAAGGCTAAAAATTTGTGAGGTTTGTGAAAAGGGTATCAAGAAAAAGCTCTGGTACTACAGCTGCAACGAATGCGAGGTGTCACTTCACTTCAACTGCATTCCACTGCTGGATCATTTATCTAGAGTTAAGTTTGGTATTCCTGTTGATTTCAACTTCCATGACTGCCCCCTCACTCTTGTCCCAGAGAATTCACTTGCAGGTCACTTCTGTGACCACTGCAAGCGTAAATTCAAGTATGAAAACAATCCTCGTAAGGTATATAGCTCGTACGAATGCTCCAAGTGTAATCTCAGAATGCATAAGTTCTGTGCCTTGATGAAGAACTAAAGAAGAATTGGTGATAGCCTGATTAGTTCTAGCTGTTTGTTTAAAAAAAAAAAGGGCTTGTTCTTGGAATTCGATCCACATTTATCTTGTTAAGAGGTCATCAAGTTTCTTCATCCTCACTTGTATTGCAGGTTTTGTTGTATTCAGTTGTTGATGCTGCCTTTTATCAAAGAGAAATTAGGATGTATAGGATGTACCTACATATTCTGTACACAAGTTCTTGAATACTTGTTCTTTATAAGTGGAATGATATGCAAATTCATTGATTCTAATGCTAAAAAACTTGAAAAAGAGAATACATTAATCTTTTTTCTTCTTACATATCATATTCTCAAGGAAAAAATGCAAATAAATACACCAACTTTGTCTGACATCCCGTTTTGGTATCAAACTTATTTTTTTTCCTGTAAATACACCAACTTTGCCCCGATGTTCAATTTTTTCACAGATTCAATTTCCGGCTAAATCGAAACTGACATGGCATCTACGTGGCTGCTGGATACACGCCCTTAAATTTTCCGGCCGGCTGAGTAAACGACGTCATCTCTTTAGCATTAAACGACGTTGTTTGGTACAAATCGAGCTTCTTCTTTAAATTATATACACTTTGGTTTGTTCAAACTCTAAATCGACAAGAGAGAACGAAACATTTGTAGGGTTGGCTCGAAGCATTGCTAGTCTCAAAAGGGGAATGGCTGCAAATCGATTTCAAATTTCTCTTCTCCACCATCGTTCTCTCTTGTCAATTTAGGGTTCGAACAACCAAAATGTATATAATTCAAAGAAGAAGCTCGATTTGTACCAAACGAGGTCGTTTAATGCTAAAAGACGATATCGTTTACTCAGCCGGCCGGAGGGCGTGTGTCCGGCAGCCACGTAGATGCCACGTCAGTTTCGATTTCGCCATAAATTGAATCTGTGGAAAAATTGAACATCGAGGCAAAGTTGGTGTATTTACAGGAAAAAAAATAAGTTTGATACCAAAATGGAATGTCAGATAAAGTTAGTGTATTTATTTGCATTTTTTCCTATTCTCAAAGGGAACATCAAAATTTTACATGGATAGAATAGCATTGGACCTTAGTACTGGAGTACAAATCAGCGGATGAGCCCTTGGAAGAGTTAAACCATGCCCCTCTTCCATATCCACGCTCTTCTATATATATGTGCTCGTCTACTTATTTAGTTCTACGCGTGACACATAATTTGTTGTCTAAGCAATCCAAATATGATAATTTTGCTCAAATATAGGATAATTTTGTGGAATGTCTTCCATGCCAATGAATACACGTTATCCAAAAATACGAATTAATTAAGAAGGAAAAAAAAAAAAAGTCGGTTCAACTAGGGAAATGGCCAGGTTTATTTTACAATAAACTATTAATATATATGTCTTTAAAATATACACTTTCCTAAAAAGAACCAACAAATAGTAGTTCTGATGTTAATTATAATTATGCTAACAGTAACAGAAGATGAAAGTATAGAGATATAAGTTATATAACCATCAATAATAATTCTCTACTAACTCAAAACAAAAAAAAAACAAAAATAGAGCGAATACTGGCCTTGAACGCAACTAAAGAAAACTAATTGAGCAAGCTATACTCATAATTAATTATAAGAAACCTACATTGTGAAATCTAAATGCGAAATCATATATAAGTAGGAATATTCTTGAGTAAGCTAACAAATCCTAAAATCTATCTTCATCATAAATCAGAAAAATACACGAGTAAAATTTAAAGTAATTGTTAATTTCTACCGAATTTCAGGGCAAATGGAACAAAACAGAGGGAGTACTAATTATGATGTCCGAAATGAGGAAGTAGGGGCTCATCTTTGTAAATTTCTATTAAAATCAGATCTGGGTCGGGTAAGTGAATTCTTACACTTTTTAATAGCTTTTAAAGTTATTTTTTCCATTAAATTGTGTGCATGATTTATCATATATTAAGAATAATTAATGACATGGGTGGGCTTAATTAACGCTTAATTGTCCCAAAGAAAAAATATTAGTTGGGCCGGAATGAATTGTAGAAAGGGGATTTTAAACATAGCCCCCATTTCTCTCACTATAGCCCCCAAAATAAAATAAAATAAAAATAATTTTGAATATACTATTATACCCTTAGTTAGCAACATCAATAAAATTTTCATAGCCTCCACAAAATCACAGATTTGCTTATGGTGGAGCATATCGTCGGAAAATATAAACAAATTCATAGTAATACTTGATTCATTTTCCACATTTTTACTAATGTGTCGCCACACAGAATCACAAAATGACGGTGGTGGAAGCCGACGGCATGGAGCCATTCACCGTGGATAACATAGACATCTACTCCGGCGAGAGCTATTCCGTCCTCTTCACCACCGATCAAAACCCCTCGCAGAACTAATGGATCTCCGCCGCCGTGCGCGCCCGAGAGCCCCGCACTTCCCCGCCCTCACCCTCCTCAATTACCTCCCAACCAAGGCCTCACATCTTCCCATCTCCCCCGCCGTCGCCGCCACGGTGGGATGACTTCACCTACAGCAAAGCCTTCTCCAACAAGATCCTCGCCGCCGCCGGCTCCCCCGGCGCCACCAACCCATGACCGCCGAATCACGCAACTAAACACGGAGAACCAGATCGACGGCCACACAAAGTGGGCTCTCAAGAACATCTCTCTAACCCTCCCCCACCCCCTACATCAAGTACAGCATAGCCGCCGCCTTCGACCACATCAGCCCCTCGCCAGCGACCCCGCAGCCGACTACGACATCATGGTCCCGCCGCCCAATCTGAATTTGCTGGTGGCTTTCGGCTTAATCTATGAATTGGGCTATGAATACTTTATTGAAAATTTGATGTCGGAGGCTAACTAAGGGTATAATTGTATATTTGAAATTAATTTTATTATTATTTTACTTTTGGGGGCTATAGTGAGAGAAATGGGGGCTATGTTTAAAATCGCCCTTCCTTGTAGAAATGGGTCACTCACCCCCTAATAAGGCTTTACTAAGGGGGAGGGTACTCCAAGTCATATGTTATAGTTAAGATTGTTATAAAGCCATATGGAATAAAGAGAGACTTCAACATGAATATCTAAAATATCTAAATTAAAGCTATACACACAGTTATACTGTATTCCGTTACATTTGTATGCATGGATTTGTTCATGCATCGAAATAAAATAAAATACTACTAGTACTAATTATACCAAGAACAAAATTTAGAAGAAACATTAGCACACCTTATTTTCCATTTCCGCTTGTGAACATGGGGAAGAAACGAATACTTATTTTCCATTTCTTCTCGGGTTAATATATATTTCTTGATGATATGGGGTTTTTTGTTGAGCAATAAAAATTCTTTATCCAAAAATGATTAAATAATTAGTAGAAGCAATGAATTCGATGAGTTCTGATTTTCAAGTCAAGCTAAAATCTGCCTAATCATATCTACTGTATAGGAAAAGTTTTGAGTGCAAGTAAAAGTTAGTGCTAATTTTATACTGGTTTGAATTTCTTCTTTGTTCAAATCAAGACTGATTGTATTTTCAGATAAACTAATATATGAGCTCAATTAATATTAATACTCATACATATACACATTAAAGCCAAGTCACCAAATTAATTTTTCCTACTTCTTTCGAGAAAATAAAAAAATAAAAAATTCACACACATGCATTTATGCACGTGACACAGAATATATGTGTTTGTCTACTTATTTAGTTCTACGCGTGACACAGAATTTGTTGTTTAAGCAATCCAAATATGAGTAAAATAAAACTATCCAAAGTATGATAAAATTGTGGAATTTCGTGCATGCCAATGAATACACGTTTGTCCGAAAATACGAATAGCCAGATTTATTTTAGTAATTAAGGGAATGGGATGGACTAATGAGAGTCCATTTGGGAAATACAGTAATGAAAAAGAGGCGCGGTTGAAATAAGAAATTTGGGAGAAAGATGTAGATAAAGCCCATACGTACATTAATTAGTAAGGGTTTAAATTCGGATGGGAATTATAAAAGATATTTTATGAAATAAACAGAAAACTGCATCACCCTCGAACAAAATCCGTACATTGAATTAAGTTTCAAATTAAGACAAGCCTATCTACTTTCAAATTCACGAAACAAAACAAAATGATTTCAGCTCTACAGTCTACCTAGCTACATTTGTAAGTGTGACATATAAAAGCCTAAAACTTAGGATTTCCTTTCTTTTTCTCTCTCATTTATTTATTTGATACTCCGTTCTTTATTTCCTTGACTAAAATTATGGGGATTAAGTTTAAGAATTATACTACCTCCATCCCATTTATTTAGACCTATTTGCTTTATGCACGTATTTCCACCGAAACCTAGTACGGGTTTTAAAATATAATTTTGTAGTATCGTTTTTTTTACGGGATACTATGAGTGTCATAGTATCCCGTAAAAAAAACGATGCTACAAAATTATATTTCAAAACCCGTACTAGGTTTCGGTGGAAATGCGTGCCAAATAGTAAATAGGTCTAAATAAATGGGATGGAGGTAGTATGTTTTTATCCCCTTAAGTATAAGAAACACTATTTTTGCCCAATTTATAAGCACACATAAATATTGCCTCTTTCTAATACAAAAGTACTAGTTTGCCATTTCCTACTTATTTTAAATTTAAAGAATACTTCTTTCTTCTTCTCTTCTTATTTTCGTCATTCTTCTTCATCTTCATTCTTCTTCATCTTCTTCCTCTCTCTCTAAACCCTAGAAGCTCCACACACTCTCTCTCTCTCTAAAAGTCATTGAAGATCATCACTCCTCACTCTCTCTCTCTCGACTTCTTCTTCTCCGACTCCGACGGCGTTGCTGCATTGTTGCCTCTCTCTCTCTCCCTCCCTTTTTATTATTTCTTCTCTCTTTCTCTCTAAAAACCCTAACCATCTTCCCTCTGCACCTTCTTCTTTCTCATATCTTCTTCTCTCCATTTCTTTGCAAGTGACGGCGGCAAGAAGTCGACGGCGATGATGGTTGGGCTGCTGCTCTCTCTCTCTCTCTCTCTCTCTCTCTCTCTTTCAAATCTAGGGTTTTTTTTACACATATTTGGTTTTTGTAAATAGATCTAGGGTTTTTACTTATTCTTCTTCTTCTTCTTCTTCTTCTTCTTCTTCTTCTTCTTCTTCTTCTTCTTCTTCTTCTTGTTCTTGTTCTTGTTCTTGTTCTTATTCTTTTTTCTTTTTTTTCTTTTTCCAGATCTGGATTCGAGCATGCATTGGAGGATGAAGGTAAGGTGTTTGATGATATTCCCAACCGAAAATTTGCAATTTTAGTAGTAAGAAAATTCAAAACTTTTGGTAAGAAAATTACAATTTCGTGGTAAGAATTTTTAGTTTAGGGTCTCAAATTGTTGATAATTGGTTAGAATCAGACATTTATTTTCTTACTATTTTTTGTCTGATTTTACTGTAATTTTAGGATTTACGAATTGACTGCTTCTTTTTGGTAAGAATCGGCCGAAGATTCTTACTTTAATTTCAGTAATTCTTACTATACTTCTAGATTTAGGGTTTGATAGTTTTATTTGTGAATTATCTGCTTCTTTTTTATAAGAATCGACCGAAGATTCTTACTATAATTTTTGTAATTCGTTACTATAATTCTAGAATTAGGGTTTGATGTATTTTTTTCACAAATTCACTACTTCTTTTTGTTAAGTATCGACCGGAGATATTAGTTAGAATCTGATGATATTTTGTTAGAATCTCACATTTTCTTATCGTGTTTTGTTTGTTAATTTATGGTAAGAATTTGGCATTTTTCTTACGTTATTTAGGATTTACGAATTGACTGCTTCTTTTTGGTAAGAATCGACCGAAGATATTGGTTAGAATCTGATGATATTTTGTTAGAATCTCACATTTTTTATAGTGTTTTGTTTGTTAATTTATGGTAAGAATTTAGAATTTTTCTTACATTATTTGATATATTTCTTACGTAATTTAGGATTCACGAATTGACTGTTTCTTTTTGGTAAGAATCGATCTAAGATTCTTACTGTAATTTTAGTAATTCTTACTATAATTCCAGAATTAGGATTTGATAATTTGTTTATGAATTGACTGCTACTTTGTTTTGTTTGATAAATTGGTAAGAATTTGACATTTTTCTTACGTTATTTTGATAATAAAAGACTGAGTATTTATGGCTTAAAATTGATGATTATTTTATGTTCTTGGCATGTTTTGTTGCGGTAGTTGCAAATTGTTCTAGTTTTTCAAGTTATATAAGAATTGCTTCATTTCTTATTGTAGGAATTATTCGGCTGACGACGGCTATGAGACGCGAAAGACGAGAAGATATCAATTTTTCTTACTATATTTGTAGTTTTTTGATAAGTTTTTGTTGTTTCTTGGTAAGAAAATTAGTTTTTCTTACCAACACATGTAATTTATTATCATTTCTGAAACTAATAATAGTGTCTTAATAAATGATTAAGTGGTAAGAAATGTGATGTATTTTATTACCAATATGTGTAATTTTCTTATCATTCCCTGTACAAACAATTAAATACATTTCTTCCATTTTTTTCAAAAATTGGAGATTTTGTCAAATTTGTTACCAAAATTATTCATAAGAAAATTCTAAAATATTATAAGAAATTATAGTAATTTTTACTAATGAAAGATAAAATTTCTTACCAAATGCATTAAAAATTCTTACCAAGTGAATTAACAAAATAAAACTGAAACAAGAGAAAAACGAAAATTGGAAAATAAAAAAATAATAATAATTTTTGGCTCTAGGGGTATTTTTATCCCAATTTTGAAAATGGGACAAAATTAGTGTTGGGCTTATATTTTGGGCATTTTTTGTTCTTTTATCCATTAAAAGGATAAAAGAGTTGTTGCCTCTAAGTTTAATGTGTTTTAATGATAAATTAAAGTGGAATAATTATGGGTCCATCTAATATTTTTAATATTATTAAAGTGTTAAAGTATATGTGGAGCCTAATTCCCAAAATAAAAAGTATCATCCATATGAGTGTAAAAACAGAGGACGGAAGGAGTGTAAAATTAAAATGCTTTTAATAAATACTCAATATATTATTATCATCCATGTATAGTGGTTGGATTAACGTGTTAATACTTCAAAATAGTCCATTTCAATAACTAAAAGTATCTATTCAATACAAGGATAAAAATAAATTTACCAAATACTACTTCCTCCGGCTCAGAAATATTGAGTCATTTCTTATTAATATGTGAGGTATAAAATAATAAAAGGGGTGAATATCTCTGAGACAAAGAAAATATTTGATAAAAATATCTAGATACACACAGGATTTGTTTCACCAACGATGTTAAATACATAGGGATATAGCTCTGTGTATCTATTTAATTGTACCACCAACCATATAATTTTTGTATATAAGGGAACTAAATGATATTGATAAAGGTTGAAATCAAAGTACACGTTGTGGCTTATGCATGGTTTAATTAAGATACACATGAGATTAAGTCACATATATATTTTTGCGGGACATGAAGTTTTCGATGCGATTTTAGACAATAATTGAGTGATCCTCATCATTTATAGTGATACGAATTTGTAACAAACACATATAATTACTATAAATATTATACCCCGACATCCAATTCGTAATTCTAAGTTCACTATAGAATTCAACAAGTTACTAATAAGATTCCATTTTTTATTTCCATAAGTAAGCACCAAAACACAACATACATTATACTCCGTACTTATTTTGCTAAGATATATTCCATTTTATCGATCATTAAACTTGATGGAATCATTTGCATTCCGGCAAAGGGCTACCGCACAAGCACCTATTGTTGGAATACGCCGTCGCATCGAAGCTCTGCATATTCCCCCCCACCGGAATCCGGCCACACAACCTATTATAACTCACATTCAGCAAAGACAAACCCACCTCAGCCAATCCCGCCGGCAGCCTCCCGTAGATCTGGTTATGCTCAACCTCCAAAGTGGTCAGCGTGGTCGGGATCTCAACTTTGGAGAAATCAAACTTAAACAAGTTCGACGAGAGGTAGGCGGTGTGCAACCTCTTCTTCTTCCCGAACAGGAACGATATGTCCCCTTCCAGCCTGTTTCTAGCAAGATCTACAATGTACCAGTCCGCGCGCCCAAAACTCGCCGGAATCGGACCGGAGAGCAGATTATCGGACAAATCGATGACCAGATCCTTCGCCTTCAGATCTCCGAACGACGCAGGAACGCTGCCTGTGAGCTTGTTCTGTTCCAGCAGCAGGACTCGGAGCAGCGGCAGCCGCGACAGCGACGCCGGAATCGGACCGGCCAAGTCGTTGATTATTAAATTGATGTAGGTGAGATTTTTTAGGTTTCCGAGGAAGGACGGGACCGGTCCGGTGAGGAGATTGCGCGTGAAATCGATGAGGTCGAGGTGCGAGAGCTTGGCAATGGATTGGGGGATTTCGCCGGTGAAGTAGCAGGAGTGGAGGCTCAGGCTTCGGAGGAAAGTGAGGTCGCCGATGGAGGGCGGAATCGGGTGGTGGAACTGGACGCCGGCGTCGGCGAGGAAAATTTCGGAAATTCGGTTGGTTGTGTTGTCGCATTTGAGGAAAGGCCAGGAGCAGCAGTCGGTTTTGGGATCCCAGGTGAGGAGGGCGCGGGGGTTGCGGAGGTCTTTTTTGAATTGGAGGAGGGCATTTTTGTCATTTGGGTGGCACCTCTGTGAGACTGAGAGCGAGAGCGAGGCGAGGAGGAGGAGAGTGAGAATCGTAGTATGGGAAGAAGAAGCCATTGTTTTTCTAATTATGGAAATCTTGATAGAATATTCTATTTTATCTTTCTTTGGAGGTATTTTATAACACAAAAAATGGAGGTTAGATTCGTCTTGTTGCATCGAGTTATGTTTTTTGACTAGTCAACTTATGAGAACCTTATCCAACAATTGTTTATTATTTGACCAGTTGTTCTACAGATTTCTGTAGTCCTTTTATGTGGAAAAGTCATGGTACAACTGCTTGAGAGAATAGTACAACTTCCGTTACGCATTGTGCATGAATATTGAATTATATTTAGTGAAATACTCTTATGTAGTACGGTATACAGTGAAAGGTAAAATTGTTTGCAACTTTGGATTCATTGATTAAATCATGAATTTAATCATTTATGGAGATCGGAGCTATTTAATTGTTCCGCCAACTATTTAATATCACTATTCACTATAAATGTGTTGATGGAATTGAATTGTAGTTTAGGCCCGAAAATTATGCTAAATGAGCCCAACAAATTTACCACTCGCCCAAAAAGTTAGAAGTCCAATATTATTAGGAATATATATTTGTACTACAGGGACAGGGTAATTCTATACATAGCCCCCATTTTACTATTCATAGCCCCTCAATTAATAAAAATAATAAAATTATTTATGAATTTACTGTTTTATCCCTGTAGCCCCCAATTTTTCCACGCTAGTCCTAATTTGCAGATTCGTTCAATCTTCAACCTCTAATCAAACCCTTTACATCATCGCCGGAATATCACCAGAGAAATAAACAACACGTCTCAAAACTTTCACTCTCGCAAATAGATTTTTTCCTCTCCATTTCTCCTCAATTTATTATTCTTCCATAGCCCCATCCAATCCTCTTTTTCTTTCTTTTTCCAGGAAGCCTCTTCCGCCGCCGCCGGAGATGAGCTCTTTTGCCGGAGAAATCCAAATCTTACCTTCTTTATTGTCTTCCAGCCAGATGAAGGCGAGTGCGATGAAGCGACATCCAATCAGACTCTTCTTCTATGCCGTCGGCATCTTTAACAAAGGGGAAAGGTCGCTTTTGTTTATAGCTGAACGGCGGAGTTTGGTTGACTGTTATTTTTTTGGAAATTTGTTATTTTACTTGATTTTTGATTCTGAATTTTCCCCAATTTTACATAACTAGCAGTGATTACGTGCGTTGCACGTATAATCTCTCATTTACCTTATTATTTTTAAGAAAAAAAGTAATGAATTTTGACTGCCAACAAAATCTCCAAAACAGTGCAATATTTTTTATCTCTAATTTCAACAATATTGTCCTATGTATTCATAGAAAATAATCCAAAAAATAAAAACATTTTTTTATCTCTAATTTCAACAATATTGTACTATGTATTCATAGAAAATAATCCAAAAAATAAAAACGGTATAGTACTTGACAAAATTTTCTATTGTTTTAGTGTTTGAACTTTGTAGATTAATGCAACTTATGCACAATTTTTTTCAGTGACACTAACTGACAGGCTTAACTTCAATACCTAGAGACTAACAATCAAGATGTTAGTTGGGTACCGTCTATCGTTTGGGCCAAATTTTTAGAATATTATTTACAATTTCTCTTTCGTACTTCTAATTTGACAAAAAATCATTTGAAAAGTGACTCTTTTTTTCTAAATTTATTATAAAATATTTCATTTTTAAACATTTGTGCCTTGCCATATGAAGTCATTTTTATAAGACGGAAGGTGTAATTTAACATATTTAATATTTTAAATATATCTAATAAATCCTCTTATCCTATCATTTTTTTTGTGAGGGAACTCTTATCCTATAATTACTTATGTTTTATATGATATATTATAAATAAATAAATACATTAATGTGTTCATGTTAGATGGAGCATTGCACTGTATACGTCTACTTTTTTCTTTTTTTTTGTGATTTATCCTATATATTTTTCATTTTGGGGTATTTTTTCTGATTTGACTTTTTTTTTTGGGCCTAACAAACACTACATTTATCCCTAACACCACTCTTATCTTTTATTAATCTACACTCATTATGATAGGTGGGCACCATATATTGAATTTTTTATTGCATTTCTTAATGTGTGTGCAAATTGAATGAGCCAAATGAGAAAAAACGGAGGGAGTACTATATATTGAGAAAAAGCTTATAATTTTCTAACATATCAATCTAGATTTATAGAAAATAGAAATAAAAAAATCAATTGCATGCAGGAAGGATCACAATATCATTATTAATGTATTTGAATACATCTTGCTAGGATTTCAATTATATACATGAAACAAAACTAAAACATAAGAGTATTACATTAATTATATGTTACATTATTTTTCGTAAATTAAACACTACTGAGTTTTCACAAATTAAATATTACTGAGTACAGTACAATATATAACATGGATATTACCCATATTAATGTTAAATATAAATAAGAAATAATCAACCTATTATATATAATAAGAAATAATCGTAGTATATTACAAAGAATAAATTTAATCTTAATAAATATTTAATTTATTACATTTTTTTTCCTTGTTACAATAATAGTATGAATCGGCTATGGATTTTTATTTTTTTTTGGTTGTTGTAATCCATTAGGTATAGGATATATATGTATATTGTATGCATATCCGCTTGGCGCTTGTATATACAATTTTATTTGTATTCTAAATATTTATTTTAATGATTAATTGTATTGATAATATTAAGGGCATAATAGGCAAAACAAATTTTGTAAACAAGACACTTTTTATAATATATATAATATAGATATAGATATAGATTGTATGAGGATATTTGATGTTTGACTTCATTTCGCCTCAATTCCAAAGAATTGGTTGAATATGTTTAGATGTTGTTCAATCTTTCCGGCGAAGGAAGAGTCGTCCTCCCCGACAGTGGTGCCAAATTGGGTGATGAACATGGTGAAAAGATTTGAGAAACGAATTAGGCATATGTGATCAATTAAATTTAATAAGATTTATTTCATGTAAATCCTCATATTTCATTATTTTTACTGAAGAGGAAGAGTTTGTCTCTGTATTATCGTATTATTAATGTCTGTTAGGGTAGGGGTTATAACTTGAAGAAGAAAAATTCCACCAGAAAATACTTGAAGGAACGGTGGCTATAAGGATAAGATAGGAAATATAAGTTATAATATTAATTAATTTAATTTCGGGGGCTGTGAAAAGTAATTTGGGGGCTATGTATAGAATTACCCATTTGTACAGCATGTAAGTTTACACTTTATTAGTAATGGCAAGCATAATTCTTTTCGTGCTTGGTTAATTATATACAATACTTTATTCCTATCTTGGTCTGCGGTTGTATTAGTATCAGAATCTGCAACTCAAAAATCACTAAACATACAGAAATTGTTAAAAAAGAAGGATCTAGAGAGAGAGAGAGAGAGAGAGAGAGAGATGGGAGTAGGACGTTCACGTAGAGCTCCATGGGAGCACTCTCACACTAGAATCAAGAGCAAAGAAAACGCCATTGATCCTGACGATGGGAATTCTTGGAAGTGCAGCGCCTGCACTCTCCCAATCTTCTCCACGCCATTCAAGAGGAAGCGCGGCCATTTTCTGCACGATCGATGCGCCTATCTCCCCAAAAATTGAAGAATAATGTGTTCCATCTTAAGCCCCTCGCACTCAAGGAGAACTGGGAGCTATCCGAGCCATACTCTTGCGGTAAATGCAGCTCAAAATGCGGGACCTTGTACTACGAATGCATGCACACCACTTTTTGCAATCTTCGACTGGATTTGCTGTGCAGTATGCAGGTGGAGATCCTGCACCGGAGCCACGAGCACCGGTTGATGGTGGTGAGGGATCCGGCTTCCTTCCTCTGCGGCGCGTGTGGAACACAGCACCAAGGGCTCTCTGCTCCCTCCTTTTTCTGCAGTGCTTGTGGTTTCTGGATTCATAGGGACTGTGCTTCTTCGCCTAATGCCATTAAATTCAAGATGAAACTGCATCACCACTCGCTCTTTCTCGCCTATAATGTTGCAGCTTCTTCTTCTTCTTCTACTCAAGGCTTCAAATGTGAAATCTGTGGAGAGAGCTTGTTTAGTTTGGGGGCTTATGTGTGCGTGAAATGCCGTTATTTTGTTCATGTCAGGTGTGCCACGTCGGATCCTCAGAGCTTTGAGCCAGGTACGTACGTACTGCATGAATGCTTAATTATATATATCTTTGTTTTTGCTCTTGCAAAACTTAATTTCTGGTATCAAACTGCAGGGTATGTTGCATGTGTTGTCATTGCCAACATTAATTTGAAATTGTGTTGTGTGTGTATGGACAGTCTTGGTTCGAGATGCAAAGCTTGTGGACCTGCTTCATCTTCCCATGGCAGATGAGCGCTCGAGCATTGTGCAATATATGTTGGAGAATACAAGTGCCGGAGATGATGGGGGTGTGAAGGAGATGAATGAGGAGGATAATGTTGAGGAGAAAGATGATAATGATGAACTTGAAGATGATGGGGAGGATGATGACGATGAGAAGGAAATGAATGATGACAAGGAGAAAGATGATGATGATGATGATGACGAGGAGGAGGATAATGTTGTTGATGATGATGAAGATGAGGTGAAGGAGAAGGGGAAGGAGGATAATGTTGGCGAATGACGATGATGATGATGATGAAACTGAGGATGAGAAGAAGGATGATAATGTTGATAATGATGATGGTGATGATGAAAATGAAGATGAAAATGAGGAGAAGGAGGAGGAGGATAATGTTGATGATGATAAAAATGAAGATGGAAATAAGGAGGAGAAGCAGAAGGAGAAGGATAAGGAAGATAATGTTGATGATGATGAGGAGGAGGAGGAGAAGGAGGATGATGTGGATGATGATGATGATGAGGATGAGGATGAGGATGAGGATGAGGATGAGGATGAAGATGAAGATGAAGATGAGGAGGTGTGGGAAATATTACATAAACATCCATTGATCTTTCATGAAGAAGAAGAAGAAGATGATGATGATGATGATGACAATGAAGGTACAGAGCATTCATCTCGAATATGCAATGCTTGCGTTCAGCTCATTTCCCCTCCATTCTACAGCTGCTCAAAGTGTCCCCATTTCCTTCTCCACTCCTACTGTGCCAATCTTCCAACCAAAATCCACCACCCTTTTCATCAACAACACCCACTTTTCCTCTCCACAAAACCACCCAACTCTCGACTTTTCCTGCAACCTTCGCCTGGACTTGCTGTGCAGTGTGCAGGTGGAGATCCTGCACCGGAGCCACGAGCACCGGTTGATGGTGGTGAGGGGTCCGGCTTCCTTTCCCTGCGGCGCTTGTGGAACACAGCACCCGGGCCTCTCTGCTCCCTCATTTTTCTGCATTACTTGTGGTTTCTGGATTCATAAGGACTGTGCTTCTTCGCCAAATGCAATTACTCTGAAGATGAAGCATCACCACTCGCTCTTTCTTGCCTATAATATTAATGTTGCAGCTTCTTCTTCTACTCAAGGCTGCAAGTGTCAAATCTGTGGAGAGAGCTTGCTTAGTTTGGGGGCTTATGTGTGTGTGAAATGCCGTTATTTTGTTCATCTTAGGTGTGCCACGTCGGATCCTCAGAGTTTCGAGCCAGGTACTATACTGCATGGATATATCTGTTTTTTTTTTTTTTTTTTTGGCTATTGTAAATTTTCTGGTAGGATTAGGAACCGCAGTTTTATAGTTTTAATTTATTGATAGAAAAAATAGGGGATATGATGTTGTGGTTGTCATTGCCAATTATTTTGAAAATTGTGTTGTGTGTGTATGGTCAGTCTTGATTCGAGATGCAAAGCTTGCGGACCTGCTTCATCTTCCCATGGCAGACGAACGCTCGAGCATTGTGCAATATATGTTGGAGAATACAAGTGCCGGAGATGATGAGGAGGACGATGACGATGAGAAGGAGATGAATGATAATAATGATGACAAGGAGGAGGAGGAGGAGGATGTTGAGGAGAAAGATGATGATGATGATGATGAAGATGAGGTGAAGGAGAAAGAGAAGGAGGATAATGTTGACGATGATGATGATGATGATGAAAATGAAAATGAAAATAAGGAGAAGAAGAAGAAGAAGGATAAGGAGGATAATGATGATGATGAAAATGAAAATGAGGAGAAGGAGAAGGATAAGGATAAGGATAAGGATAAGGAGGATAATGTTGATGATGATGATGATGATGAAAATGAAGAGAATGATGATGATGATGAATATGAAGATGAAGATGAAGATGAAGATGAAGATGAAGATGAAGATGAGGATGAGGATGAGGAGGAGTGGGAAATATTACATAAACATCCAGTGATCTACCATGAAGAAGAAGAAGAAGATGGTGATGATGAAAATGATGGTACAGAGCACTCATCTCGTGTATGCAATGCTTGTGTTCAGCTCATTTCGCCTCCATACTTCAGCTGCTCAAAGTGTCCCCATTTCCTTCTCCACTCCTCTTGTGCCAATCTTCCAACCAAAATCCACCACCCTTTTCATCAACAACACCCACTTTTCCTCTCCACAAAACCACCCAAGTATCGACTTGATCTAGGCTTCAACTGCGAGGGCTGCGGCCTCCTGTGCAACGGATTTGCCTACTGCTGCAAAACTTGTAAGGGCTTCACCATGGATGTCTTATGTGCGCTTATGCCTCCTTCGATCACCCACGAATCTCATGGGAAGACCCACATTCTTTACATCTAAGTAACCCGGGCAAGTGCAGCTGCTGCAACCTCAAACTAGAAAGGCTATTCTATGAGTGCACCAACTGTCGCCGTCTAAAACTCCATGCTCAATGCGCTTTGCTTCCCACTACCCTTACCCACAAATTCGATAAACACCCTCTCAAGCTCATCACATCAACTAAGATACCACTCATGACTAATAATGATGATGATGATGATGATGATCATGATGAAGACAAGGCGGATGATGATGATGATCGTCATCTTCATCATGATGAGGACGAGGCGGATGAGGATGATGATGATGATGATGATTATGATTTTGATTTTGATTTTGATTATGATTATGATGATGATGATGGTGATGATGATGATGATAGTGAAGCAAGGCTACAAATTTGTGAGGTTTGTGAAAAGGGTATCAAGAAAAAGCTCTGGTACTACAGCTGCAACGAGTGCGAGCTGTCACTTCACTTCAAGTGCATTCCACTGCTGGATCATTTATCTAGAGTTAAGTTTGGTATTCCTGTTGATTTCAACTTCCATGACTGCCCCCTCACTCTTGTTACAGAGAATTCACTTGCAGGTCACTTCTGTGATCATTGTAAGGGTAAATTCAAGTATGAAAACAATCCTCGTAAGGTACATTGCTCGTACGAATGCTCCAAGTGTAATTACAGGATGCATGAGTTGTGTGCCATGATAAAGAAGGACTGATGGTAGCCTGATTAATTCTAGCTGTTTGTTTCAAAGAAATGGGCTCGTTCTTGGAACTCGATGCACATTTATCTGGTTAAGAGGTCAAATTCTTGATCAAGTTTTCTTCATCCACACTTTTATTGCAAGTTTGTTGTATTCAGTTGTTGATGCGGTCTTTTATCTAAGAGAAATTAGGACGTACCTACATATTCTGTACACAAGTTCTTGAATACTTGTTCTTCGTACGTGAAATGATATGAAAATTCATTGATTTTAATACTAAAGAACTTGAAAAAGAGAATATATGAATCTGTTTTCTTCTTACATATCAAATTCTCAAAGGGAACAACAAAATTTACATGGATAGAATAGCATTGGACCTTAGTACTGGAGTAAGAATCAGTGGATGAGCCCTTGGAAGAGTTAAACCAGGCCCCTCTTCCATATCCACACTCTTCTTCCCTCCTTCGACTTTGAAATCGAAGCACTGGATCAACGAGGCTAAGGCTGTCTGAACAACTTGCAATGCTAGAGTAGTACCTGGGCAGCCTCTTCTCCCAGTTCCAAAAGGCAAGAAATGATAATGCTGCCCTCTAACATCCAAGTTCATGTTGTCCTTAGAGAGAAATCTCTCTGGTTTGAACTCTAGTGCATCTTCCCAGTGGTTTGGATCTCTGTTTATGGCCCAAACATTCACAAAAAGTCGAGTCTTGGCTTGAATGTCGAACCCTGCAACGGTGCAGTCTTCGCTAGCCTCTCTAACAATCATGGGCCCTGTGGGGTGAAGCCTTAGTGTTTCTTTCACTATGGCTTGAAGGTATGGTAGGTTTGTGATGTCTGGTTCTTGAACTGGTCTTTCTTTCCCTACAAAAGTGTCGATTTCTTGAACCGCTTTTTGTAAGATGTTTGGATGATTGATCAGTTCTGATAGAGCCCATTCTACTGTGATTGCTGATGTATCAGTTCCAGCTGCAAATAAGTCCTGCAGTTCAAAAATGAATATTTACATTTTATTTTAATAAAATTTGATGGAAAAAGTGAATGTGGAAGTGATGGGAAACTTACTAGGATGAAAGCCTTGATGTTCTCTCTAGTTAGTTTCACTTCTGAGCTTCCATCTTCTGCTATATCAAGTAAAATGTGAAGAAGATCCTTCACATATTCACTGTTACTTTCCTTCGATTTCCTCCTTTCGTCTTGATGTTCTTTGATGATCCTCTCCGTCATCTCATCGAACCTGCCACGAACCTCCTTCAACCGCTTCCCAAATCCCTGAAGATCCAAGTTCTTGCAGAACCAGATGTAATCTGATAAGTTGAACTTCCCAGTGAGCTCTGCAGTTTCTTGAATCAGTTTCCTCACTGCTCCAGCTTCGTCTTCGTCTTCAGAGCACCTCTCACTCATGATCATTCTTGAGATCACGTTATTCGACATCCTAATCAGCTCCTTCCCCATATCAACTGATTCTCCGTCGCCTCCCTTTTTTGCCAAGGATCGAATCAGCTGGTTTATTTCGTGGCGCCTAACTGGCTGCAGCAGGTCTAGTGTCTGTCCTCCTAGAAGCTGAGACATGCAGAGTTTCTTCATGAACTTCCAGTAAGTTCCATAGGGAGCAAAAGAGAAGTCTTGAGAGCCATAAGTTAGGTAGTCGGTTGCAACTGTTTGAGCTCGATCCGAGAAGGAACTCTCGTGTGTTTTGAGGATTTCTTTCGAGATTTCAGGAGATGAAGCTACTATGCAAGGAACTGAGCCAAGAAATAAATGAAACAAAGGGCCATAGCTCTTTGAGAGCTTGGCTAGTGCTTGATGAGGAATCGGAGCTAAGAGATGGAGATGGCCGATGATTGGCATGGCTAGAGGGCTTGGAGGGAGTTTTTTCGAAGATCGGTTTTTGAAGAAAGTTTGGATTAAAATGGTGGAGATGAGCCATATGAGGAAGAAAATGATGTATTCCTTCATTTCAGCCATTGTTGAAGCTCTAGCTGTAGATGATGATGAAGGGAATGTAGGATTCTTATATAATTGATACAAAGAATCTTGACTTGGTAAACTCTTGTTTTGATTGGATTCTGTTTACTATATCAACTTTTATTATTATTATTATGCAGGCCGGCAATGTGCTAATTTGGCAATAATTGTTTGTTGTTATTCTAGGATTCAATCAAGATTTTGACAAAAAAATTATCAAAATTTTAAATTTGTTTTCTGGGAGTTCATGACCAAGTCTTTGCTCCAGTTCAGGCTGTACAGTCTGAAGAAAAAAATTATATTGGGATTTAATAAATTATATTGGGAGTATCAGTGAAGAAAAAAATTTCTGTTTCTTAATGTTATGATTTCTGTGAATATTATGATCATGTTGTAACAGTCACAGAAATCATAACATTTACCCAATATGCATAATTTTTACAACATGAGACTTGAAAATGGTGCTCCACATTTACTACTCAGAAAATTAGAATTTACATGTACTGTACTAAACTGTACAGCTATGAGTAGCAGGAGAAAGAAAAATTACTAGCAGTAATTAGCCAATCTTACAATAGTAATTCCAGCAGGATTGATCTCTGCTAATCTATAGCCTCAATGGTAAACTAAGATGCCTTCAAAAGTGGATAATGTTGATCATTAAGAGATGATCGCGAAACTAAGAATCCAATCATCAAGAGATGATTGATAGTACTTAACCAGCCAGATGTTCCATGTCCTCTGACAACTCCCAAATCCTTCGATCTCAACCTTGATTGAGGAAATGATGCAACTAAAAAAAACTGTCAAATCTCACCGCATTGACATCAATGTCCTCACTCTTTTCTGCCTTTCAGCTTTTTTAGCAGTTGGAGTTCTTTTAAGCTTGTGAAGCTCCTCCATCACCACCTTTTCGACTGTCTCAATGTTGTTCAGGAGCTTCTTTTGAGGTGTTAAGCAAGCTGAATCTCCATTATTCTGATTGGTGATATTGAGCAATATCTTGGGCACTTTGCCTATAGTTGGTGGACAGCGCCTAATTCCAATTGTGGGAAGTGGGGAAGTCATAGAAAGATCTTGCTCGAGTTGAGCAACAGAAGTAGATACAGATGGATCATGAACTATCTGGTCCTGGAGTATAGGACTCTCAGTTTCTAGGCCTTCACCTTCTCCCATACGTGCTCTTCTTCTTTCAATCGCCTAAGCAAATAATCATTTCAAAATTAGAAAGGAAACAAAAATACAAGATAAGTTTGAAAATCTCTCAGCAAAACTTGCTTAATCACACTCTATACATATTGGTGCCAGCTGGAAACCTGAACAAAATTCAGCAATAAACATATTCTTGACTAGTTTTGCATGAAAAACCGTAGCCAATGTAGATTGTAGGCATATGCTTGACTCCAGTGATTATAGAAAGCAATCTTAAACAGATCTATTACTGAATGCACTAACTGAATTATAAACTTCAATTTTCAGGGATGTCTGAGCTAATTATTAATCAAATTTTAGATAAAAGTTGACTAGTATTTTAACTTAGATAAATGAAGATGGCAATAAGAGTCAATAGGCTAATAGAAGTCACTTATGAGTTACCATAACTGTCGGTGGATTTCCCTCTGATAATTAAATGTCAGACTCAGTCAAAGTATCACAATAAATTGGCTTTAGATATGGTTTGAATCACAATAATTTCATTTGCCAAGAGAAAATCCAAACATAGAGAAGTAAATATAACTTTCCAAACCAGCAAATCCAAACATAGATAACTGATAAGTGTTACTTTCTTTAAAAACATATAACAAGGCAAATGCTAAATATTCATCTAAACATGATTCAATCATTCAACAATTTTTGCATATACAACTTCTTAAAGGCTACTCATATTTTAAACCCCAAAAGCACAACCAATGAAAAAGCATGCAAGAAGCAATAACTAGGCCATAGACAACCACCATATAATTGTGCCAAAAACCATTTGATTACTTCCAAATCAGCACATAAGTCAACAGCCAATAAATGAATTTCTGAACAATCCCCACATTCATTACCTTCACTACAGCAGTGATGTCCCTGAGAGGTTTCCTTGGATACCAAGCAGGTAAAATGACTCTCCCTCGCCCTCGGAGACCACCTCGACCACTGCCACGTCCCATCACAGGGGACATGTTCTCTCTTCCCATGGCCAGTGACGAAGATCGACCAAGGTTTGGGGAACGCCAATTTCTTGGACTTCCAAGGCTACCCCTGCGACGTGCAACTCCAATTGATGCAGGTGTACCCACCAATGAAGCACCTCTCCACCGGAAGGGAGTCACAGGTCCTTGATCCACAGCCTCCTCCTCTAGGATGAAGACATCGCAATTTCCGCTTCCTCTGCCTGCAATTTGCCTCCGATTACTGTATGTGGACATGACGTCTTCTTGCCTTGATAATCTGTCTCTCGCCTCCGGCATTCTACCAAAATTACCAAGAACATAATGCGCAGCTCGAATCAGATTGGAATTGAAATAGCATCAATATCGAAATGTAAAGAACAAACTAGGGCCCTTTAGAAAATACATCAAAGATAACTAGAAAATTCTTACTGGTTACTGGAAACATATACAATTTGAACAGAACATTTAAACCCAAACGTAGTTGAGATTTTCCAAGCATACTACGTAAATAATACATCAACAACAAGCCCACGCACAACGCAGAAAGAAAAAAAAAAAAAAACGAAGAAACTAAATCTTGAAATGAAAACACTCCGGCAAATAGAAAAAAAAAAATCAATATCACACATCCAGATGCGAAAGAAACTCTGAAGCATCATCCCACATAAAACCTTCAAACTGCAGATGAACTAGAAGAAAGAAACGCAAAAATCTAAATAGAAATTACTCTTCACCACCTCGTCGAAAATGTACTCTGCAAACTCTGGAGAGGACTTCAATCGTGGAAGTGAAGAAAAATCTGCACAACAATGGAGTAGGGCATTCAGCTCTGCGCGAATTAGTGTAGTGAGAGAAAGAGAAGATTCGAAATTTGGGGATAATTGGTACGCGAGAGAGAGGTGAACTGGCAAATTTTTGAAATGAAATTTGGGCGCCATTTATAGTTGGCCGAACTGAAATTGTTAGACGAAAAGTCAAGGTTAATTTTTCAAATTTTACAGTGGGCGCGTTACTTACTCATAAATGTTAAATTGCTTTTCTACCCCCCGCATCACTTTTTTTCTAATTTTGGTGGATAAAGTTTCTAGTTATTTACAGAATCTAAATTTGAAAAAAATGAAATTTTATGGCATATTAGGGTAAGGTGAATTATGACAGAACATTTTTAGTCGACAAATATAATGTTTTTGCTTTAATTATTACACAACAGTTGTGATTACTTTCTTAATATTTTTCACTTACTTGTAACATAAACTTTAGAAATAAATTTACGCAAAAATTTGTTGATAATAACTCTATATTTTGGTATGACGTGATCCTAATTATTGCAGATTCTCAAGCAAATTATTCTTTTCCTTTTTATTTTTACCAAGATATTGTTGGGTTTTTTTTAATTATAAAATATAATATTAATTATAACTTCGGAGTTCATGCTCTTACATAACATGCTATTGTTATTTTGGTGATTATTCAACAGTTATCTGATTTTAATTATTGGCTAATTTATGTAACCATAGTTAATATTTATGCAATAATAAGAGCCAAAATAATTGATAACAGTATTTGATATGTAACCATGATTTAAGGAGTCACCAACTTTGCTCTAATCAGACATCCTTTTATTTTAGTCTTAATAATTAATATACACTTCATTATCAGCTATTATAGTGAATTTATATTTCTTAATAATTATACACGGTATCTTGGTTAATCTACGGCATTTTTACTATTTTATTAGATACTATCACTATATACACATCATAGATTTATCCAAATTACTATGTAGACGTAATTATTAATGATTAGATTTTAGATGAAATAATTTTATAATCTTAATATGTGCAACTACAAAATAATCTTGATCCAACATTTTCTCGTATGGGCCAGGCTCCTTCAAAAAAAAAAAGGCCGGCCCAAATTACTATCTTCCGGCTTTTATGGGCTTGAATAATAATAATAATAATAATATAGCACGTGAACTTTTGAAAGTGAGGAAAAAAAAAAAACTTTTGAAAGATGAGAAAGCCCGTGTAAAATTGTCCCATTCCTAAAAAAATACTAAAAAATAAAATAAAAAAGAAGAAGAGTAGTACATACTTTTCTATTAGACCCATACCACTCATAAATATCGACTAGTACTGCTTCCTTTTTTTATTTCTATCTCACACAATTCTTGCTTCCTCTCCCTATCACCATCTCTATCTATTTTTTATTTCTTTCTTTTAAAAAAGTGACATTAGAGGTGGCAAAATAATCGTACTCGATGACCCGTACACGCATTCGTATACGTATTCGGAGGGTTTGTACTCATACCATACTTGTCAGTTCGAGTTTAGAACCGTACCCACCGAAGGCAGCGATTCGGGTATGGGTACTAAAAGTTGGACCCGCAACCCGCCGGTTCCTATACTCGCCGACCCGCCATTTTAATATGTATTTTACCTAAAATTATACTTCCTCTGTTTCAAGATTGTTGACACGTTTCTTTTTCTTTCTTTTTGGCACACATTTCCACGCTTCTCGATGATGGATTTTAAATAATTTTTTGAAGTATTTTTTTATTTACGGGATACTACGACACACGTAGTATCTCGTAAAAGAAAAGATACTTCAAAAATTTATTTTAAAATCTATCATCGAGAAGCGTGGAAATGTGTGCCAAATAGAAAGAAAAAGAAACGTGTCAACAATCTTGAAACAGAGGAAGTATTTTTTATTACTTAATTTTAATTAGACATGCACTCTTTAGCCTATTTTAGTGATTTTCCATTCAATTTTCATCAAATATGTTTTAACGGTGCTCAATCCTTCGAGATTAAATCTTTAAATAACTTGACCTCCACTAATTTAGTATTTAGAGGTCTAGTTTTGATTTAAATTGTCGAATTCTTTGCAATAATTTAATTTTTTTTATTGCAAACAACTAATTGAATTTAAAATAAATTTTTAATATAAAAAAATGATAGTCATAATAAAACCCGCTGGAACTGCCGGGTTGTACTCGTACTCGTACCCGCATCTGTCGTACTCGAAAGCGTACCCGCACCCGTCTATACGGCGGTTAGGGTACAGGTCCAGCTATGTGGAACCGTACCCGTCGGGTATGTGTATGGTTTCGTACCCGAACCCGCATTTGGCCACCTCTAGTCATAATCAGGGGCATACGCAGAAAAAATATTTGGTGAAAATTGGATTTTTAAAATTTTTAAATTCAACACAATACTTCCAAAATTCAACTTGTTAATAAAATTAAAGTATAAAAAATAATAAAAAGATACCAATTATTTTATAAATTTATAGGAAGAAAAAAATAAAGAAAAGGCTTATAACCCCGTAGACAACATGTAGGTTCGCCACTAATAATAATAGACAAAATCATAAAATTAGAAATTAAAAAGTATATATCAATTATCAAATAAAATTAAAAAAAAAATAGTACACAATTACTACATTATTAGTTGGGTATAGAGAATCCGGTGTGAATATGGGCATGGGCATTCACACATAGTTTGTTTGCCTACTTTCCATTAAAAAACAGTAATAAACATAAATTATTCATGATTTGAGAACTATAATATGCAAGAATTTGACAAGTATATCAACATAAAACAGCTGTAAGATAAGAAGGGAGAGACACAATATAGTAAATGTTGAAATGTGTGCAAAGAGATTATATAGTATGCAATGTAACTAATTCCAAACATCAGAATCTTGGTAGCCCAATTTCCAGAAATTGACTATGAGTTTGGTAATTCTATACATAGCCCCCATATTGCTAATCATAGCCCCCGTATTAATTAAAAAAATAAAAATTAAAACGGATTGTAAACGTTACCCTCAGCCCTTAACTTTACTAAGTGTAGCCCCAAATTCACAATTCTATTTCAACTAATAAAATCCCCAAAATCATAGCCTCCAACATGGTTCATCCGTAATTGAAGTGATCACAGATTTTGTGTGCTTTTGCAACATGAGAGCCAGAACACCAATGTCGACAAGATCTTTGGTGCTGATTTGGATCCAATAATCATAAGCCAATTATGTCCTTGTGTTTGTTCACGGCGCTCGATCTCTTTCTCCTTCAGAAGTGAATGCATTCATTTCCTGAGTGCGCCGAAGAGGGTGGAAGCAGCAGAAGCCGCCGCCGCCGCCACTGACGTTTTGGCATCGACGGCTGCGGCCGTAAAGAAGACAACACTCATCTTCTTTTCGGCACCGATGTAACAGAGCTTCTCAACAAAGCTGTTGTTGAACCATTACATTCTCTCCCGCATGAATACAGAATTGAAGTTGAACTCGTGATTGATTGTCAATGGATGACATTTGAAACTTGCTCCTTCTTCGTATGGGTTGAGTGCTTCGCGAATAAGCCATTGACATATTTTTATAGCCCTGAAATGCTGCGCAGAATGCCTCAATTTTGAAGCAATTCACATAGTAGTCGTTGAGAAACTCAGATAATGCTCGATTGTTCAGGGCTTTCTTGCGCAGAAAGAGAAATGCCAATATAATTATTTTGGGGGTTAAGTTGTAATTTATAAGATGGGGGTTAAGTTGTGAATTTGGGGGCTACACGTTAAGTTAAAGTTGAGGGCTGGAGGTTATGTTGTACAATTCGTTTTATTTTATTTTTTAAAATTAATATGGGGGCTATGATTAGCAATGTGGGGGCTATGTATAGAATTACCCATGAGTTTTAGGTAGGCCTAAAAATAGAAAATATCTAAACAAAATAAACCGCACAGAGATTTTTTCCATCCCTAAACCACACAAGCATAAAAACAAAAATCATAAAAATATACTACATTTGTCCTCCATTTACTGATCCTATTGATTTTTTAGATAATTTTGAAGATTTGTGAAGATGGATTTTAAATTGAATTTTTGGAGATTAGTTTTTTTTTACACGATACTACAACACTCATAGTGCCTTATAATAAAAACTAAACTCCAAAAATTCGATTTTAAATCCATCATCACAAAGCTTCAAAATTATCTAAAAAGTCAACAGGGTCAGTAAATAGATAACGGAGGGAATAATATTCATACTAACAATATTAATAATAATAGTACAAATGATATAGCCATGTACAGTTGCCATATACTTTTTTAAATAAAGGATTTAAATTTGATTTAACTTCTTCTTCTTCCTCCTCCTCTCCTTCAACCATACTTTGTAAAGGCTGAGCACTTGCAATTTGCTCTAATATCGTTTAGAGTCTGCGCATCATATAAAAAAAAAAAAAGTTTAATCAACCTAATTAAAAATAAATATTTCAATTACAAAATTTAAATGGATTTTAATCATTAAAAAATCATACATTACCTTGTACTGTTTCTGGAGGCTTTTTATGTAGTCAACAGCTAAATCTAACATGTCTGAAGTGTTGGTTTGCTGCATAAACAAACGATAAAAACTTTATTTTAATTTCTCAGGAAATTAATTTGATACATATAAAATAATTTGATCTTTGAAAATACCTTATCCATATTTGGAACAAGATCTTGCAATTTCCTCATTCTGTCACTGATTCTAGTCCTCCTAACCTGCACTATGCCACAAAATAGTTATATTTCTATCAAATTTCTTGATTCTTGATTCTCGCATCATCTTATACAAATAAGAACCTTAATTTTGAGCATTACACAATTCTTGATTCTTGATTCTTTCACTACCATATATACAAATGATGAGATGAATTTGAGCATTACACACTCAGTTATCAAGTGATTGAATAATTTGAAATCCGGGACGAAATGTACCCTCTCTGCAATGCTTCGTGGATGAGTGGCGCAGCCACGTTTAGCACGAACTTTGCAAGGAACGGTGTCTTGAAGATGCAGCAGTTTCTCCATGGCAGCCATTTCAGATGGAGAAGACTTTGGTAGACTTAGGTGGTGTGACAGAATATTTGGCCTATTTCCATTCTCACATATCTGCATCCAAATAACCAAATGCAGAATAACTATTATTGTTATATACTATAGTACATAAACAAGAGATTCAAACAGCAAGAACAAATGATATGATGATGCAAAATTATACCTCAGAATTCAGGAACAGCTTAGGATCATTATCCACCTCCCTTTTGATGCCAGTACCAGTGACATTTTCTGCAAAATACGAAGAATCGTTCCAAGAACCGAATGGGAATCCAGAACTGAAAAGTAAATTGTCACCGCTGCTGCTGTTTCCGACCTTCGTCGCCTCATCTAGGCCACTCTCATGCTCGAACTCTGAGATTCGAGATAATGTTCCTAAGGAAGATGGTGATGCAGAAGAGAAGTTCACGTGATTCTTGAACCGGTTCGAAGATGGACTTAGATCTCCATCACTAGCCACTCTGTAGTTTCCAATGCCTCTTACTCCAGAATAGCCTAAATCCCAGAAAAAATAATATATGAAGATTTGATTTTTGATGAATTAGCAAAACAAACTCAGCCAATCACTTATCTTTATAGATAAAGAACACAAAATTAGATCCAAGATCAAATTTTGAGGATAAACTTCTTCATATAATATAGCAATCTACCTTGAAAGAATATCAAGAACCACCAAACTAACCAAATTTAGCTCAATCTCACGTACACAACAAAATCTTGAAAAAGGAGAGCCAAAAAGGAGATGAAAATAAATAACAAATAAATAAATCAAAAGACACAAAAAAATCTGGTTTTTCCCCAAATGGGCTCTGTCAGAAATGAGCAAAAATGTCCAGACAACATATCCACTGCTTCTGCTCTGTGCCAACACAGAAAACATCCTCAAATCTTGCACTAACAAAAACAGCAGAAGCAAAAATCTTGAAATACAACAAATCAAAATTGGTGCAAACACAAAATTCATCAAGAAAAAAAAGGTACCATTTTGAGAGTTGAGGTGAGAGAACAATCCAGCAGGTGAACTATTCTGCCTCATGAGGCCTTGATTTTCCCTCCCAATCGAACTCACAACTCTATACCCTCCACTCCCACTTTGCCTCGGATACTGAGGTGGCAGCTGGGAATTCACTGCTCCAAATCTACTGAAAGAACCACCCTTGTTATTATTACACCCATCATCCTCATCACCATCATCTTCTTCTTCATTCCCAGCCACATTCATCACACCGTTTGTCTCATCTGAGCAGAATCTTGAAAACCCCAATTTTGAAGATTTTTCTGTGAAATTTGACAGCAGAGAAGTGGGAGCAGACCTAAATCTGAGCAGCCCAGAAGAGTTTTGGGTGGAGTTACTGTACTGGGATTCCATTAATGGAAACTGATGCTCTCCTTCCTGCTTGCTGGGATTGGGTGTGGAAGGAGATATAGGGGTGGAATCGGAAGATAATGCATGGGAATCACCATACATTCCTTTTTCTCTTCTTCTTCTTTTTTTTTTTCTTTTAAAACTATATACTGCCTCAAGAAAATTCCTCAAGTCTCTTTCACACGAATTGAAATGCTAGAGCTGCTTGTTGTTGAAGGTGTTGGGAGATTGAAATCTTGTCTTTGAAGCAACAAAGATCTGATTTTTTTTGGTGGGCATCAAAGGTTTATTACAGAGAGTTTGAGCAGAATTTGACTTGTTTGTTTGGTAAGAATTGTGAAGCTGGATATATGGTTACAGAGATGTCTCTCTCTCTCTCTCTCGAAAGTGTAGAATTTACAGAAATTTATAGAAAGAGGAGTAGATGAGATATGGGTTTTTATTTGGGATGAGAAAGGAAATTATAAAAGAGGAAGGTAGTTGCAGCCTTTTACTCAACACTTTCTTCTTTAAGAAAGGAGCTTTGTGTCTCAACTAAAAAAATCTACTACATTTTCCATTTTAAGGGATGTTTTTTCTTCCTTGGAAATATGCAAGATCAGGGTGGTTTTTGGAAGTTAGTGCATTTTTTTTATTTTTGTTTAAACTTTAAAGTTTTAAATTGAAGAGCATCTCATTTCTTCAATTATATATATATATATATACTGATTATTTAGATGAATTTGAACTTTTAATTGGTTGAGAATATAGTGCATTTGCTAATTATTGGATTAAATTTTATGAGCAAAAATTATTCTGAGAATATGTACTCTTCTTGGTTTCACTGTAAATTTTTAATGGAATGGATCAAGAAAATCTAGGAATTTTTGGAAAAATATAGTAATTGTAGAACACTTTATCTTGGAATTATTCGCGTGCAAGCATTTCAATGATGTCAAAATGGCAAAATCTTATCTTAAAAGTCAAATTCCATTCAAGAATGATGCAAGGCCTTGTGGGGGAATCGAATGCAAAATAATTTGTGTTGATGGAATATATATAATATGTATTCTATGCTCTAATTAAAAAGCTTAAAAAATAGAGCTTTTATAATTTGTATTCAAGATTATACGACATGGGGTTTATTGAGTAATCAACATCACTACTAAATAAGATAAAAGGTTCGAATTTTATGAGCATCAAAGGAATCTATATGAACGAGTATAAATACTATTATTTGTATAGATAAGGTGGAGAAGAGATAAAAAAAATTCACATTAATTTTTAACATAAATAAAAACATTAAGATAAAAATACAATAAAAAAAATAAAACACTAGAGTAAAGAAATAAAATAAATATATCATTCCCCCACTTAGGGTAGCCCCACACAAGAAGGTGAGATTGCTAGCAAAGTTATCCTATAAGCATACAGAAATAAAATCAATATATTTTAATTTTCCTACTAATGAGTATAGCACCTAAACATAAATCTGATAATTATGAGTGTGGAAAGCTAAATAATTTGGAGAAAAATATATAAACCTACAAATCTTTTGGAAAACAAATGGAAAAGGAATAGGTAAGGACAAATAGAACAAAGATAAAGAATATGAATCGGAATATATATGTGTAGAGTAGATAAATAAAGAATCTTATATGAGATTCAACTTTGATAAGTATAGAATTTTGTTACATGAATAATATTAGGATAACTCTAGTCAAGGAATATGATTAGGTAGTGAATTTCAAGAAGTTTGTTTCGATTTATTTCGTTGTCTGCAATATATATTCGTAAAAAATAATATATTGTTAAATACATATGTATTCAGTTATATGCATGTGCATGAAAATGCACCATAAGAGTATATTAAAGCATATAATAAGTGGGAAACATAACACTTGGTAAAAATTGTCCTTTTTGTATATGAAAAAATGATGGGGCTTCCATTTGCTTGTATTTGAAGTTTTGATGAATTTAGTTTTTTTAATGGATTTTAGGTGTGAAATTCACATGTTGATGCATTACATGTGAATTTATGTTATGTGAAATAAATTAAAAATGCAAAGATAATTCTCTTTGGTTTCTTCCTGAGTTTACTTTTTTTGCAAAAATCTTAAAATTCAAATTTAGTATCTTTGCTCCGTCTATTTATGCTTCGTATATATTCATTTTGAGGCATGGAATGAGTATAAGTTAATTTATACGTTAAAAAAAAGTTAATGTTGGGCCTTTTAGACTGGTCCCTGAGGAGCATACGATTACAATATAATATAGTAGTACAAGTTTTTAGGAAAATACTTCCTTCATTCTCTAATAAGTGTCCCAAGTCACCATATCACACAAACTAATAGACTATGTGAAATTACTTAGTTTACCCCTAATCATTACATAAAAAATTAAAAAAGTAAGAAATGTGCAATAATTAAGGGGATATATTTGGTAGTTTAAACTAATTTTCATCTAGAAATATGTGATGAAACACTTATTTAGGAACAAAAATTTCAAGAATTTGGGACATTTATTAGGGGACGGAGGGAGTAATAGATTTAATAATGATTGTGAAAGGTACAACACATACAGCATTCATTAAGATTTTTTGGGTGGATTATGTGTGGAGGGAAACATGGACACGTGGGAACGCATTTTTAGGGTTTTTGTAACTTTTTTTGTTTTGTTTGTGTAATCTTGCACTCTCATTTTATGCATTTGTATATATTTTTTGATTTAGCTATGGATTCCATTTCAAATTACTACTATTCCTGTCTCACTCGATTCCGCTCGACATGGCTTGTTTCGTTTTTTATTTCCCACTCGATTCATCATTTTACGAAATAAGCCACATCGAGCGGGACAGATGGAGTATTTTATTTCAATGTTAGGATTTTTATTAGATTTTTCTTATAACATATATTCCCACCGTCCCACTCATAAGGAGAGCTCTTTTTATAATATTCAAATGACTCTTTATGAATGTTACGAGACGGAATGGAAGGGAGTACTTCAATATATTGTACTATTGAAGTAGGCAAAAGGGTATGGACTAAAAACAAGCAAGCCAATATAAACCAACACACATAAATAGCAAAAACGCTATTATTCAATATAAACAAACAGAAAGTAAGTGGCTAAAACATTACAATATTCAGACTTTTACATCTTCTAGTTTATAATAATGTGGAGCAATCTCAAGAAGCCATTCTGCTTTAAACTCGGTCACATTCCTTATATACTCCTTTGATGTCAAAACCAGCTCATGGTAGATCACCCATTGTGGCAACACTCTGGCTAAACCGGAGCTCGGGTGAATATTAACGCTCTGCTTATGTTTCACACTCGAATACTCGGCTCTGTGCTTCTGCAGCCTCGCAGAATGAGGGAAGAACCCCGATGCAATCGCCTTCTTGATCGACTCCAAATCACTCCCATTCGAAACCAGAGGGATCCCGGCTCTCCTCACCAGCCCCTCCAGCTGCTCTCGTATGTCCCTCGCTCTCCTCATGCTCCTCGACTGCACAAAGTTCTCGAAGCACCATTGTGTCGAAAAGTTGTTCTCTTTCCAAGAATTGAACACATTCAGCAATGCAATGTGATCTCCCACATCCCCCAAGTGAAAACTCTTGTGTGCATTGTCTACAAGAATCTTCTTCGCCTTAGGGCGATAAAAGATCGAATTCCCAACAGAGAGCATGCAAGCAATCGTGATAATCTCATCCGAGCAGCCATACTTCTCCGAAGCAACAATCATTTTCGACAGCATGGGATCAAGAGGGAACTCAGACATGAGCTCTCCGACTCTCGTCAGCTCGCCATTCTTGTTGAGTGCACCGAGAGCGTAGAGCAGCTCCAAGGCCTTCATTAGAGCTTCAGCCGGTGGAGGGTCCATGAAGTCGAAATGCAGCAGATCGTCCACACCGAGGCTCTTGAGAGTAAGCACAACATTAGCCAGGTTACTCCTCTGTATTTCAGGAACAGCATTGTCATCCAATTCATCATTATAAACATGAGAAGTATACAATCGATAGCATTTACCTGGCCCCGTTCTGCCCGATCTCCCAGCTCGTTGATTCGCTGCTGCTTTCGAGATTGGCTGCACCAGCAACGACTCCATTCCCAGCTTATGACTGTAGGACTTCACCTTCGCATAACCAGAATCCACAACATATTTAATCCCATCTATTGTCAAAGAAGTTTCAGCTATGTTAGTTGCAAGAACAAGTTTCCTTGCTCCTTTAGGAGTAGGCGCAAAAACCTTAGCCTGCAATTCAGTAGGCAAGTTTGCATAAATGGGGTAAATTATGAGTTCAGCCATTTTTGATCCAAACCTTCTGATCTTCTCCCTCATAATCTCCTCCATATCCTCGATCTCCTCCTGCCCAGTCAAGAAAACAAGAATGTCGCCGTCTCCGGGTGGCGAGGACACGTGGATATGAAGAGCAGTATCAATGGCGGCATCCAAGTAATGAGCTTCAAGGGTTTTAGTGTACAACACATCAACTGGGAATCTCTTTCCTGGAATTTTGAAAATCGGGGCGAAATCGAAGTAATCGCTGAACTTCTCTGCATCAAGAGTTGCACTGGAGATGAGCAATTTGAAGTCGGGGCGAGCTCGAGCGACGTCCTTGAGCAAGCCGAAGAGAATGTCGGTGGAGACTGTTCTTTCATGAGCTTCATCCACCATTATCACGCTGTAACTTCCGAAAACCGGCTCTTGACGGAGCTGTTGGCGGAATTCGGTTAACAGTCTTCCGTCGGTCATGTATTTTATCACCGTCTTCGCCGACGTGCAGTCTTCGAATCGGATGGAGTAGCCGACTTCGTGGCCGAGCTTCACTCCTTTCTCTCGAGCAACTCGAGCGGCGACGCTCATCGCCGCCACTCGCCGCGGCTGCGTGCAGCCGATCATTCCTCGCTCCGTGTACCCTGCCTCTTCGAGAAACTGAGGGATCTGAGTCGTTTTGCCGGAGCCGGTTTCGCCGACGATCACGAGCACCTGATGATCGTGCACCGCCTTCATCAATTCCTCCTTGTAAGCGTAGATCGGCAGGCTCTTCCTCTCTTTTGTGAGTTTCGACGATTGAGCTAGGGTTGAGGACCGCCGCGGCGATTTTCGCCCAATTCTATTGCAGCCTATAATCTCCCTCTTTACGAAATCGATCTGCTCTTCAAACGCGAACACGTAATCGTAATTTTTCTGCTGATTTTGATCCTGAGCTCCGAATTTCAGAGTTGCTTTTCTGATTTGGTGATTCTCCCATTCTTCTCGCTCCGCAAACGGCTTCGCTGGATCTCTGTAACGCTGCGATGCTGCGTCGAATCTCTTCCGCTGATTTTCGCGCCCTCGTTCATCGTAAGATTCTGGCATTCGGTATTCGTCGGAAAAATCGGATCCCACGATTTCCCTTCCGACGAGCTCGTAGATCTGTTTCTTCCTTTTCTGCTCGCGATGCTCCGTTTCGGTGAGATCCACGCCTTGGAAGAAATCCTCGTCTTCAATTTCGTCCCTCAATTCATCCAGTTTCTTCTTCACTCTCTTCTTCAAGTACTCCTGTCTCGACATCTTCCTTAGTTTCGCGACGTCAATCTTTTCCTCCTTCTTGGCCAATTTCTGCTCACGCCGAGTTTCTTCCTCTGATTCCGAATCCATTGCGCTTCTTCTCCTCATCCTCTTCCTCCGAGCTCGATTTTCTCCCGATTTAGGTGGCGACGGAGGCGCAGAACCCTCGGCGCCGCCGCCGTCGTCTTCGTCCAAAATTTCGTACGAAATTCTTTTCCGCGCGAGCATCGCCGCCTCTTCTTCGCACGAGCTCCTCCTCCTCCCCATTGTTGAATCCAAGAGAAAACACTAAAAAGAGAATTACAATACTGAATTACAAAGTTAACAATCTATTTATACTGATGATGAATTCTACTCCGAAAATAAGTAGGAATTCTATTAACGAATCCTACTCAGAGTAGGAAACAAATTATAATTGGATAGAAATAGGTATAGAGATGCTTGTAATCCAAGAAACAAATTTGTTTCATTCGTATAATTTTCCCGCTTATTTTCTAGTCAACGACAACGTGTTTTGTTATTTTTTAGGCACGGTGCCGCACGTGACAAAATTATCAAATAGTCAATTTTTGTGAACTGATGCTAACAATTTGAATTTGTATCATACTACCTTCATCCCACCTAATCCCTAATTGTCCCATTTATTTTTTGACATTTCGGCACGTATTTCCACCGAAACCTAGTACGAGTTTTAAAATATAATTTTAAAGTATCGTTTCTTTTACGGGATACTGTCATAGTATCCCGTAAAAGAAACGATACTTCAAAATTATATTTTAAAACTCGTACTAAGTTTCGGTGGAAATACGTGCCGAAATGTCAAAAAGTAAATGGGACAATTAGGTGGGATGGAGGTAGTATCCAACACTGCAAGAACTTGAAATTAATTCATCCTACAAAAAAAAAACAGAAAAAAGAAAAGCCATCTTTACAACGTCACTCTGATTTGATGCGATCTAGGCTATCGGAAACCGCTCTCATCTTCGGCCGGAGCTCCATATCGAGCTCCGTACAGTTCAGCGAGACATGGAACGTGGCGATGACCTGCTTCTTTGCATGAGCTTCGTGCAAGAGTGCCGGATCAATGATCTCCGACAACGGTTTCTCTTCCCGGAATACCCTCCTCACCACGCTCTCGAGCTTTTCCTCACCGTCGTTGCTGGGGGTCCGTCCCGTGAGGATCTCCATGACCATGATTCCGAATGAGTAGACGTCGTGCTTTTGGTTGAGTTTAGCGTTGCTCGACTTTGAGACGCCCGGAGCGAGACGAGACAGACCGAACCCTGAGATGTAGGGCTTTAGGTCGTCGTCTAGAAGGACCTTTGAGGATTTTAGGTTTCCGTGGACGTACTTTCGAGGGCTGCACTCATGAATGTGCATCAGACCCCTTGCAGTTTCTTGAATAATTCTGAGTCTCGAAGCCCATGAGAGAGAAGGCGTCGTGTTCCCTAATCCGCCTGTAGCCAATAATGTGAAAAATTTAACACCATTCGACTAGTTTTCGAGTTGATCAAGAACTCATTGAACTGATCAAGATATGATCAAGCAATAAAACAGAACTCCCTCAAGAAAACCAACACAAAATCAGCTTCACTTCAAATCATTCATGGTTTGTGATTTTGATTCTTAGTGCATGTTTGGTAGTAGATGTGAGATAACACATTTAAATAGTAAAGCGTGATATAATACGGGTCAGCTCTACTGTTCAACTGAGTTTCCATATCATGGGGGTGGAGGTGTGATAAGAATTGGGGAAGGAATAGTATTTTTAGAGCTTTTTAGAGCGGGCCGGGCTAATATGTCGGGCCTTCAACTTTTTGAAACATGGAAACCAAACATGAGATTGAGTGTGATATCTTGGTCAAACCCATGATATCACCCTTACCAACATGCACTTACAATTTAACTTCCGTTATGCAGAAATCGAGTAGAGAATCGCCAAAGTTATAGAATATGCAGAAGCAGCTAGTAAAAGACATGTAGAGAGGACCACAGTAATGAAGTATACTTAATTTCTATCTTGAAAAACAGAGATGCAGAGAAACTGAAAATGCAAGCTATGATCTGGTGTCTGACTAATCGTAAAACATGGGAAAAGACGCACTCTTTTTCCTACCCGAGTGGTCCTGATGATCATCAAAAGACTTACAGTGCTGTGATCCGATAATAGGGCATGATTCGAACCCGAAACCTACAACCACCACCACCCTATCTCATCCCTTTTAGATTATGAACTTCATGATTGCTTGTTTTGGCCTTCTTTTTATAGAAATGTTTATACTATTGAGGATATTCCTATCTAGTCTCCATCAATGTATCTATGTTTGGCTTGAGAAACAAAATGGTGTAAGCATTTATAGATCTAAATCACCACATCAAAAGAATTTGATGATGAAAAAGCAGAAACTTTGATGTTCTAAGACTCATACAAGAATTAAAAATCTCTACTTTCTAAAAAGGTTGATTTCAAAATGCAAGAAATACTTTGCAGATTCAGTCACTGATAAAATCTAAATTCTTGCTAAAGCCATAATCTTGAAATTTCAAATTCACCAAAAAGGAGAAGAAAATGTGAAAATTCTCACCATGCAAAGCATTGAACAAGCTTCCATTGCTGATGAAATCAGAAATCAACAATTTTTCATCACTGGCATAGTAGTAAGCTCTCAGCCTAACAATGTTAGGATGCTTCACTTTACCAATGGCTTCCACCTCCGCCTCGAACTCCTTGAACCTCCACGCCACGTCTCCCTCGCTCAGCCGCCTCACCGCCACCGCCACCGGAGCAGCCGCCCCTACCCCCTTCCCACCACCAGCCACCACCCTGTAAACTATCCCACTCCTACTTTTCCCAAGAACATAAGCTGACGCCCTCAACAAATCCTCTAATTCCAACCCAAACCCTTCATCAATCACAACAAATTTCCCCTTTTTCCCTTCCTCACCCCCTACCCCCACCCCCATTTCTCTGCTTAAGCTCTCTTTCCCCATCTTCTCCTCCACCTTCCATTTCTTCCTAATCACCCACACTGAAACAGCCACCACTCCAACCACCACTCCGACGCCGGAGATCACCGAAATTGTCACAGAACCGCCGTTGACCTTTCTATTCTCCACCCCGCCGCCGCCATTACTCCCGGGCTTTTGAGGGTTATCCAAGAATCTCGGATTTTGAGCTTCAGGCACTGTGCATGGAGTGCTCAACGGAAACCCACAGAGATAAAGATTCCCTGCAAACGCCGTGGGGCCCTGGTTCAACAGTGACCCCACCTGAGGAATTTTTCCGGTGAGGTTATTACGCCGGAGATCAAGGCTGACCATCACCGGAAACTGGCCAAAACTCGCCGGGATCTCGCCGGTGAAAGCGTTGAACGAGAGATTCAAAGTCCCCGCCAAATGGGTTAGATTGCTCAGGCCTTCGAGGAGGGAGCCGTTGAAATTGTTGTCGGAAATATCGAGGTGAACAAGATTCTGAAGGGTGGCGATCTGCTGCGGCAGGGGCCCACCGAAAGAGTTGTGGGAGAGATCAAGAAAGGCGAGAAACGAGAGCGCGCCGATCTCCGACGGAATGTAGCCCGTCAGATTCTTGCTCGGGAGGGAGACGGAGATGACGTGGCGGTGGGGGAAATCGCAGGTGATCCCGGCCCACCTGCACGGCGTCGCGTCGAGCTCCGACCAAGAAGCTAGAGCTCTGTTTGGATCTTCGAAAATGGATGCTTTCAAAGCTAGGAGCGAGAGGCCATCGGAGTTGAGTGAGAATGAGAGAGAAATGCAGAATGTGGAGAAGTAGAAGAGCTTGAAAAGGGTTCGCATTTTTTTGCATAAAGATCCAATCTTTAAGGGCTTGCGAGGAAGAAAATCAGTAAAAATGGAGTCTTTTTAAAATGCATTGAGCTCAAAGCCTTGCATGTGAAAAGGATTTCGGCGGACTAGTTCTTGAAAGATGCTTCTGCAACAGGACCACGAATTGCAAAAAGAATGTGATTTGAGGTAACAAGTTAACAACTGTGTGTGTGTGAGTGTGAATGATGGTGGTGGGGTGGGATGGATATGGCCAAGAAAAGCCACTCTCTCTCTCTCTCTCTCTCTCTGTAATGGTGGAGTGGGGCTCAAACACTGGCAGGAAGAATGGTTGGTGAAGAAGATGGAAGGAAATTTTTATGAATATAAATTTGAAAATTAAGTGATATTTTCGAGGTAATTAATTTGTAGGAATTGGGTTTGAATTCTTGCTTTTTTGACAACTCAAGCCTGAATTTTCTAACCCAGTGCTTCTGCATCAGTGAATTTATATATTAATTAATGTTATGGGGATGTGTTGTTTGTTTTTATTACTTTATTATGCAAGAAAATTTTGATACTCCAATATTTTTTGATTAGGCATTGGGATGAGAAATATGTGTATAAATCTTTGATTTATTTTATCTGCTGTCGACAAAGGCTTTAACCCGAAGGGACACTCTTTTTCTCATGTGATTACAAGAGTAGTACATTATTGGTTTTTGTTCTTTGGATATTTGACTTAAATCCAAATGCTTCTTCAACTTAATTTTGATGAAAATTTTGAAACCAAAATTAAAATCTGAACTCATTACTTTTATAACTATTAACTTAATTTTTGTTCTGCCAAGTAGATCATCTTCTTAGAAACAAAAGTTATAGTACTATTTATATATGATTAGTTTATTTGAGTTCCAATATTGTCATTTTCATTAAGTTTGAGTATCTGCAATTTTGTGTAGATTTGTATTTTAATTTTGTCAGTACGTGGAGTTTCAGCTGTACATTCATTTGCATGAAGTTGATAGATTGACCTCATTTTAAATCAAATATATACTGTATTAAATAACTCAATTGTACTTTTGGTGGAAAAAAAAACCTTTAATTAATGGGTATAAGTACAAAGACCTATTTTTATTTTTATTTTTAAGTAAGGAAAAAAAAAGGTTCAAATCTATGTTTTTCAAAAATGGAAAACCAAAAAGTAGCAAGAGCCCAGTATCCCAAAAATTTGTATGGTTTTAAAATTCAAAGCTTTATTCTCTCAAAAAAAAATAATTCAAAGCTTTATCTCAAACAAAAAAAAAACTTCAAAGTTCACTTTTAGATGTTCTTATCTCATGGGACCAAATGTAGAAAATAATCCAAAAAGACACTTATTATTTCTGAAAAATTTATAAATAATTAAGAAAACAGAAAAACAAAATCAACTAGAAAAAGGAAAGCTCATAAAAATAAGTGAGTTCATGTCTGTACAGAGGCATCATAATAACTGACACTAGTAACAACTTTCCTCAAATACTTTCATTTGGGGAGTACGAAATGTCTATTTTACCCATGGAGGAATTTAATTCTATAAATACTCCTACTTTTCTTAGAAAATATACATATAAACCCTGTAATAAACTCCATTAACTAAATTATCACCATTAAGTTCATTTACAAATGCTGTGGTGCTGAAATTGACTTATAGCAGGGGCACAAATTTAATTAGGGAAAATTGGAAATTGTGGCAAAACTGAAAAACTTGAATAGTTGGAGGACTTGTATGTAAATAGAAAAAGATGACGCCACTCGGGGACTAGTGGTGTCGGGAAATCGTGCAGTTAAGGGCACATGCTAAATTCCGCTTTTTCAGAGAATCTGTGTAAAATTTTGTAGGGGCTTTTTTGTAAAATCAATTACCACTAAGAATTCAAATTTCAATTTCAAAGTGCAGAGAAAAAACAAATTGCATGAAAGCAAGAAATGGTGGAGAGAGATCGATTTAGAAGAAGAACAACTTCTTCTTTTCTACTGCAGAAAAGTACTAACACATGTACAAATTATGATGCATACATACATACATACATACATACATATATACTGTATATATATAGTATAAAGTTGAAATTAATTATGATGATAAAGCAAGTTCTTGAAAGAAGTTTCCTCTATGCTTGAAATTTCTGAACTCATCAAAACTGGCACAAGCTGGACTCAGTAAAATGGCATCACCTTCATTGAAGAATATATCAGATTTTGCTATGTTAATTCTATATCTTAGTTGTTGCATGAATTTTAGAGGAAGGAAATACCAGATTTTGCCATAGTCTTTGCTAAACTCACTGCATCTTTCAAATCTTTTGCCCTTAAACAAGGAATGCTCAGGCCATGAGACGATAGAGTTTCTTGGATCAGCTTTCCCGAAGAACCGAACTTCATACGAATGGAGATATACGACTTCAGGCACGAATTATGTTGATCGAGAAATGAGAATGTCAGAGCAGGGCCGGATTACTTACAGTGACTACACCTCGATGGTACTTCAATGGTTCTATCAGCTTCTCAAAACCATTAGAACCTTGAGCATCCAAGACCTTAAGAACATCAATGGAAAACGAGAAGATAAACTTTATATTGAGCAAGTCATGAGCATAAACAGATTATTTTTGTGAGGATTTAAGTGTGTAAATTCATACCTTTGAAAGGCCACCAAGCAAAACTATCGACTTCTTTTCTCTAAAACCTATCAATCCAGCGTATGTTGCTTCAACATTAGTTGCCTTGCTATCATTCACCCAAGTTACTCCACGAAGATCTTCATGAACTGCAGTGAAGTCGGATACGAATCAAAATACTCTATTTTGACTCTTACACGTACGTACAAATAGTCAATTTCAAGATAGATGGTGAAATGCTCAAATATGATGAAGTTTACCAATTTGCATTCTATGAGGTGGAGCTTCCAATTTATCAATTGTTGAACTAATAGTTTCAATGTCGATTCCAAGATCAAGTCCGATAACAGATAGTGTAGCAACAGCAGCGTTGTAGTGGTTGTGCGTTCCAATGGCCTTCAATGCATTCAATGGTAGTTGTGAGTACAGTCCGATTTCAGGGACATTGAAATCGGCTACTCTCTGCTCCATGTCAACCTTCACATTCCGGCAAGACGAAGAAGATAAATCTTAACACGAATAGGTATAGATATTTCTAAGCGAAAACATTATAGTAAAAATTTCTTACTTTAAAACCAGGATAAGTACCGATCCGAGTAAACATACATTCATTTGCATAGCATGCAACTGCATCATCTATATATGGATTTCCTGTGGATGTATATACGTCAAAAAACCAAACAAAATGCGTCGAGTATACATAAAGTACTCAAGCAAGCTCATAATATCCAAACCAAATGTGTGGAGTAGAAACGAAAGAATGTGATCTCATACCCATGGGAAGAATGGCCATCTTTCCATCCCTCATGTGGGAAAAGATACGGCACTTGATAGTCGAATAATTCCTCATAGACTTGTGTCTCTCTAGGTGGTCAGGAGTGAGATTTAAGATTACAGAAACCTGAAAGTTTAAGAATATGAGAAAAGTCGGGTTAAGTACGGTAATAATGAAAAGCATGAAACACTACATGAATCCTACTTACAGAAGGGGAGAAGTGCTTGCTCGGAATTTCTAGCTGGTTGCTGCTTACTTCTACTACAGCAGCCTACATAAATGTTTAGAAGGATTCAACTTCAAAGGGAAGAGGTTCAAGAAATTGATGCATGTGCATTCTACAGTCAATACAAAATGAGCTAAAACTCTTCTACTTGCCTGGTAAGGTATATGAGATGATGACAAGCACTCGAGAGCTGCTTCAGAGAGAGGAGTACCGAGGTTCCCCCCTACAAATGTTCTGATGTTCGAATGGCTGAGCATCTATATCCCAGATTATTTAAAACGGTTTTATGAGAAAAAGAATCACGCGATAAAGTTAGTCTTTACGTCCCAAATAAGGGATAATCAAAATCTGATCTGTAATCAGTCTATAAGTAAAAGTCAACAAATAATAGCTAGAAAACATGACAAAAAAGCACACAGAAACCTGCCCCGCGAAAGTGGATACAGTAGATTTTCCATTAGTTCCGGTGACAGCCAAAACCTTAGTGCACCGAGGGAGAACTTCAGCAGCGAAATCCAACTCAGATATCACACGCTTTCCCTTTATTCAAATACGAGAATCATTACACATGAGCATTGACATGAACAATCTCAAGCAACATGAATAGAGCAAAAACATCAAAAGAGTCCTCATTGTTTTCAGATGGAAGAACTTGCACATGCATGGACATATATAAACATCAAGAAATTTTCAAACATATAAATCGAACTTACGGATTGCAACAAAGATGCTAGGCAATAATTTTCCGGAGGAACTCCTGGGGAAACAACTATCAAGTCTGCCTCATCAAACATTTCATGATTAAACTGGCCAAGGATTGTCTTCAATTGACCATCTTTAGCATTCAAAAGGTTTTGCTGCAGTTAAGAGTACACTAAAATCAAGATACAGAAAGCAAAAGCTTCGGGAATCGAAAAGGCGGAAGTCAATCAATCCCATACCTCCAGAGGTTTCAATGTCTCATTCTGGTCAAGGGCAAGAACAGAAGCACCTCTAGCAAGAGCAAGTTTTGCTGCAGCAACACCAGACTTTCCCAAGCCTATAATCTGCAGTTCAACTCCATACTCTTAAGTAAATAATCTAGCCCGTACTTTGATTTTGATTTCCCTTCCACTGACTTAAACAGAACACAATATCTATCAAAAGCCCAAATCTACTTTTCCAACACAGTCCAAAATTCAAAACAAGAACTAGATCGAAAAGAGGGGAAACATACAATATACAGCTATTACTTTCACCAGCTCGAGATCTGCTTTCGACAATCAAATGATAACACTACTCAACACAAATTTCAACTCTTCACCACAAATTCTACTTCCAACACACCAAACCTCAAAATCAGCAATGATAATAAATTATAAAAAATGCAAACGTTCAAGTAGGCATAAATTCAAACAGTTGGAAGAGTAGCTACAAAAGAACAATGAGTATGGGATTGGGAGCTAAGCTTACAGCCACTGATTGCCCTTTGAGATCTTGTTTGGGAACGCAAGCTTCGATCTTTAGGCGGAATTCTCTCTCCAGCACAAGGCTGTTGCTTCCAGAAATTGCAAGAAACATGGTAGAAGTGCAAAATCTTGTTTGGCTTTCGCAAACTAAATCAAGAAACTAGAGAAACGGAAATAATTTTGCGCCAAATTAGTTTTCAATTGCTCCTTCCGTCTCACTCAATTTGTTTATTCAAATGGGTGGTATAAAATAATAAAATAAAATATCAAGTGAGACCTAGTGATACCTCTTAATTATTTAGCCCATATTTAGTTATAATTTTATGGGTATAGAAAGAGAAATAATTAATTGATTTCATTACATTTTGTTTGTGTTGGGAACCTTTTGAAACTTAATTTTGATAATGTTATTAGAAACCACATTTAGACATATATTTTTAATTGGAACAGGCTGATCTCCATGTTCAGAATCAGTCAAGTCTAAACCGGACAGGTTGCTATGTAAAGGTCAAAGTTGGTAGTGCAACCTTGTACCTAGTCTACTCAAACCTGTCACACTGTTCCATTATGTAACCTGTCTATGCAACTTGCCCCTACAATACTCGAAGATCTCACGCGAAGGTTACAGAAGATCGAAGACTGTTCGAGGTATAAGAAGCGCAACCTGTGAAGGCCAACCTGAGCTATGGTGATGAAACCTGATCTCACTCAACGACAAGAATTGTGTCAGCGTACGGAATCTGCAAATCCTGCACACTTCCAACGGCTGTATTTCAAACGCTTCTCTATAAATACCTCAACATATTCCAGATTGAAATACGGGAAAATCAATACTCAAGCAAAAACGCTGCAGAAATCTCAAGCTGAAAATATTCAAATCAACACTCGAAATTACTAGAGTTTTCCCAAGTGTTGATCATTGTAGATTTCTTATCTATCTGGAATCAGTCTTACTAGAACACATCACACACACTCTTACTACCATCAAAGTAGAAATACTAGTGTAGTTGATCGAGTTGTATTCCTTACGTCGACAGCTAGTTAAAGCTTTCAAGTTTGGATAGTAACACTAGTCATTTAGTGTTAGTAAGTCTGTATGCAAAGTTGTATGTAAGTTAGAAGAGACACGACTCTAGAAACGTGCTAGATTCAGTCTAGAAGAAAGACTTGAACTTGGACTGGACCTCCACCAGTGTTAAAAGGAGTGAAAAATCTCTAGTTAAGGGATTACAGATTTGACGGGATCTGGCGTGGACGTAGGAGCTGTTTACTCCGAACCACGATAAAAACTCCTCGTGTTTCTCTGTTTTTATCATCTGTTTTCACACAGTTTGCATGCTCACAACCTGCACATTTGTAACCTGTCTTGCATGTGTACTATCTTTGAAAACTGTTTCTGAAAACTGTTTTTGAAAACTGTTAGCCAACCTTTCCACCAAAGTTCTGCACGCAGATTAGTTTTGCAAGCTCAGCAGCTTACTAATTGAGCTGGAAAAAAACTAAGCTGCTCTGATAAACTTGAGTGACGACTCAGTTCAGATCAAATTGTTTTGAAAAATCAAAACCGTTGGCTAATTGGTGTATTCCCCCCCCCCATACACCAATATCTACTTATCGGGACCTACAAGTGGTATCAGAACAGTGGTTCTTTTGACCATTGCTTCTGCATACTATAAGGTTTCTCTACTTCAGTGTCAAATAGAACTAGATCTATAGAAATTGTGCTTGTGCATTCATACATAAATTGTCATTATGGAAGCTTCACTTCTCCGCGTTTGCGAAGATTTTTCTATACAGGGATAGGAAGACTGGAGCTTTCGAATAAAGATGTGCCTCCAAGCTCATCATGTGCTAATGTGGGATGTCATCGAGAACGGCCCAACGCCAATCTACGAGCCCTATGATATAGAAGTTTCTGGAGACAAAGCTTCTGAAGCAACATATGTGCCAAAGATCAAAGATCCCAGGAAATATACAAACGAAGAAAGAAAGGAAGCTGGACTTGACAGCTTCGCAAAGGGATTGATCTCAAGTACAATTAAGGGAGTCCACCTGGCCAAGATAAGAAATTTGGCAACTGCAAAAGAAATGTGGGACACCTTAAAAGCCATAAGCCTTGGTTCAACAGAAATGCTAGAGAACAAGTTATCAGTGGCATGCAACAAATTTGAAGAATTCAAAATGCAACCAACGGAAACCATTGATCAGCTCAAGAATAGATTCACAATGATCACTTTGGAGATCGCGACTCTCAAGAAAGATAAATATACACAGCGCGAACTCAATCTCAAAGTGATCCAATCTCTCCCAGCAAGCTGGCATGTGTACAGCGCCATGCACCGCGACAGGTCGGACATCAGCAACCTGTCAACCGAGCAACTGTTTGATCTACTCATCGGAAATGAGTTTGAAATGATCAGACTTCACGGATCAGGACAAGTGTCTTCAAGCAAGAAGACTGAGTCTGAAAAGAAAGAAAAAGATGTCGCATTCAAAGCTGCATCAATGATAGAGGAAAGAGAAATCCCAAAGGATCTATGCTCCAAAATGGAGAAATTGTTGAAGGACTATGCTCTCATGGCAAGAAGGAATGAAAAGCTTGAAAAACGCTTCAACAAATTCCGTAAATATCACAAAGATTTCAAGAGAAATCAAACCACCTCTTCTTCCGACAAGAAAGGTGAAGGTAAAACAAAACCCTCTAAATTCAATTCTTCTAACACTCCAGAGGGTGGTTGTTTTGAATGTGGCAGACCAGGTCACTACAAGTCAGACTGCCCAGATCTTTCAAAGGCCGAACGTGAAGAGCTCCGTGCAAAAAGAGATCAAAAGCTTAAGGAGCAGCGCAGTGCCATGATCGCAGCTGAGGAAGAAGCCAAAGCCATTGCCACATTATCAGACTCAACCTCCTCCGACGAAGATGATGATGATGAACTGGACGAGGATGAATGTAGCTTAGCCGACGAAGATTCTAAAAATGAGGAATGCTACATGGGAAAAGATCTCGATCTTGTTCAATATAAGGTTGATACCGAAATCTCATCTTCATATTCAACTAACACTGAACATGCAGGTTTCGAACTACCTGAAATGCCAACATATGAAGAGTTTCAACAATAGCTTGATGACTACAAGAAACTCTCAGAAATGTTTAAACAAGTAGTCATAGAAGGATCCAAGCTGGAGGATGAAAATATGAAACTCAAAGCTGCTAAGAATGGAGACTTTACTCTCCATGATGAAACTAGAAAAAGAGAGATAGAGACTCTGAAAATTCAATTGGGTCAATCAGCTTTAAGGGAAGAAAACCTTAAAGACATGCTCACTGAAAAGGACAGTGAGATCAACAGCTTGAACGGCAAGCTGTCAGATCTCTCAAATGAGCATGAGAAGCTGTTGCAGAAAGAGCTCAAGTTTCAACAAGTCCTAATGAAGATGAACAAAAATGGTGAAAAGCTTGAAGCCTTGCAAGCTGCCCAGAGACCTGCTCAGATAAAGTTTGGCATTGGATTCCATGGTGAAACCTGCGAAGCCAAAAAAAAGGAGAAGGTCCTATTCGTAAAAGAAAAAGGATTGGTTGAAAGCAAAGCTCATCACACTCTACCAGATAAGCAACTCAAACTAAAGAATCCAGCTCGACAACCTCAAGTAATCTTGGTAAAAGAGCATGGGAAGCCTGCTATCAAGAAGCAGCAGCTAAGGCCGTCAGAAGAACAGAAAAAGGTTAAGGTTCCTAGGAAACTGCATATGCAACCTGCATATAAAAAGAGGAGCCAACCTGCACCGAGAAGAGTGCAAGCTGCTAACAAAGGAGAAGCAGTCTCTCAACACAAAACTGCTCAACCACAACGAAACAACTACTATGAGCAGTGGCCAAATCAAACACTTGACAATGAAGGTTACCGGTACAACCGCCTTTGGTACCAATATCCTGAGCTGTCAAGTAGGTACCATCAATCTCCACATGGAAGTGGATCGGAGATTCATCGCTGCAGATGTGGATATGCGGAGCAGTATTATCAATCTACTTATTACCAACTGTAAACTGCATACTCCAATAGAGCCATCCACTCAACAAACAAGCAACGGACCAAGCCACGAGTCAACAGCTCTCAACAGAAGAAGCTTGGGAACCAAGCTGCTAAAACCCAACCTGCTAACAAAGCACCCAAATTCATGTGGGTTGCTAAATTTGTCTAATTGCAGGATGGGAAAGCTCAAAGAAGAAAGCGAGCAGCTCGCGGCATGGTCTGGATTATTGACAGTGGCTGTACAAGGCACATGACCTGCGACAGAAGCTTGCTTACAAATTTCATCGAATGTGACGGACCTCTAGTCGCTTTTGGAGGAGACTCTAAAAGGAAAACAAGAGGTTACGGTAATCTAATTGTTGGTAAAACAACAATATCTAATGTCACTTACGTTGAAGGTTTAAATCATAATCTCTTTTCTGTAAGCCAGTTCTGCTCTACTAGAAAAATAGTAGAGTTTTCTGCTAATAAATGTGCTATAAAGAACAAGGAAGGAGAAGAAATTCTTCTTACCGGTATTTTGCAGGATAACTTGTACATAGTACAATGGCTAGATAAAAAAGAAATCTGTCTGGTCACCAAACCTGTACCTGAAGTGAGCTGGCTATGGCATAAGAGACTGTGTCACTTAAACTTCAAAGCCATCAATAAGCTCACTCGCAAGAAGCTCGCAGATGATCTTCCAGATCAAGTCTACTACAAAGATCATGTTTGTGAAGCCTGTCAAGCTGGAAAGCAGACCAAATCATCATTTCCCAGCATTGCAGCTCATAGCACAAGTAGAATCTTGGAACTACTCCACCTGGATTTATTTGGTCCAGTTACTCCCAGGAGCATTAACGGTAAAAAGTATACTCTAGTTATTGTTGATGATTACTCACGATACACTTGGGTTATTTTCTTACATAAGAAGAAGGAGACACTAGTGGAGCTACCTGCGATGCTCACCAAACTGTCAAACGTGAAGAACAAAAGTGTGATTTCAATCAGATCCGATCGTGGAACAGAATTTATTAATCATATGATTGAATCATACTGCACCAAAAATGGAATTACTCATCAAACTTCAGCCGCTCGCACACCTCAACAGAATGGTGTTGTTGAACGACGCAACATATCACTAAAAGAAGCAGATCGCACAATACTTAATGAAACCAATCTTTCCAAGAAGTTCTGGGCTGAAGCAATCAACACAGCTTGCTACATTTAGAACAGATCAATCATTCATCAACGACATGGAAAAACTCCATACGAGCTGTGGAAAGATAAAAAACCTCGATTGAAATATCTTAAATCTTTTGGTTGCGTGTGTTACATTCATAATAATGGGAAATCACAGTTAAAAACATTTGATAGCAAAGCAGATCCAGGAATATTTGTAGGATATTCAGAGATCAACAAAGCCTTCAGAGTTTTTAACAAAAAGACTCATATTGTGGAAGTAACACCACATGTTGTCTTTGATGAATCTATCTGTGAGTATAGGGAGACTCAACCTGAAGAAAGTACAGGTGCAAGTCAAAATCAAGAAGGTTCCAACACGTAGTTTCGAGATAAAATACTAATTTGGAGCCCAACCGACTCAGAAGAAGAAGAGAGTCAGCCTGTACAAGGTTTCAGTCCACAAAATCCACCCATTCAGCAAGGGGGAACAAACCAAGGGGGAACCGAAGCTCCTCCAACCAGCACCTCCACAACTGATCCAGAAAATCCAATGGAACCTGCAGTCAATACATAACTGTCAATGGATCAGCTCGCTGAACAGTTTGAACAGCTTGACCCCTTCACTCCTCAACCTCCACCTGAGTTTGAAGATCCCATACCAGACCCTGAACCAACTCTTACTGAAGAAGAAATCTCTCGTTGAAGGAGATGGGTCGATGCTCATCCTGAGGATCTCATTGTTGGAAACCCACAGGCGGGTGTGAAGACAAGGAGACAGATAGGCGAAAGCTGTCTACTAAGCTGCTATCTTTCCTACTCTGAACCCAAAACTGTTGAAGAAGCTCTTGCTGATCATGACTGGGTCACAGCCATGCAAGAGGAACTCAACGAGTTTAAAAGAAATGAAGTATGGTCATTAGTTGATCGTCCTACGCATCAATGAGTGATTGATGTAAAATGGGTGTTTAGGAATAAGAAGGATGAAAATGCTGAAGTAATCAGAAACAAGGCAAGATTAGTTGTCAAAGGTTACTGTCAACAAAAAGGGATAGACTATGATGAGACCTACGCACCAGTGGCAAGACTAGAAGCAATAAGACTGTTGCTAGCATATGCAGCTCATCAAAGGTTCAAAGTCTACCAAATGGACGTGAAGAGTGCTTTCCTCAATGGAATTCTTGGTGAAGAATTTTACGTTGAACAACCACCAGGTTTTGAGGAAGCTGGTCCAGAGAAAGTTTACAAACTGCACAAAGCAGTATACGGTTTGAAACAAGCTCCCAGAGCTTGGTATGAAACGTTGTCTACATTCCTACTGCATTCTGGTTTTAAAAGGGGATCGGTCGACATAACTTTATTCACTTTCAAGTACAAGGATGATATACTTCTTGTGCAAATTTATGTTGATGACATTATCTTTGGATCTAGGTCAAAATTCTTATGTGACAGGTTCGGAGAACTCATGAAGGATAAGTACAAAATGTCGATGATGGGGGAGATGAACTTCTTCCTCGGTCTGCAGGTCAAGCAATCTACGGATGGCATCTTCATTTGTCAATCTAAGTATGCTAACGAGTTGGCAACCAAATTCGGTGTCCAGGATAGCAGACCACTGAAGATTCCAATGATGGCAAATGGAAAGATGAATCTAGATTCTGAAGGGAAACCTGCCAACATAACTTTGTATAGAGGAATTATTGGTTATTTACTTTATCTTACTGCAAGTCGACCTGATATTTCTTTTGCAGTTGGAATATGTGCTCGGTATCAAGCTAATCCAAAGGAATCTCATCTAGAAGCCGCCAAGAAAATCCTTAGATATGTCAATGGAACTGTAAACTTCGGGTTATGGTATTCTTGTGATGATAATTTTGAACTAACTAGCTATGCAGATGCAGATTATGGAGGATGCAAACTGGATAGAAAGTCCACTTCAGGGACTTGTCAGTTTCTTGGAAGCAAGTTGATCTCTTGGTTTTCAAAGAAGCAAACTTCAGTTGCTACTTCAACAACAGAAGTTGAGTACATGGCAACAGGAAGCTGTTGCGCGCAGATTCTTTGGTTAAAACAATAACTCAAAGATTATGGTGTCACAGTTCGAAAAGTTCTCATCTTTTGTGACAACACAAGCGCTATAGCACTCACTGTGAATCCTGTCTACCACACCAGATGCAAGCATATTGATATAAGGCATCACTTCATCAGAGATCACGTGGAAAAATAAGATATAACAGTTGAAAAAATCCATACTGACATTCAAAGAGCCGATATTCTGACGAAACCTCTCATGGAAGAGAGATTCAATATGTTGTGTGGAAGGCTTGGAATGCTTAGAATGGATATACAGCCTAAGTCATAAAATGGAAGCAGTTCGCTAGCGCAAGTCAGCCAAGAGTAGACTGACTTGGGAACTGCATGCTAACAAAAGCAATTCGCTAGCGCAGGTCAGCCAAGAGCAGACTGACTTGGGAACTGCATGCTGACAAAAGCAGTTCGCTAGCGCAGGTCAGCCAATAGCAGACTGACTTGGGAACTGCATGCTGACAAAAGCAGTTTGCTAGCACAGGTCAGCAAAGAGCAGACTGACTTGGAAACTGCAGCTCAATAGAAGCAGTTCAGCGACACGCAGCCTGAGGACACAAACTGCGTTAAAAGTTAAAATTACTGGCCAACCTTTAAGGGGGAACTGGAGATGTCGTATTAATCTCCATTTAATTCTTACCAGAATTTATTATTTCCACTCCTTATTTATTCTTTTTCAAATCTTTTTCAAATCTTTTTACTGTTTAAGTGTTTGAAAAGTTTTTCACGAAAATTAAGGGATTTATGTCGATCTAAGAAGGAAAAAGAAGAGAGAAGAAGCGCGTGTAACTCACTTTCTGAAGCGCGTGAAACTCACTCTCCACTGAGATTTGTCAATAAAGTCTTAACCGTTGGAGAAAATTTCTATAAATAGAGAGAATCATTTGAACTCTTTACGCATTTCTTGAAATCCTTAAAATCAAGTTTCAAAATTTTCTCTCGCTTTTCTTCAAAATTTCTTGAATTCCTTACCTTCTCTGCAAAAATGTCTACAGATTCACTAAGTGCTCAAGTGAAGAAAGCAACCCCTCTCATTTTCTTTGAGAAAGTTGTTGTGCTAGACACGTATGGATTCAGAGGCTTAAATCCGATGATTGAAGCTATCACCCAATGTGATGGTTTCTTCAACATCATCACTCAACATTCTCGAGTGACGCTACCAATGAACGTCGCCTATCTACTATGTTCTCTGGAATCGGTGGCCGGAGATCCCGCAACGGCGACTTTTCTAGTCAACGATGAAGAAGAACGGCGTCATCTTCTTCCACTCGTCCTTCAGACCTACAGACTGACGGATGCAGGGGCCATCACAAAAATTGACGACGTGCCCATGGATGCTTTAAATGACGTGTATCAGCAAGCTCTGTTCGAGCCCAAGAAGGTTTATGATCAGAGAACTTTCAACCGCCACGACTTGAAGTCTGAGTACAGACTCCTCTTCGAGTTCGTCCACAACGTGTTTTTCTCTTATTTAGGCTCGAATGAAGCTGTCACTCTACTAAAATTCAAGTTGCTGACTGCTGTGATGAAGCAGTTACATGTTAATTGGGTCAGGGTGCTAGTTAACCTGTTCATCAAAGAGGCAGCAGAGCAACCTGCCAGGATAAAAACCAACATGCAGCTTCGACATGGCACGAAGCTTTCGATCATCCTGCAGAGAACACTTACTAACAGGTTGTGGCCTGTCTGCACCGGATTTCCTGAGGACAAGCTGGTTCCTCACACCTGCAACCAGTTGATCATGATACTTGGCATTCTGCCACACAAGATCAACAAAGCAAGCGGTGTAGCCAAGCGTTTGCTCACCGAAATGCGTGACTCAAAGGAAGAAGAAGATGAAAGTGAAGAGGGAAGTGAAGATGAAGAAGAAAGCTGTGAAGATGCGGAGACAGTCCGTAAGGGAAAACGGAAGATGACGGATCAACAGTTTGCGCCCTTACACAAGTGCACCACTCGATCTACAGCAGCGACCTTTGTGGAGGCAGACCACAAACCTGCTAGTCCAACGCAGCTTGCCCCTCCACAGGTTGATGTGGAACCTGCTGACGACAAGTCCACTCCAGCCTCCCCAATCAAAGCTCAGGACAAGGCCCAAGGCTCCGCAGCTCCTACCTCAGCAGCTTTTCCATCCTCTTTCAACAGCTCAGTAGCAGTTGACAAGATCTTTGCAAGCTGAGAATGCCAAGCTGTGGGAGTTCATCAAAACTCACATTGGTAAGGATGCACATGGGTAGCTCGCAAAGGACAAAGAACAGTCCAGCTAGGTGGAAGCTGTGAAGTTCAAAAAGTGTGAAAACTGCAAAATCAGAAACTGTGGATAAGTCACAGTTCACATGGGAAGTGTCATGGACGACCTGTATCAGTCTCCATGTTTTTAAATCATATTTTTATATCGTTTGCAATGATGTGCGTCTAAAATTATTTATATCGTTTTAATGTATATAACATAATTTCTACTTCACATGGTCAATTCATGCCCTATCAATCATTTTTTTTATTTATTGAAGCATGTATTTTGTTATTTATTGAAATCATTATTAAGGATATTCTGACACAACTCTAAACATTCAAAATTTGCTTTCCTTGAATGTCTAAAAGCGCATGCACAGTGTCACATCAGCATTAAATGCGAGGCGACGGTTGAGTGTAGGGATTATGCGAGTAGGCTTCACTAACCTCCCCACACGCCCACTACACGGATTTCTAGGGTTTTAATCTTATCCGTTGAACGATTGAGTTACCTCAATCTCAACCGCTCATCCTATCCTCTATATATACTCATAATTGTGCATCGTCTTCATCACTTGAATTCTCAATTATTCCGCCATTTTTCTTATGCAACTTCCTTCGTCCGAAAAACTCGAAGCTCTAAGTTCACTAATATTTCTCTTACAATGGCAGGAGAATCCACCTCTTACAATCTTCCCATCACGACAGAACAAAAGATACAATATATGCAGCAGTACATTCTCACGGAGCCCTCAGCAAATCTTTCTACGTACGATTACGCCGGTCTCGACGAGATGTACGCCTCCATTAAAGCTGCTGAAGGGTTTTACAAGATCATTACTCATGAGCCCCAATTTTGGCTTCCGCAACAAGTAGCGATGTTCATTCTCTCCTACTTTTGCACGGAAGATGTCGATTCCGCCGCCTTCCATCTTCCGTTGCCCAACCAGCCCGACGAGCCCATTCCTATTTTGCAGCTTATTTGTCAAACATACGGGATCGTAGATTTGGGATCTGTCGACATCCTGTATCACAAGACCTCAGGTCTCATTTTGGAGGTTTCGGATGCCGATCTGGAAGCTGTGTACCAGAAAGCTCTCATGCAACCTGCAGTCAAATACGATGGCAAGAGGTTCTCACGACCTCTGCTGAAACCTGCATATAGAGCCCTCTTTGACTTTGTCCACAAAGTCTTCCTTGGTTACTCGGGTAACCATGACGCTGTCACTCCAGCGAAATTCAGAGTGATGACTGCAATCGTGCAGGGTCTGGATGTAAACTGGGCCAGATTTCTACTCGAGTTGATAAATGAGGAGATCAAGCAGCTCTCGATCACTTTCAATGGTGACGAGATGACCGAGTTCCGTGTTGCCCGCAACCTGCGATTGGGCACCAAAATTTGCTCTCTCATTCAAGGTCTCCACCCCAACCTTCATTGGAATGGACAGATGCTTTTCAACAAAGAGAAGGTCCCCAAGGACCAAAAGCAGCTCAAACTGATCATTGGCGTCGACGACACAGTTTTCGCCAAGTACGACGACTCAGTCAAACCCTATCTGTACGAGATGGGAAGGTCCAACCCAACAACTTGATCGACCTATCAAGTCTGTGAGAATTAAATCGCCAACTCTTATCTCACGCAGGTTACACATGGACTTTGCTGAGATAGAAGTTCAGCCGCAACCTGTTCGCTCAATCTTTCCCTCACACAAAGACATCACCGAACAGATTGCCGCACAGCTCTCCATTCCCATTCCTTCAGTTTGCCAAACCTCTGACGAACAGGTTCTGGACCAAGCTGGTCAGAGTCAATCTGTGTTCCAACTACGGACAACACAGATTTCGAGGAAAATAATCCCGACTCTGCAATCATCATCCACCAGCCGTCCGGTGAAACCTCTCATCATCACAGCTCTCCTCCCGAGCTTGACATCAACATCATACTTTCTTCAGACGATGATGATGTACAGGAAGAGCCTGTGAAAACTGCAGCTGCCATGCTGGTCAACTCCATTGAAATTAACGCTGAGAAGACTGTCATGGAGTCCTTTCCCGGAATTGACCTAACTCCGGAGACCAGGTAGATGGCATTCAGGCTGCGTACGTTGCTCGATGGGAAGGACAAGTCTTACTGTGACTTGAAGTCGATCTTTCTCATTTCTTCCATCGAACAACTGGAGATTGAATAACACACCCTGGGGAAGTATTTCGGATATGCTTCAATTCCTGAAGCTCGCGATTGCTTCAAGAAGTTCGTCCTCTCTAGGATGAAGAGAGAGGTCAGGGCTCTCAACATTGATCTGAAACCTTTTTATAATCATGATCGCAGTTTGTATAATTTCAGGTTTCCAGATGATGCAGATTTCAGTCCAATTCTCTCTCCCACCAGGAACAGCGAAGATACAGAGTCAGACCACGATCGTGTACCGGTCTACTCTGTTGCACAAGCTGGCACTCCTCTCACTGTGATGCAAGAAGAATTGAAAAAGCTCATCACTGAGGAGGTTGCCAAGGTGAAGGCAACAGAGGTAGAAGAGCACCTAAAGATTGCCAATCAAATCGAGGCAATGGACAATGCTGCTTCTGCTCTGCTGGCCAATATAAAAGAGGAAATGCCCACAGTCATTAAGGAAACTGTGGCCCGACAGTTCGCAACCTTCGTCTCAACCCAACTGAAAGACGAGATGGATAAGCTACTCCCACAACAACTATCCGACATGAAGGTTGCCTCCCAATCTTCCATCGATGGCTTGAACTTTGAGTTTGAGCAACTCAACCAGCTTGTACACGACTTCACTACGAAGCTCACTCAAACCACTTCAAGCTCATTGAAGAAAGAGGAGGAGATGCAAGGGAACATCAACTCCCTCCTGTAGTTCAAGGAGAAGATCTGCACCGACCTGTCCTTACTTTCCGACGAGCAAGCCTCCCTCAACACCCTTGTTCAGAACCTCATCGATGATAATGCCGAAAAGGGGAAAGGGAAAGGCAAACGCACAACTGCTAAAGGGAAAGGCAAGGAGAAACAGGTCACTCAAAGCCGAGGCACAGGTCACACTTCTCAACCTGTGATGCTAACCGAACCTGCTCAGCCCGCGATAACTGCCCCTCAACCTGCTGCCGCCAAGCTGTCTGAAGAAGAGAAAGCATAGTGCGAAGCCACTCTCATCCGACTCATGGCAGAAGCTGGATACACTGCTGAAGACTGTGTAAATGAAGGCAAGCAGAAATTGTTCCTGGCAGAACTGAAGAAACAAAAAGCGAAAGACAAAGCTCGCGAGGCAAGCTTTAAAGGTCTTCAAAGCTGCAAGGACCAAGCTGACAAAAGAGAGCCAATTGACTGGCTACCAGTGGAAGATCAGCCGCTATGGGACGAGTTCCTTAACCAGTTTATTTTACATCACTACTGGTTACAGGTTGATGCTCGCTATACCGGTGATACCAAGACGGCCTTCTATAACTGGATGCAATCTTTCCCAGACCGCGAATTCATCAAGAGGGTCAGGGAGAAAGCTGCAAAAGAGAAGGTCACGCTCAATCCGCCAAAGATTGAGACCTTCCAACCTCCCACTGTCTGCGGCACTGACACTCCAGATATCAACAGAATCAATACCTTCATTAGGAGTATCGCAGCTCAGTATGGCTGCAAGACTACAGGGTGCGACGAGTACAAGTCGATTCGCGATAGCATCTATGCAGCCATGGGAACCGTAAGCTTGGACAAAATAGTTGAAGAAAGGTTCAAGACTGTGAGGAGTTAAACTGATCAACTTCATTTATTTTTGTATCAATCTTGTAATCTGTGAATATCAATTTAGTTGATACTATAAATGAAAATGATCACCTTTTATTCCTGACGACAATATCTCTTTGTCCAGGCCTGTGCATGATATGCTTTAAATTTTCTAACACTTATTCTCATGCAGCTGGCTGGACATCAAATCTTTCAAAACCTCTAAGCTAAAATGTAAAGTGTGGGTTTCGGCATTATCAAAAAGGGGGAAATTGTTGGCAACCCTTTGAAACTTAGTTTTGATAATGTTATTAGAAACCACACTTAGACATATGTTTTTAATTGGAACAGACTGATCTCCGTGTTCAGAATCAGTCAAGTCTAAACCGGACAGGTTGTTATGTAAAGGTCAAGGTTGGTAGTGTAACCTTGTACCTAGTCTACTCAAACCTGTCACACTGTTCCATTATGTAACCTGTCTATGCAACCTGCCCCTACAATACTCGAAGATCTCACGCGAAGGTTACAGAAGATCGAAGACTGTTCGAGGTATAAGAAGCGCAACCTGTGAAGGCCAACCTGAGCTATGGTGATGAAACCTGCTCTCACTCAACGACAAGAATTGTGTCAGCGTACGGAATCTGCAAATCCTGACACACTTCCAACGGCTGTATTTCAAACGCTTCTCTATAAATACCTCAACATATTCCAGATTGAAATACGGGAAAATCAATACTCAAGCAAAAACGCTGCAGAAATCTCAAGCTGAAAATATTCAAATCAACACTCGAAATTACTAGAGTTTTCCCAAGTGTTGATCATTGTAGATTTCTTATCTATCTGGAATCAGTCTTACTAGAACACATCACACACACTCTCACTACCATCAAAGTAGAAATACTAGTGTAGTTGATCGAATTGTATTCCTTACGTCGACAGCTAGTTAAAGCTTTCAAGTTTGGATAGTAGCACTAGTCATTTAGTGTTAGTAAGTCTGTATGCAAAGTTGTATGTAAGTTAGAAGAGACACGACTCTAGAAACGTGCTAGATTCAGTCTAGAAGAAAGACTTGAATTTGGACTGGACCTCCACCAGTGTTAAAAGGAGTGAAAAATCTCTAATTAAGGGATTACAGATTCGACGGGATCTGGCGTGGACATAGGAGCTGTTTACTCCGAACCACGATAAAAACTCCTCGTGTTTCTCTGTTCTTATCATCTGTTTTCACACAGTTTGCATGCTCACAACCTGCACATTTGTAACCTGTCTTGCATGTGTACTATATTTGAAAACTGTTTCTGAAAAACTGTTTTTGAAAACTGCAACCTTTCCACCAAACTTCCGCACGCAGATTAGTTTTGCAAGCTCAGCAGCTTACTGATTAAGCTGGAAAAAAACTAAGCTGCTCTGATAAACTTGAGTGACGACTCAGTTCAGATCAAATTGTTTTGAAAAATCAAAACTGTTGGCTAATTGGTGTATTCCCCCCCCCCCATACACCAATATCTACTTATCGGGACCTACAGTTTGGTTTAAATAATATCTATCAATTTTTTTTATTTGGGGTAACTCAATTCATTACATTGTTACACTTTCCAAGGAGAAAATAAACTCTCTTACAAGTGACTCATTTTCATATTTAAACTAAATACTTAATAAAAATAACTATTATCATTACTATTTCCTGACTTGATTTGATTTCATTCCATTTTCGTTCCCCAACTTGAACCAAACGACCAATAGAATTGAAACTATTATCGAAAATTAAATTTAGCTATGTGAAAATGAGAAACTAAAGTAACACGTAGGTAGTAATTAGTAAAAAAAAAGCCCAATAAGAAAACTAATGGGCTTTAGCAAATTTTGTATTGGGCCCAAACTGTACGTACGTTGGATAATTGAGCCAAGTCCAATATCAAAAATAAACAAAAGATAGTTGGAATTATTTTCTTGAAAAAAAAAGAAGTATTTTCTATCTATTTAATAAAATATCAGGTACAGTATATTTTAATAATAGTACTTCTTGAATGCACAAAATGTACGTAAATGCAATAATGAAAACATTTTAACAAAACAAGAAAATTGTAAAAGAAAATTTCGTGGGATACCGACCCCACTAAACAAAGGCGAAAAAATAAAAATAAATAAATAGAGAAGAAAAGTGGGGCCCATTGCAACCGCAGCGTTGGTGGTACAGTTTGGGATTCTGAATTCTGATTTAGCACTGACAATTTTTTTCAAAAGGCAAATCCATTTTTACGCTCCACACAAAGAAAGAAGAGAGAGAGAGAGAGTAACAAAGGAGTAGAATTTTGACCGCCGTTGACACGAAGCTTTCTCACTCTGCCCAACCCCCCCTGCCACCCTGGGGAAAGAAAACCTGAGTAAAGGAGAGAAGAGAATAAAGTTTTTCTTCCACAACTGATTTTTCATCTCCTTTAATGGATGACTTAACTAAGATATATTTGGAACGAAATCGTGTTTAATTTATGAAATTTGGAGCATGCTTCCTTTTCACCTTTTCGAGCTCGATTTCCGTGGCGATTTGATTGAAAATTGCAGAATTTTGCTCAGTGTATGGAGTCCGAACTCGGAGCAGCTCAACCGCAATTTAGATCCGGCGAAATGGTGTCCGCATTCGACGAATTTCGCGGGCTTATCTCCGGTCCACCGGTTCCCGGCGGCAGCTCGTTCACGGCGCTGCTCGAGCTTCCCCCACCGCAAGCGGTGGAGCTCCTAGGTAAGGAAGATTTTTCGGCTAAACATCCGCCGCCGCCAATTTTCCCTACTGATATTGGTCTCGTCCACCGCGCATCGAAGTTCTCCGTCTTCGCCTCAGCTGATAATTTGCTGGAGAGCAGTGCAATTCTCTCGGCTTCAAGCTCGATGAAGCTTGACGCAGTGAAGCAGGAGCAGCTGGACGCTGGTTCCCACCGGAATTATTCTTCTCCGGCGGGTTCCGATCAGTCTCTGAAGTCTGGCAAGCGAAAGGAGAGGGAGAAAAAGGTAAATTCCACTATGTAGCACATGAAAAACCAGTTTACTTTGAGTGATTCGCGTTTATAACATTGTTTTTCTTTGACAGGTGAAAGAATCGAATAAAAAGTGCAAAAATATGGTAGCAAACGAACCTTCCGATGACGGCGGCGGCGAGGAGCTGCCTTACGTTCACGTCAGAGCTCGCCGCGGCCAAGCCACTGACAGCCACAGCTTAGCTGAAAGAGTAAATATCTGGATAGCATAAGCATAATTGACCTCTAATCATCTCGTTAATCATGATTAGTAACCTTGAAATTGCGATTGAGTTTATAATTACTCTCAACTGCCGTTCTTATTCAGGCAAGGAGAGAAAAGATCAATGCCAGAATGAAGCTGTTACAGGAGATTGTCCCCGGATGTAACAAGGTAAGCTGTCAAATACTGTCTCTTCTCCATTATTGTTAGCACAATGCTCTCTAATTGTTGGGATTATGTGAGGGAGGAACATCTTTCTCTCTCTTGACAACGACGACCTTTTTTCTAATGATGAGTAGATTATGCTTATGGCTTTTAGATTGTGTGTTAATCAAATGATTAGCGGTAATTGTATAGCAGTATCACTTTCAACTTTTTGATTGGGAAAAAGAAAGGAAAGCTGATGGCTTTTGCATTAAGAGAAGTGGTGGGGTTCTCCTGAAGAGTCCCTCTCACCCCTCTAATTCTTGTTTTGTGTTTAATCTTTTCGTCCTTTTGAATTTAATGTGTTACTGGTCCCTCATAACCAATTACTTTCATTAACTAAACAATGTTGTGTTGCCCCCTCCCTCTAGAACTGTGATATTCCAGACTATTCTCTGTACAGTTTTTAATGATTATACTTTATTATGTGCCTTTTTTTTTAATTTCTTTGACTAATATGCTTAGGGTAAAGTTAGTTGTATGAAGAGTTAAAGGTCAAGGTTAGAGTTCAGTCTCTGAAAAAAGAAAAAGCTTCTTGCTCAATGCTTTTCTTTTAACGTACCCGAAGTATGATGACTAAACTGCACGCAATGCAAATTAGTTGAAGAATTACGAAGAACAAATTTAGCTTTGGAGTTTCTAAGTTTTGGATTTTAACCTTAGCATGTTTGAAACTACAATCTTTTTTCACTGACTCTGGATTGACTGCTAGGTATCAAGTGTGCAAATTCTATTGTATGTGATGTAAAATGAATATGTTAATTGGGCATAAGAAAATAGATGGACAATTGAAGCACTAGATCAGTGTGGTTGGAAGTGAAAGAAGTTATTTCCCGATCACCTGTACTGGCCTTGAATTAATTCTGCCAATCAATAACCATAAGTAAAAAGGACTGGTGAAATTATGGTGTCAGAATTTATGGTCCTCTACATAAGATCATCTGTTTATGGTTCTCAGTCCAATGCACCGTGTTTATACAGTTGCCAAAATTATCTATACATAATTGATCCGAGCCCGGTCTCTATATGTGTATTTTAAATTCTCCATTCTGACATTTTTGTTCTGTATTATTCGGACCTCCTCCTTATAAGTTATAACTATCCAGCTAAGTAACTCTGTGGGGCCATCAGACAGTGAATTCTCTAAAGATTACCCTTGTTCTGGTGATCGAAGTGTTTATTGCCAACTCCATTTATTATGAGCTCTGTATAACCTAACTTCTGATATCTTATACTTCCTCATTCAATTAATACAAGTCTTATTTGACACAGCTGCATTTTGGCAATTATGAACTTTTAAAAAATTCATCATCTGATACTCACATCATTCATGTAAAGCATGCAATAGTTCTCATTAAATTCTGGAAATGTTACAGCTGGTTTAAGGTATAGGTAGTAGAAAAAACCGCTCACTGGACTGTTGATAAATGGAAATCATCATGTGAAACGGGTAGTTCTAATGTAATTTATTTTCTTATACATCTCTGTGTTTCTTTGCTAGGATATTGTCCTGCCTCTATAGAGATCAGTGGATTTATTTTTTCGTCTATAGATTTCAGGAACTGCAATGGTGTTGGATGAAATAATTAATCATGTCCAAGCACTTCAACGCCAAGTGGAGGTCAGACTTAGCACACCATTGCCTTTTATGTATAGCATTCAATCCATCTCTTGTTCAATGCTGGAGTTTTACCTAATATTATGCAGATTATTTGGGCTACATCGGTGATTCAATGTGATTCATTAAAACAGCTATGAGACGTTAAACATATCCCCTCAGAATTAGCATCTTATGCATCTAAATAAACGTCGATTAATACAATTTCAGCCTTTGAAATGCTTACATGTTATAAACATTCTGGTCATTAAATCTATTCGATGAGCACCACTAGTTTCTGAAACAAAGAGATTTCAGAATCTATTGAACCTGAAATAGAGTGGTAAAAGTCGCAAGTAGGCCATCATCTTTTAGTTTCTTATCTCTTACTGTCTCAGCTGATTCGAGCTACTTTTCTGGCACCAGTTTCTGTCCATGAAGCTTGCTGCCGTTAGCCCAGGAATTGATTTCGACCTTGATTCCCTATTCCACGTGGTAAGTCCTATCCGGCTTATAGTAATTCTTTTCACTATGTTACCCAAATTAAATTTAGTCCAAATGTATCCAACCCCAGATTTTCCAGATTATTAAATAGAAGCAATCTTTGAATTACTCTTCAAAAAGTTGCATCATCATAGTAATCAGTTCTTGTAAAATCTTGGATTCACCATGTAGAACGGGGCTTCGAACGATAGTGTCTACACTTGCATGTTGACTCCACCCATCTACACTGAGGGACAAATGAATGGGACCAGACAATTACAGCTTCAACAGCTGTGGCACTCTGATGAACTTCAACACTCTGTCTGGGCCACAGAAGCTGACACCTCTAATTTCGTTGCTCCTGCAAATTCACTATTGACCTACGACTCCTCCTCCTTGAATTCCGGTAATCAATCTACAGCTCAACGACATGCAATTTCTTAAATCCTCCGAATTCTTGATATGAAGGCGTATATGCAAGCTGTTTTACTCCTTTTTTTTACCCTGTCGTGACAGTGCAGCCTCTCAGCAATCTGCTGAAAACGGAGCTGTGAATCTGTGATTGTGTTAAGGTGATTTTTCGAGCAGGATTTTTGTATATACATGCTTAGGTTTTGTATCTTAGTAGCAGATAGTTAAGGAATATAGCTAATCTCAGCTTGGATTTTGGTAAGTATGGTGTTGAATATATTATCTAGGGGCAGAAATTTTAGTTTTTGGTTGTAGTCTATCACATGTATGAGATGCTTAATTGAATAAAAGAATATTTGACTTTTTAAAAATAAAATGATTATCTGATCTCTGGCATTATTTTTTATGAAAGTATTTATCGTTTATGCACAAAAATTGTTAAATGAAAATTGCTTGCAGAATTTATTCAGTTCACTTTCGTGGATGATGATGATGATAGTGGACTTTTCCTTATCCAAAAGAAATGATATATTATTACTACTATAATACTACCTCCATCCTATATACTTTGTCCACTTTGCATTATTGACTTTTTCGGCACGCATTTCTACTGAAACTTAGTACGGATTTTAAAATATAATTTTGAACTATTGTTTTTTTTACGGGATACTATGACACTCATACTATCCCGTAAAAAAAATAATACTACAAAATTATATTTTAAAACTCGTACTAAGTTTCAGTGGAAACGCGTGCCGGAAAAGTCAATAAAGCAAAGTGGACAAAGTATATGGGATGGAGGTAGTAGTTACAACTCGCACTATAATAAAATAAAATAAAAATGGAAAAAATAAAATGTGACACTCCAATTTCTCAATCATTCCTTGAATTATTTAGCATGACGAATACGCAAAGCGAACTTCATTTTTAATTAGTAATTATTTCGTGTTCTATTTCTTAATGAAGTAAGAAGAGAATAACGATCAATTATAATACTAAAAGATTCCTAACAAAATCAGTCTCATACTTGAAATTATTCCGAAAAATTCCACATTTTTCTCATCCAAAAATAATATCATGAATTCAATCACCAATATTTTCCAAATCCAATTACTGCTCATCTTAGCTCCCACGCTCCTCCAATCACTATCCGCCACGTCACGGCATTACATCCTCCAAGACGGCGCCGACCTCTCCCTCTCCGTCGCAGACTACGGCGCCACGGGCGGCGGCCGCCGGTACGACACTGCGGCGATCCAATCAGCCATCGACGACTGCGCCTCCGCCTCCGCCGCCGACCGCCACCGCCGCACCTGCCAGGTCCACTTCCCGCCGGGGAAGTACCTGACCGCTACGTTGTACCTGAAATCCGGCGTCGTATTGGACGTGTCGAGGAACGCCACTATCCTAGGCGGCACTAGGCAGCAAGACTACCCGGAGAAGCAGGAGAAATGGTACGTGGTGTTGGCGGAGAATGCGGTGGACGTCGGGATCACCGGCGGCGGGGAGATCAACGGCCAGGGTTTGAAGTTCGTGCAGAGATTCAACGAGAGGAAGAATGTGATGGTGAGCTGGAATCAGACCGGGGCGTGCTCGGGCGATGAGTGCCGACCGCGGTTGGTAGGGTTTATTGGTTGCAGAAATGTGAGGATTTGGGATATCAGCTTCAATGAGCCTGCTTATTGGTGGTACGTTGCCTTCTTTAGCTTGCTTTATCTTTTCATGTAGAGAGAGAGAGAGAGAGAGTTCTATTTGTGATAATCAATTCAATGCTTCATAGAATAGCTGAATTACATATGTGGAAGGGGAGAGAATGTAAATTACAGCTTAACTCGGTGAATTTGAGTGCGATTCTTCCGTGTATGAATTCACTGCCTCAAGATCTTGATCTTGGTAGAGCAGTTGCTGCAAATCTTGAAAAGGGACTAACGAAAGAACTGTTTTGAACTCGATCTCATCAATGTTTCTTTCTCTTTCGATTGTAGCTTGCATATTGTGCGGTGTCAAAACACTTCGATTCATGATACTTCCATCTATGGAGACTTCAACACGCCTAACAACGATGGCATAGATATTGAGGATTCGAACAATACTCTGATAACAAGATGCACCATAGATACTGGAGACGATGCTATATGTCCCAAGACATATACCAGTCCTCTCTACAATCTCACTGCAACCAACTGCTGGATTAGAACCAAGTCATCAGCTATCAAGCTTGGGAGTGCCAGTTGGTATGCTTTCGGAGGTTTGTTGTTCGACAATATAACTATTGTCGAATCCCACAGAGGGCTCGGCCTTCAAATACGAGATGGAGGTACAGACCTTTTCCATTTCATTTCATCTTGATTTAAGTCTAATTGTGGTGGCCTATATGCTTCCTTTCTTGTTTGATTATATTGGTTGTGTTTGAAGAAGATCGTCTTCTGACAAATTGTTGAATAAGAGATGTGCTTAATATCTCATATACTGCCTTTAGTAGAAGTCTTGAATTAGTTAAAAGAACTTTTGATGATTTGAGATACCTCAACGCGTGCATTAATCATTCTTGGTGGAAGCCATCTTTTGTGATTTAGAAATTGATTGTTTTTTCCTATCAAGTTGTTGTAGAAGATGTGTTTTTTATATCTAATGATATACTCGTTGAAGAAGCAAAATCTTATCTGGTTTAGGAATTGATGGTTTTGTTTTTATAAGATATACACTATACTATATATAGCATCGACTCAATAGGAAAGTACGAAGAGCATCTGATTCTTGACTGATCATCGTCTGATCTCAGTCTTCATGTCGATGCTTAAGCAGGAAAAGTAAGTGACATTACATTTTCAAACATCAACGTCAGCACGAGGTACTACGATGAACTATGGTGGGGCAGAGCAGAACCTATCTACGTCACAACTTGCCCGAGAGACAGCACTTCAAAAGCTGGCTCCATCTCCAACCTGCAGTTCATAAACATCACAGCAACTTCTGAAAACGGAGTGTTCTTATCCGGATCAAAAGGCGGAGTTCTAAGCAATATTAAGTTCGACAATGTGAACCTCACCTACAAAAGGTGGACGAACTACTCAGATGGGCTCGTTGACTACAGACCGGGGTGCCAAGGGCTAGTGAACCACAGCACTGCAGGGTTCATCATGGAGCACATTGATGGCTTGGATCTTGAAAATGTGAACATGAGATGGGCCAAGGAGAAGAACAAACAGTGGAATAATCCACTCGAATTCCGACCTTCGACTGTGAATAATGTCTCACTGCTGAATTTCTACTCTGGGTTGTACCAAGAATGAGGGAGGAAAGAAGATGCAGAGATGGAGGTGATTTTATTTTTACATTGTGATGATTAGATTTTAGATGGATTATTTATATTCTTGCACCATATAGTTTGGTGCTAAAGTATCTATTTTCTGGTAGAGATTAGATCCTTCCTAACTGTGACATGCTCTACTACTACTACTACTACTACTTTTCTTTTTTCTTTTTTTTTTTTTTTTTTTTTTTTTTTGTAATTTTGGGATCTAAATCTTGAAAATATGATGATGTCAGACTTACTGGGCGTGGCCCATGGGCCTTCAACATAGCCCATTGGGCCTTTTGCCTTTTGGATCGAAGTGAGAGTTGGATTGATTTTTCTATCTTGGAGTACTTTTGTATCATTAATTACATAGAGATAATAAAAGTACAAAAATATAGCCGATAAAGAAAAGGGAGAAAATTGTTGGGTTTTTAGGTATATTTTTCTTCTTAATAGTATTATATACTATACGTGAACATAGAAAAAAAGCAATAGTTTCTTTTGATCTTTTGTTAAACATAAGCTTTGGAGATAAAATGTGTTCCACGTTCTGCCAATAAATAATACTGCGATATAACTGCATGCATGCATTTAATAATAAATTAAAGCCTATATATAATCGAATATATTGTGGCAAAAACTCTATGAGCCCGGCCACACCATGTGGTTGGGATCTTATCTTCAGTAAAAATGTCAATCTCTGTTAGTAAAAGTGTCAATCGTATTGAATAAAAGTGACAATCTATGTGATGTTTTTAAAAGTGTCAATTAGAATGAATAAAAGTGTCAATTAGACTCAGTGTCAATTCTTATGAATAAAAGTGTCAATTAGAATGAATAAAAGTGTCAATTAAAATCCGGCCACACCATGTGTCCGGGCCGACAGGAGTGTGCCCTATATATATGATATTTTTTCTCCCCAAAAAATAATACTCCCATCTCTAAAACTTCCAAATTTACAAACCATAAATAAGATTTCCTATTCTGGCAGTGAAGACATACTGGAAATATATGTATTATGAAATGATTATTACCACCTCTATTTGCATGTTCTTTTTTTTCCCTTTTTTTTTTTTCTTTTTCTTTTCTTTTCTTTCACGTAGAGAAAAGTATCGAGTGCTGTTCGCGTTATTTATATGATGATTCTAAAGTGATGCACTGCAGTAGGGGCCCCAAATACTAGTCCTCTTTTATAGCTTTTCTATTTTATGCATGAAATTATTAATAAAATGATAACTGATGGTAAAAAAAAAATCTTCAAATTTAACGATTAATTTTGCAGTACCTGAACAACTTGTAACTAGGTATTCATAATTCAGATTATTAGTTTGAACAAATATAAGATTAGCTTTTGTATTTTGATCGTGGATACAGGATTTAAGATCACATAGCATGTATTGTAAAATATAAATGGGATTTGATTGTAAAATGTACCAAAATTCGTTTACTCTTTACACATAAACCTTATAATAATCAGTGGAAGAAAGAAATATTCATGATTCTTGGCTTGCTTGAGTTGATGAGGAATAATCTTTTTAATGATCAAATCCTGCCACTCGGATTATCTATATAAACCCCACATGTTTCGAATATAGCTGTGAAAATATATTCATTTTCAACATATATTTTTGCAAGAAGGAAAAGAGCGAAATTTCAGGCTGCATTTTCCAGGTTCTTTTAGCATGATTTAATTTATTATGTTTCTATGCGTTTTAAGCTAGGGTGTCTCCCATTTAGGTTGCTATATCCTGAAATACTTTAAAATTGTACTCCATCCATCCATGATTTTTTGGCAAAATTATTATATTGGGATGTCCACAATTTCTTGTTATTTTCTATTTTGGGACGTAAGGCCCCACATACACTTTAATATTTTAACACTTTAACAATGCAATACTATTAAAAATATTATATGAGCCCACAATTATTATATTTGAACACTTTAATTTAATAACATATTATCAAAACACGTTATACTCCGTGCCAAGTGGCGGACCTACAGTGTGGGTGAGTGCAGGCTGAAACCCCCACGGTGGTCGACGAAATCTCTATATATTAGTGTATGTTTTGTCAAAATTTTATGTTCATTTCACGTCGAATAATTTTTTTTATATAGATTAGCCCCATCGGTTATTTAATCTTTGGTCTGCCCCTGTCCGTGCCCAAATTTTTTTGCCAAGAATTCATGGACGGAGAGAGAGAGTATCTAATTGTAAATTTTGAGTCCTTATATACTTCGACTTTGAATGATGTCTTTGCTTTGTCGAATTACCTTTTCTAGAAGGAAAAAAGGACACAAGATTAAATAACAGAGGGGGGTTAATCTATTAAAAAAAAAAAAAAAATCTTCAACATGAAATGAACATAAAATTTTGTTATGGTCGACTTTGAATGATGTCTTTGCTTTGTCGAATTATTTTTTCAAGGACTTAACATTTTTCCAAATTTCCACATATAATTTTATGAATTCTGGAAAATAACTCGATCATATATATTTAACTCCAATTCTTTAGGTTTCAAAATGTGTGAGAGCGAAAAAAAAGAGCAACCTCCAAGTGATCAACCTAAAACTTCCGAAAGTGAAGAGCAAACTCCAAGTGATCAGCCTAAAAATTCCGAAAGCGACAAATTTCGCGAGGCCTTGGCGAAGGGCGGAAACGAAGGGCTTAAGGAAGCTTTCCGCGTCCTCAGCAAGGACAACGAGCCCACGGCCCGTGCTCGTGTCGAAGACAACCACATTGTACTCGCAGTCGCTGCTCGAGGTTCGGAAATCTCCGAGCAAAATGCCAAAGAAATCATCCAACAAGTCGATAAAGAAGGGTTGCTTGATTACGACGAGTTCGTCAAAATCGTCAAGTAAGAAACACTCACGACGGAATTTGTTTTAACACAAAAAAATTCTTCTATTTTTGCATGATCGTGTGGTTTTTGGATGACATCATAAATATATATGTTTAGTGGAGTAATCACTTTCACTAATAGAAATACATAATTATGTATTACTATAGTTTGATCCTGGCTCTGAAGAAGGACGGAGATGAAGCGCTTAAAGCAGCTTTCGACGTTATCAGCAAGGACCGGACCCCGGTTAGCTTCAAAGACGTTCGACTCGCGATCTTTATTCGAAATCCGAAACTTTTGGAGGAAAAGGCCGAGGAAATAATTCAGGAAGCCAATGAAGGAGATTTTAACCGTGAGGAGTTTGTTGAGATTTTCAAGTAAGCTATTCTCAAAATCATTTTTAATTTCTTCTAATAATTAAATGTTAAGTTAAGCATGATCCTCATGATAAACTGAATTAACAATTAAGTACTGTAATCAAGAAAGTTTATGCCCCTAAAGAAAATGTGTACGAAAATTTTATATATATGGCTTCATATTTGTAAATTGTAATGTTGGTTAATGTTATTTTTCTTCATGTAACATTAGGTCCAATGTAAAGATGTTAGTTTTAATCTTTATGCATGTAGCTATAATGTTAGAATTTGTTTGGTCCCATTTATGTTTCTTAAGTTTAGATAATATGAAAATGTAAATGTAGTAATATATGGGGTTTAGTCAGTCAAATGAATAATGTATGATAAATATATACTCTTTATGTCTCATTATTCATGTCCCATTTTAATAATTTTATGACGCACATATATTTTGTTAAATGAGACAAAGAATATTATAGTTTTCTTCTTAAGGGAACTCTTATTTTCTTTATTTATTACTCCCTCCGTCCCGTCTAAGACGTTACGTTTGCTTTTGTGTACATGATTTAAAAAATGTGTGTTTTGTGTTGTAAATATAAAAAACACCTCATGTGCACAAAGATTTCTTATGTTTTGTAAGTATAAAAATAGAAATGTAACGTCTTGTACGGGACACTCCGAAAAGCAAACGTAATAGTCTTAGACGGGATGGAGGGAGTAGTAGTTACTAGCTTTGTTAGAACAATACAACTATGATGGTTATATAAAAGTAAAATAATTTTCAAATTTGGAGATAATAAGTCCACTAATGGCTAATGCAAAGAGTTACTGTATTATTTATACACACACGTCTTCATACCTTAATCAAAGTTCGAGTTTCGCGCACTCTTCATTCAGTTTTAGCCAGCTGCATAGCAACTGTTCGGTGAAATGCTTGTTAGAAATGCTTCCATAGCGGAGTATATGCACGCAGGAAGTGATTTGTCCTCACCTTTTTTCAGGTTGTTGGAGGAGCCCGGCGAAGCCAATCAAACAATGAATGTCTACGAAAAACTGCAGAAACTAGAGGCGAGGCACGAGATTATCCTGCGCGGTGAAAATGGAGTTGGGAAGACATGGACAGCAAGAGAAGTAGCAGCTCGTGCAGTGAGAAAGGACGATTTCGACGCCGCCATTTGGGTGTATCTCAACAGGAATTACGCAGATGATTTGAGTCTTCAAAAGAGCATCGCGCACCAACTCTCTGTGCTCGGCGACTTTGAGGAATTAGTAGCCAAAGAGGCAAAGAACAAGGCGGAGGCGGAGGAGGCGAAGAAGAAGGAGCCCGAGAAGAACGAGATCAAGAAGAAGGAAGCTGAGAAAGTTAAGAAGAGAATAGAGGATTTGATCAAGAAAGCTCTCGACAGAATCGACAGAAAGGGAAAGCGTGTGCTTTTCGTACACGACGGTGATGGTGAGAATAGAATGAAAGCAGAGATCAAGATTGAGAAAAGAAGAAGAAGCCTGAGCAAAAGGAGAAAGAGAAGGGAGGGGATGAGCAGAAGAAAACGGAAGAGGGAGGAGAGAAGGGTAGTGATGAGAGTAACAAGAAAGATGAAGAGAAAAACGAGAGAGTGGGAGAGGGGAGTAGTAGTACTACTACTAATGAGGTAGAAAGCAATGAAGAAGAACAAGGAGAGAAGAAGAGTGGTACTGGTGAGGGAGAAAAGAAAGTAGATGTGAAAGAAGAGGAAAAAGGAGAAGAGAATGAGATTTTTTTTATGGAGTTGAAACGTGGTGAAGAAATAATTGTAAAACTGGAGTTGGGTTCACTGGAATCTTACAAAGTTCTCACTACTACTAAAAGAAAACATCAAGGTGAGCTAGGGGAGAATGAGATAACAGTGAAGCCTCTCACCTGGAAGAACTCGACGCCATTCGCGACTCAAGAATTAGAGAGAGAGGGAGTCGAAGAAAACCGCGATGAGCTACAAAAATTAGCTCGTTACTTCATGTTTAGGAGCCAGAGGCTTCCTTCTCAGCTTCTCTTGATAAGCAGAATCGTGGCTTATTTCGGTGGACAGAAGAATAGTGGATTGCAGAAGCTGAGAAACCATAGAGAAACGATCAAGAAAGGACAAGGGGCGAGGATGTTCGATGTCCTAATCCAAGGGTACGAGGAGATGCTCCCGAAGAGTGTCTTGATCGACTGCTACAGCCCCGAGAGACCCGATGGCCACTTCATGTATCGAGAAAGACCGGTCTCCTTCAACGAGCTCATCTGCTACTGGATCATGGAAGGGCATTTCGGCCATTCCGGTCACGTTGATGAACTCTACATGAAAGGGCACCGAGTCTTGATGGAGCTCATGAACTGCGGCCTCCTGCAGAAGCAGGAGGCCGACTACATTGTACCTAGCGGTACAACAAAGTTCAATCTTCACATTCATGAGTACAAGGACTTCTTCAGCGAGCCTCGCCCTGGGTTAGGTGTCACATTCGACATGAGCCTAGGGAGAGTCGCGCTCGGAGATGGAAGGATCGTAACAATCGACAGAAAGAGTGATGATGGTAAGGAGCAGATAATATCAACGTTGCTGCTTGATGGAAACCGGATCGGTGATGAAGAACGGACTACAGAGACGTTGTCTAAGTACAAGGATCGGGTCGAAGTCCTCGCTATATCTGATCCGACTATCCAGCACTTTAAGCTTCCCATTCTCGAAATGAAGGAGCTCCATTTGCTAGCGCTCAGAGGCTGTCAGTTTCTTGGCAGCCTCGAGCCTTTTCTTTTCAAGAAAACCGATCAAGAGACTGATCAATCTGTTCGTGACCAGAAAGTTGATGTTGTTATACCTGAAGGAGAGAGTGATCAGCCTGTTCTCGACAAGAAGACTGATCAATCTCCTCAGACCCGGATTTCTGAGAAGCTTGAGAAGCTCACAGTTCTTGAGATATCTGGCCCTTGTGAAGTAGAAAGTATACCAGATTTCTTTAGGCTTATGCCTAACCTTAAAACAGTCAACTTATCTCACCTTAACAAAGTCGAGCGCCTTCCTCCTTCTTTCTACGATCTAAAACACGTTGAGTTCCTCATTCTTAGAGGATGTTCGAGCTTGAAGGAGCTGAGCAGTCTCAAAAACTTCAAGGAACTAAGGTTCTAGACGTTTCTGACGCCACCTCCTTCGAGAAGTTTGAGGACAAGAGCCTTCATACCAACACAGAGCTTCAAATCCTTAATCTTTCCAATACGAAACTCAAGACACTGCCATTGATCAACCAGTTGAAGAATCTCAAATTCGTGTGGCTGAGAGATTGTAAAGTGCTGCCGAGGATACGCAAGATTGATAAAATGGGGAGTCTCAAGATTTTCGATATTGCAGGAGCTGAGGATGTGGAGAGATTCTGTGATCCATCCTTGGAAGATCTCAACAGCCTCTTGATCGTTGATATCTCGGGTACGAAGATCAGACGGCTCCCAGCCAACATCGGTGATCCAACGTATCTATACGCGAAGAATTGCCCCAAGCTCAGAGTAGTGCCACCTGTAGAAGGGCTGAAGAAACTCGAAGTTCTTGATCTCTCCGGCTGTGCTCGTCTGAAAGAGTTGAGACCAGAGTTTTTCGACAAACTGAAAGAAGTCATCACGGAGCTGAACCTCTCGAACACGAGGGTCAAGAATCTCCCCTTCCTCTCTTCTCTTACCTCTCTTCGTCATTTGCAGCTGTCTGAATGCAAGTTCCTGGAGAAGTTGGAGAACCTGAGCCGCCTCGAAAAGATGGAAACTCTTGATCTTTCGGGTTGTGAGATGGTGAAGGAGTTGGAAGAAGGATCATTCGATACAATGATCAATCTCAAAATTCTTAATCTCTCAAGAACTGGCATTGGAGCACTGCCAAGTCTGCCATCCTTGTCCAAACTCCAGAGTCTCAAAGAACTTTACGTTCGAGATTGTCTTAAATAAAAGAGTTGCCGGGCGTGGAAGAAGCTCTAACTCTTGAAGTTCTAGATTATTCTGGAACTGTTCTTCTATCACCACCTTCTTTCAAGAACCAAGAAAATGATTCTCAAGTTTCCCCTACAAAGAAAAAGGCTCATCCTAAAGTAGTTGGAGAAGGTATAGAAAGCATTAATACAACTAAACTGTTTAAAGATCTTGGTTTTCAGAATAACGATAAAGATGAAAAATGGGATACCAAGCAAGAAGAAGCGAGCGACTGCAAATGGATCATCTCCAATTCTCGAGTCGAAAATAAAGAGGAGAAGCTGGGGACGCCCGTCTATGGCGCTCATTTCTTTAAGCTGTTGGACAAGCGTCCATTATTTTTGACAGAAGATTTGAGCAAATTCTGTTTTCTGGTTTATCCCTCAGAAGCAGAGCACAAAATCAAAGAAAGATTTCCTGATAAGAATTCCTACAGTGATGAAGTCAGTCTGAGAGAGATCTACATGGGGCAAGTCTGTGGAGAGAGATGTTTGGAGATTCGCCAATTCAACGAGCTTCCAAAATCTCTCCGTTCTCCGTTGGCCGAAGCTGAATTCATCGTGCTCGTTGATGACACGTTTTTGAATTCGTTGCTTGATTTGCGAGTCGATGGCACCATGCCGATGAAGATGAAGGCGTGTTGGATTGAGAGCTGCAATAAGTTGGAATATGTTGTGGCTGCTCCTGAAGAAGTGAAGAAACCAGAAGAGGAGGCCAAAAGTGAAGAAGAGCAGAGGAAGAATGCTGCTATGGCGAAAGGTGAAGGTGATAAGGGCGAGAAGAATTCTGCAGTCGAAAAGCCGGGAGAATCAGCTACGAGTGAAGGCGATCAACCTAAGAATGGAGAGCCGGAAAAAGGCGGAGGTGGTGAGGAGCAGAAAAATGCAGGACAGGAACAATCTGGTGACGATCCAGAAAAGAAGAATGAAGGTGATGAATCAAAGAATGGTGGTGCAGCAGATACTGCAGGAGAATCGGGAAAAGGCGAAGGCGATCAACAGAAGAGTGCTGCTACAGAGGAAAAACTGAAGAACAGAAAGAGGAGAAATCAGAAGAGCCAGCAAAGAACGAAGGTGATGGTGATCAATCTAAGACATGTACTGCAGCAGATAATGCAGGAGGCGAAGGCGATCAACAGAAGAGTACTGCTGCAGAGGAAAAACTGCAGAAACTGCCATGAATGAAGGCGGTGAAAAGAAAGAGGAGAAATCAGAGGAGCATCCAAAGAATGATGGCGATGCTGCACCTAAAATCGAAGGCAATCAGGAGAAGAATACGAATACTACGGAGGAAAAACCGATAGATTCGGCAAAGAGTGAAGGCGATCAACCTAAGAATGACTATGAAGGAGAAGCAGCAAAAATCAAAGCCGATGAGGAGAGAAGAAGAATGCAGCTGAACATCTCAAAAATAATTTACAGAGTACTGTGGATTTCTGATGTTTCGAAGATGGAAAGCATATGCAAAGGCGACATCAAAAGCGTGAGCTTCAACTACCCTCAAATCCCTATACCTAGAATTCTGCCCAAATCTCTCTACAATCTGCGCCTCATCCTCGCAACTACCAAACCTCGAAACTCTCTTCATCAAATACTGCCAGAAGCTACAGTCACTCTTCGAAGACAAAAATCTATCAAAAATGAAGAAGCTACAACACCTGCAGCTATGGGGGCTCGATTCGCTGGAGAAAATCAACTGCGATACGCCATCGCTGAGCAAGCTCCTAGTTGGCGAATGCCCCAAGCTCGAGCACCTGATCTCATCTCGACTCACAGACCAGCACCACGAAACTGAAGGCCATCAGAATCTCCACGAAACTGAAGGCCATCAGAATCTCAAGATCCTCCACATCAAGTCCTGCGATAAGCTGAAGGGCATCTTCGAAAACGAAAGCGTGGTGTTCGAGGAGCTAACGGAACTGGAGCTCTCCGGGCTGCCCGAGTTGCAGAATGTCGCCATGGCAGCGCCGTATCTTTCCACTCTGAGAGTGGAAGACTGCCCGTCTCTGGAATGCGTCATCACCGGCGCAGCTGGAGATCTTAATCTCCAGATTCTGGACGTGCGAAGTTGTGAGAAGATGCAGACGATCATCAGAGGCGGTGGGTCCAGGACCCCAGCCCAGGTTGGAGAAGGCGGAGGAGATCAAGCTGTTGGGCCTGCCCGAATTGAAGTTTGTTGGACCGAAGCGGCCCGAGGACAAAGTGGACCGCGAATAACAATATGGGCCTGCCCTAAACTCAAAGCCTTTGAGTCCGTAGTGGAAGAAGATGACTGATGAGATCGGTTCCTTTGTTCAGGTACGAGATTTTCTGTTACTAATATTATTTTATTTTATTTTATTTTAAGAATTGCATAAATATTATGTTACATGATTGGCTTTAATGAGGTTTTTTCAACTCGTGTTATTCTGCAGATTTTGCTGAAGGATCCAGGAAAGTTAAGAAACATGCAAGTATTTGAAGTGTGTGCGCGGTATTTCTTTATGTGTGTATGTGTGTTTGAGTGCAATTTGTAGCTTTTTTAGAAATAAATAAATAAATAAATGTATCTAGTATATGTTGATAAGTTGATGACCTATGTTCTTGCTATATAATGAGTAATAATATACGTATCATTGTTTTCTCATAAAAAAGAGAGCATAAACATTTAAATTTGTGTTCTTCTAACAAATATTGATAATGCGGCCCAAAAACTACATAGCTCAATTCGGATCAGTTCCATTTCCTCTCTAACTAGAGGCCCAATAGTAATTGCCCGATTTAGAAGAACGACCGCCGTATTGGCGATCCCCAAACTCGGATCGGAAAACATTTCTAGCACAACGTACCACTTCACTTCTCCTCCGCCTCTTTCTCTATATACAACCGTAATAATGCCGTCGTTCAAGCCAATCGCGACCGCCGCGAACACGCTCCGGGCCCGTATCAGCCCATCGCTACGCACCCGTGGCGGAGAGGGCGGGCCGAAGCCGCTGGACCACTCCGGGCCACGAGGAGCGGCCAAGGGTTTCGCCTTCAACCGACGCCGACGCCGCCGCCGGGGTTTCGGTGAAGTGGGAGGATTGGGAGCTGCCGTGCTACGTCACTAGCTTCCTCACCATTGTTATTCTCGGCGTGGGCCTCAGCGCGAAGCCTGATCTCACGATCGAGACCTGGGCCCACCAGAAAGCCCTAGAACGGCTCGAATTGGAAGCGGCGCAGCGCGCGGAGTCTGATGAGTCTGATTGAAGAAGGTATCTTCTATTTGCTTTCCTTTTCTCGTTTCCCCCTCTTCATAACGAGGGATGTGGCGACGGAGGGATCTTCGTGAATCATAAGATTGTGTGCAGCGAACTGTTTGGAGAAATAATGTAATCGACTGACTAGCTTTTGTTGTTCGAATTTAGACTGTTGTTTTTGGAATGATATCGGTATACGGGACTTTGAGGGCAATGATTTGCTGCGGTTGAATTTGCTGGAAATTTCTGTGATATTTATATGATATTTCAATATTGCATTGAATAGATGTTGCAGAGTTCATACTAGTGTTTGTGATGTGTCAGAATTGTTTGGGTTGCTATATGTCAAATGCTTTTCCTAATTCCAGGTGTGGAGTTTCTTATGCTTGTTTAATACTAATGCTGATTTGAGGTGTATATAATGTTATTCTGCTAGTGATATACAAATCAACTTCGGTTCTTGGAATAATTTTTGTTTATAAATGCTAATTCCCAGTCATTTTGAGTCATAACGATTAGGTAGAGGCTTCTATTCAAGACTGGGGGAAAGCAAAGCTAAGAAGGAAAAAAAAAAGGTTTTTGGAAAGGTTTATCTGTATTCATACTTATAGGAGTTTGGAACTAATAGAATCATCTGGTCATTTTTTACGAGCTAAGTTTGTAAGTTCTAAGTTTCCCGGGTCAGCTTGATCTTCATTGCTGGGGGTGTTTATCGACCTTGTTTCATGAAGTTCTGCTTCTAGGTGAAATAGAATACTACTGGTGGACTTGTTGATCTAGAAATTTTATTGGTCACTTTTTAATGTATAGAGTTGAAAAGTTGGTTGAGTGATTGTTCGCCATTAGGTTTCTAGAACTACATCAACTTAGAATCCATAGGATTAATACGTGATTTCTCTAACAGTGATCTGAACATATGCCTTGATTGCGGTATCTTTTTCAAGTGACTTGGAACTAAACCAAAGAGCATCGGGATAGAAGAATACCCTGAATTGGATTAACTTGCAACAATAGTACCTGGTATCTCAAAGAAAGTTTAACAATTAGATATTGTTATCGGTGTCCAAACTTGTTACCTGTCGGTGTCACTGATTTAATTTTGAACTTTTTAGTTATGAAGATTGGTCAAGGCAATGCTATTAGATTGGACTGGGAGCTGTTGTTCGAGCTTCTAAAAAGAGTAGAACAAAGTTAAGAGAAAAATGTTGGAGGATTGCCACAGAATATAACGAGATAAGAATGTTAGCTCGAATTTGCATCAGACTTTCGTGAATAGGAGGAAGAACTTGTAGAGTTAACCATAGAGTTAAGGGTAGCCTGAAATGGTATAAGCCTTTGTTTTCACAGTCTAAATAGCAAAGTTTATCGGGCTATGCACAATGGAAGTGTCGTAACATCTTGGTATACAAATTGCAGACAAATTGTTTTCTGCTCAATGAAAATAGCGATGGCTTGTTGTCTATGTGGATTAGCGAACAAGGTTGGAAGTAGTGATCAGGTCTTGATTTGCTTTGAGACAATTGAGTCGGTTATCTCAACTCGAAAATGATTAGACTCTATGTCTTATTATATATGTGTATATATTATATGTGTCTGTGTCAGACACTTGGATACAATCTAGATTGAAATAATCCCTGGTGAGGAGGTGTAAGCATCTGTTGTTGAATACATGCTGGAGTTTCTTAAACATTTTATGTTTTATGATGATTTTGAATTTTGATACAGTTTCACATTTCTGCATTTTGTTATTCACTGTAATTGGATTTGGCTTCTGGATGATTAGATTTGTATTAAAAATTCAGTGTATTGACTTCTCCCCTTGATTTGTATGAGAGATAATTTAGAAGCAGATCTGATACTGTGAGATCACAAAGAGTTGTCAGATCTTCATTATAATAAGCCTATATGACCCAGTATTGTTGGTATAAAGGCCAGCAAGGATGCAGAAGCTTCCTTTACATTCATGTAGCAATGAACTGCTCTCTCTCTCATGAATCATTAAAGATTATTGATACTGTATTATTCCAAGTAGATTGAATGAGTTGTTGTGTTTTATTTAGACAATAGAATCTGTAGGTTTAAATGTGCCTCCTAATTATTGTTGGGCTTAGTAATTACTATGCCAGTTTTCTTGGATCACATGCAATATCTTTCTTTATTTTATTGAATTCAATATCTTTTAGCCCTTGAGCTTCCAAATATCCATATTAAGAAAATCTGTTTTAGATTGAAAACAAAACCAGCAAAAGTATTTTTGCAGCAAAACAAAACCTTTTGTGTCTTTATCAAATGGAAAAAATGACTCTTAAGAAGCATTAGTAGGATTTAAGATATTTCCATTAAGTTCAAGAAAAACTGCTCAGCATTTTAAGTGGACAGAGACAATGAGAATAGTCCATTTTGTTCATCAAGTACAAATTAATAATTGTGTAGTGGGAAAAAAAACACATTGGTTGGTCTTGGATTTATACAGCCCACCGAAAAATATCAAATAAATTAAGGGGGTCTACTTCAACGATTTAATATTTAAAAAATAAATATGAATAAGCTGCATATGTGGTATAATGCCAGCTTCGATTAATACTTTGGATAGTAGAGAGTCGTTGTCGGTGATGGTTCATGTGGAAATCGATGTATCACAGGTGAAAGCTTAAAATTGTTGACTAATAAACACAATTTTTTCTTCTACTTTCTCTAATGTCCCTTTCACCAACCCCCACCCCAACTAAGAATATTTTAACTATTAGATTTTTTTTCCTTTCCTTTTTCCTTTTTTATTTTCATCACCAAGATTAAGGTTTGATGGACTGATTTTAGGAATTACTATAATAATTTCCATAAATTTATTAAATAGTATATAATTTCTTATAAAAGTTAAGACACGACTAATCTTTTCCATAGTAGATTATACTAACGTGTCCACCGCGATGTGATAACATCGCGTGTATTTTGGGTTGGAATGCTTTTCCGTAGTATTTGGTTCAGTAGTTTGTTAACTAATTCTTGTTAGAGCTCGAGAGTTTCTTTTCATACTCCGTAAAATCTTTGATTTATCGAGTGTATTTCGGATGGATGTTATAAGTATTACTAGACATTGTCAATTTGAAATATCGTACGATAACTGAATTATAAATTTATAAACTGCTTTCATTACATTGAAACTTTTCTTTTCCAACTAAATAATAATTGTGTCCTATTAACCGATTTTGTATAGAACACACCTTAACAAATTACCCTCAAAAGCATAAGGGGAAATAGTGTAGCGTAACGTAACCGGGACTCCCGGTCACTTTCCCCCACCGACACCCTGCAACCGGTCACCGCCGCTCTAATTTCTTCTGAGAACCAATAAAATTAAAATTAATTATTATACTAAAATCTGCTTAACGTGGGGCCCTCTCCCGCATTTCTCTATCATCACTTCCCCATAATTGCACAGTACGAAAGTTCTCACCTCACTCCACCATCTCTACATAAATACATGCACATTTATATATTCGCAACCTGAGTTAAAGCCACTACTCGTTTCCAGCTTGTATAGAGAGAGAGAGAGAGAGAGAGAGAGAGGATTTGGTTGGTGACTGTGGAAAAAGCTTCCTCTGTTCGATGTTGCTATTCGTAAAAGCTTCGGTAAATTACTGAATTCTACCTTTTTACTGATTTCTTTTGGATTGATTCGGAGCAAAAAGAAATCGCTTTCGCTGCTTTCGATGTACTTTTTTTTTTGTTATGTTTTAACTCGGTTTTTTTAACTTTCATTTCTGCATTGTTTCAATTCCCAGATCTTGTCGTTTTGGGAATCTGATCAGTTTGCTTGCTTATTATTCTATCAATTTTCGCAGTGGAGTGAAGTTTTTTTTCTTTTCGTTTCTATTTAAATCCGATTTCCAAGCGGCATTTGGTTCTAGATTGTCGAGAATTTAAATTTGCGGTGTTATTTTATTGTCCGATTATTTTTCTTCTGCGGCGGTTGAATTTATCTACGGAAATCGTGAATCTCGCCATGGCGGTTACTACCGCTACTTTTGCGGAAATGTAACCGTCCGCATTCATCATTCATTGCCGCGTCTTAGTTTTTGCTGCGAATCTATCTCTTTGTGAGTAAAATTCTTGCACTGAGCGAGTTTTCGCGTGATTTTGCTGAAAGGAATTCTGCAGCAAATTCTATACTCTCTGTGTTCTGTTCCCTCCTTGTTTTTTTTTGTTTCTTTATTCATTAAAATTCCAATTTTATGTTTTAATGTCTTCTTCTTTTATTGATGTGGTGCTTTATATACTTCTACGCTGGTGATGAGCGAGAACGTAGCAGTTATCTATCTCTTTCTCTCTGTTAATCTGTATCGCGATCTTAAATTGGAGTGTGTATGCTTCCTTTCGTTTTATCATATTATGTTTCGAGTAGATCAAGCTGAGATCTTTGAATTGGAGGTTAATTTCCTAATAGTAGTTGCTTAAGAGATCAGGCTTTATTTCTTGAATCGAAGCGTCCACAGAGACTGTTGTTCACGAGAAAAGTGCTGAATGAACGAATGTTGTATTAAACGGTGAAAAAAGAGCCATTTTTTGAGTTTTATTGAAAATTGTCGAAGTAAAGATGAAATTGAGTGGCATTGATGCAGTTTGGTGAAATAAGAAAATTTGGTGCTTAATTTGTTTATTATATATAGAAATCCTCTAGCCTTGTTTTTCTTATGTGGTCCTAATTGCTGCATTTATTCTTGTGGTTCAGTGATAAAGGAGAAATATATCCAGCATGAAGGAGACTGATAGGAGAAAGGGCCCAAGCAACAAAGAAAGAAACCGTCCTGCCAGACCGGAAACAAGGGATCGAAAGTTGCCAGGAAAGAATGTTGGTAAAAACTTGAAGGGAAAAGAGATTGATGACAACAAGCCTTCTTCTGATAAAAACAGCAATAGTTTAGGGAGTGACTTGAAAAATGGTGCCGAGCCATCAGAAGTTTTCGAAAATGTGAACATAGATTCTGCTGACGAGGCATGCAGGTCTGAAGAATCGTTGCATAATACCAAAACACTCAAAACGGACGAGAGACAAGGCAATGAGAAATCGAGTGATAATTCTAGTGATATGGATATTGTGGATGAATCTGATGCTGATACTACTTATGATTCAGTTTCTTCTTATGGAGATCCACAAACAGCTGATGAGGATAAAGCAGAAAAAGTTACCAGGGCTAGAAATCATTCCTCTGGCTCTGATGGCCAGTCCCAGGCACACAGATCAAATTCTGATAGGAGAACGAATAACCTGCAGACTAAGGCACCCAAGCAAACACCAAAGAAAGGTGTCGAAAAGGGGATGCCAAAGTCTGCCAAGAGTTCGTCAGATTTGAAAAATATGAAAGTCCATCCAAAACCTCTTTCAGATACCTCTGAAGGGGCTGATAGTCAAGCACTCGAACAGGACAATGGAGTGGATTTCCTTGATGAAGCTTCCAATGGTGCTCGTACCGTGTGTAGTGACGATGAAGCAATTGATACTGAGGAAAGTCTCAAGCAAGAGGACAGGGTTGATCTAGATCAAAAGATGGAGGAAATGGAAACCAGGATCAAGAATCTTGAGAGCGAACTTAGAGAAGTTGCTGCTCTTGAAATCGCACTCTATTCTGTGGTTCCCGAGCATGGTAGCTCCGCACACAAGGTGCATACACCTGCAAGGCGCCTTTCTAGACTATATATTTATGCTTGCAAATACTGGTCTCAAGATAGGCGAGCTACTGTGGCTAGAAACACTGTCTCTGGGCTTGTTTTAGTTTCTAAATCCTGTGGCAATGATGTTTCCAGGTTAGTATAACATCAGATTCTTCTGGTTAGTAAGCATGTGCATATGCAGTTGGAAACCATAAATCTCATATATGTATTGTCTTATTTAGGTTGACTTTTTGGTTATCGAACACTGTTGTTCTGCGGGAGATTATTTCTCAAGCATTTGGAAGTTCCTGTCAGTCTAAAGCTTCAGGAAACGTATTAGAGTCCAGTGGAGGTGAAACAAAGTCATCTACACATAAATGGAAAAATAATGGTGGAAGCAGACAATTGAATACGAAGGGGTTCTTACAGTTTGTGGATGATTGGCAAGAAACAAGAACCTTTACTGCTGCCTTGGAGAAAGTCGAGTCCTGGATTTTCTCACGGATAGTTGAGTCAATCTGGTGGCAGGTTATTGCTCTATAACCTTCTTACATTATAATGATTTGATTATTTGAGATATTAAATCTATTGAAGGCTTAAACTGTAACTTGGATCTCCATCTAAAATGATATGCTGTCATGTAAAACTTCTCGTATCAAATTTCTATTTCACATATTTAGGTCTATTAAGTTGATTTTCAGCGTTTCTATAGTCCTTCAAACTCTTTTCATCTAAAGTACTGTTTCTATTGGTTCAGACTCTCACACCTAACATGCAATCACCTATTGATGATTCTACCGCACCCAAGGGTTCCGAAAGGTTACTTGGTCCGGCCCTTGGTGATCAGAAACAAGGAAGCTTTTCCATCAACCTATGGAAAAATGCCTTTCATGATGCTTTCAGAAGACTTTGTCCTGTTCGAGCAGGGGGGCATGAGTGCGGTTGCTTGCCAGTTTTGGCTAGGAAGGTGCATAACATTTTCTCTCCTTTTCCATCGTTCTTATCTTTTCTTTATCTTTTTGCTTGAGTTGGGTTTTCAACATACACTGAAGCTGGAGTTTATTTTCTTTTAATCGATTTTTTGGCTGCATGCGCAATACCTCACAATATCTGATCAGACATGCATTCTATTAGGTCATGGATATATGCATTGGCAGGCTTGACGTAGCCATGTTTAATGCTATTCTCCGTGAGTCAGCCCATGAGATCCCTACTGATCCTGTATCTGATCCAATTGTGGACTCCAAGGTTTTGCCCATTCCTGCTGGAGACTTGAGCTTCGGTTCTGGCGCTCAACTTAAAAATTCTGTAAGTGCCTCTGTCCGACTCTAAGAAATCATCCTCCTATGCATAGTAGAGATGCTTAAGTACTGGAGCAAATTGCATTCTCTCACACTATGATGTTCTTATTGAAGAAAAATTGCACAATTCTCATATATTCCTCTTCTGATAAATGTGTTTTTAATCATGAACCGGCCGTATCACTTACATGCCGTGTGTATTTCATACATAATGCTGATTGTACTTCCTCAGGTTGGCAATTGGGGGAGATGGTTATCTGATTTTCTCGGCATGGATGTTGATATATCTGCAAAAGATGAAAACGGTACCCTGGACAATGATGATAAGAAGGGTACTCAGGAACTGAAGAGCTTCCCTCTTCTTAATGCCTTGAGTGATCTTCTAATGCTTCCCAAAGATATGCTTATGGATCGGACAATAAGAATGGAGGTCAGCCAAATGAAATCTTACTTCGTCCCATCTCCCTAGTATGTACTATCATCTATCTATGTAGAAACACTCATCCATTGTCTTCTTATAGGTCTGCCCAGAAATCAGTCTTCCATTGGTGAAGCGAGTGCTCTGCAACTTCTCTCCCGATGAATTCTGCCCCGATCCTGTTCCAGGTGCTGTCCTAGAGGCCTTGAATGCTGAGGTGAGTGTTTTTATCATCTTTCTATTTTCCTTCTCTCAGCACACTATCAGTATTGTTGCATTCTTGTAAAGGATAGGCAAAACTATATGCATCCAAGTGTAGTGTGAATTATTGCATCATTTGAAAAAATGTTATTTAGATGCAGACTTTACTTGCATGCTTCCATGCTTTAGACGTCAAGAATTATGAAATGATTCCATCCTTTTTACACATATTGCTCTGCATTGACAGTCGATCATCGAGCGTAGAATATCCGGAGAATCCGCCACTAGCTTCCCGTACACTGCTGCTCCAACCGTATACTCGCCTCCCTCCTCATCTGACGTGGCGGAGAAAGTCGCAGAGGCAGGAGCGAGCAGTCAGTTCTACAGAAGTGCCTCCTCCGTGCAGAGGAAAGGTTACACCAGCGACGAAGAGCTCGATGAAATGGAGTCGTGTCTGAGTTCGGTCATTGACACGTTGCCTTCGTCTCCCACTGCCGTCGTAAGAGGCAATGGAAAAGGTGGTGGCGAAGTAGGCGGCGACGGAGGTGGGCCCAACGCTAGGTACGATCTTCTTCGTGAGGTCTGGCAATCTTCGTAGAGAGATGTTTTGCATGCAAGAATTTGTATATGTATTTTATTTTTTTTTCGAGAAACAGGTACATAATTGAAAGAATTTTTCGCTACATAGTTGAACATAATTCATAGATCTCGTTTGTACATTTCGCCCCCCGAATTTATTCACAAATTACAAATAGCCCACTTCTTTTTTAGGCCCGCTTTGGCAAGTACGGGCCTGATGGGCCCACATATATACCAAAAAAACGCCTTCACGAGATTACCAGCTGGCTTGGGCCAAGCCCACATAATGATTATGTAAGGAGTAGTCCCCATCTTGTATTTTCGAATAAAATATTTATTAAATTTAATAAATAAGTTAATGAAAGAAACTTTTTTTCTTAAATTGACATAAAAAATAGTTTAGATTTGTGGATCTCTTTTTCATTTATTTTCATACTGTATTAATTAATTTAGTTGAGGGTGTAACCATCCAATAACCGTATCTTGATATAAATGACTTAAGATCGAGTTTTTCTGCTATAAGGGAGCAAAATATAATAAATCAAGTAAAACTTAGTACAAAATCTTGCTCGAATTATGTAAAAGGAAGTTGAATTTACCTTTTATGTTAATCGTATCTTCAACTATATACGACCGAAAACGGTAAAAACCATTTTCTACATTAGATTTGTCGATATTGTATCAAAATTATTGTTTAAATAGTTATCCAAATAAATTATAACCATAATTACAATTATCAACCGAGAATCGAAACTAAAAACACAATATATCCTAGAATCAAATCGTTAACTATAACCTAATAACTAAAAAAACAATTTCAAAACCTAAATTACCATTTGTGTTAGAGAATCTCATTCCATTATATCAGAAGAAAATTTCTCTAAGATTCTTACTTTCCAAAAAGATCCTCATTTCCTTAATTCTCACCAAAATTATGGAAAATTACCATCTTTTGCATGCTTACCACTTTCCGCAGCACAGAAATTCCCATCCATGCATGCAGAAATTCCCAAAAATAGCCCTCAAATCGGAGAGGAAGAAATGCATAAATACGTACCCTTCATCACAAGTTTCAACCATCATCTTCTTCAAGCAAAAAAACCAACAGTTAGTGCGTGTAGTGCGTGTTCTTTTTCACAATGGAAGCCACCAAAAACCAAGCCCCTCGTATTCTGATGTTCCCATGGTTAGGCTATGGACACATAACACCATACCTCGAGTTAGCCAAGAAGCTCACTACAAAAGGCTTCTACATATACCTTTGTTCCACCCCAGCAACACTTCGATGCATTGAGAAAAAAATCTCTCCAAATTTCTCAAACTCCATAGAATTAGTTTCCCTTTTGCTGGAGGAAACTCCCGAGCTTCCTGCAAAATTCCACACCACCAATGGCCTCCCACCGCATCTCATGGTGAAGCTGAAGGAAGCTTTCGACAACTCTGCTGGAAACTTCTCAGCCATTCTGAGGAACTTGAAGCCTGACCTGCTCATCCACGACTTTCTGCAGCCGTGGGCGCCTCCGCTTGCAGAAGCTGAAGGAATCCCATCAGTTATGTTCATCACTAGTAGCTCTGTCATGACCAGTTTCATGTTCCACCACTTCAAGAATCCTGGCTCTGAGTTCCCTTTCAAGAACATAAGGTTTCATGGCTATGAGTCTCGTTTCATGGATGAGTTGTTGGCTAATGCTAGGGATCCAGTGGAGAGAGAGAAGGGTTCTGTGGGAGTTTATAAGTCTTGCAATATTGTATTGATTAAAGGGTTTAGGGAGATTGAGGGTAGGTACATTGATTATGTTTCTGGTTTGGTAGGGAAGAGGTTTGTCCCTGTGGGCCCACTGGTTCAAGAGCCCACTTCAGACATGGGTGAGAGCTCCGAGCTCTCGGCATGGCTGGAGAAGAAAGAGGCGAAATCGACTGTGTTCGTCTCTTTTGGGAGTGAGTACTTTCTGAGCAAGGAAGACATGGTTGGGATTGCTCAAGGTTTGCTTCTCAGCAAAGTCAACTTCATTTGGGTTGTGAGGTTTCCAGAAGGTTCCAATGGGGAGAATGGTTTTCTTGAGAAGAAGTTTCCAGAAGGATTTCTTGAAAAGGTTGGGGAGAGGGGCAAGATTCTTCAAGGCTGGGCTCCACAGACAAAGATCCTAAAACATGCAAATGTAGGAGGGTTTGTCAGTCACTGTGGTTGGAATTCTGTAATGGAGAGTATGAAGTTTGGAGTTCCTATAATTGCTGTTCCTATGCATCTTGACCAGCCCATCAACGCTAGGCTGGTCGAAGAAGTCGGGGTAGGGAAGGAGGTTCTGAGAGACGGAGATGGGAAGCTTCATGCAGAGACAATGGTTGCAGTTATCAATCATGTTGTGGTGGAAGATGCTGGTGAACAAGTGAGGCTAAAGGCTGCTGATATGAAGGCAAAGCTCCAGTCGAAAGGTGATGCAGAGATCGATGAAGTTGCTGAAGAACTCATGAAGATCTGCAGCAAGAATCCAACCAAGAAGCACTAGTTGATTTGTTAAATAGTAGTATATTTATTTTGGTAGCTAATCCTAGATTTGGCTAGATTTTAGTTTAGTCCCTTTTTGCTTATTGACATTCCCTTTTTCTGGGTTTGTTTAATGTGTAGCTCTGTCTATTTAATGCAGAGCAAGCACTAAATTAATTACATTAGTACTATTTATGTTAAGTTCTGTCAATTTCTTGATTTATGATGCATAGATAGATATGATTATATTATTGATAAGCAAAAAAGATACAGTTTCCATTGTCTCAATCCAACAGAAAGCTATGAACATTGACAGAATCGAGGATTGGATCAGATATTCAGACATGAACTGAACTACCAACATCAACAGAAAACTCAAAACCTTGAAAAGTAGTGGATTCAAGTGACTGAAGAGCTCTAACAACTTCTGCCATTGATGGCCTCTTCTCTGGCATCACAGAAGTGCAACGTAGCCCGATTTCTAGAGCTTCTAGAATCTGCTCCAAATTCTGTGAGGAGCTTGAAATCTTAGGATCAAGAACTTTGAGGGATCCATTAGTTATGTTGATCTTTCTCCTGACCCACTTCACTACATCAAGATTAGGCTCCTCTTCTTCCCTTTCCTCTGCTTTTCGACCCGTTATAAGCTCTAGCAACACGACTCCGAAGCTGTATGTGTCGATTTGTTCTGTAGCCTTCTTTGTGTGACCATACTCTGTAAATTCAAGAAAAATGAAAGAAAAAAAAAAATCAGGCAAAAATGTAGTAATACAGCATGAGTTAATATACTATGCATTGCTTAATACCGGGTGCCAAATAGCATGATGTTGCAGATTCTGAAGCAATTACGGACTGAAAAACGTTTTCGCCAGTTATTCGATCCAAGGCAAAATCAGTGAGCTTTGGCTGAAAATCGGCATCAAGAAGGATATTATTCGACTTCACATTTCTATGCAGCAAGTGTGGGAGGTAATCTTTGTGAAGATAGGCGAGGCCTTGAGCAATGCCTATGGCTATCTTGAGCCTCAAACTCCATGGCAAATCGAGGTCGGGTTTTCCAAGAAGATCACCGAGACTTCCCTTTGGTAGATACTCATATATCAAGAAAATGGAATCATCAGAATGGCAGAATCCAAGAATCTTGACAATATTCTTGTGTCTGATCTTTGCTAGAGTCTTGACCTCGTTTTTCAGAGCTTTCGAAGACTGGCTGGCAAAATTTAGTATCTTCTTCACAACCACAAGCTCATTACTAAGTAAGGTGACAACATAAACTCTCCCGAATTCTCCACCACCACTTCCACCACAAGCTGTCTTCTCATCCATCGACATAAGCAAATCTTGCTCGGTGACTCTAAGAGGATAAAAGAACACCGATCTCCATATGCCTGACTGTGATCCAATCCTCTGTTTGTGAGACCGAACCAGATAGAATCCAAATGCGAAGACTAAAAGTGCGAAGGTTAGAGTTGTGATAACTAAAGCACAGGTGAGTTTAGCAAAGCTTGAAGGTTTGTGTATTGGTTTGTCATCTAAGCAAGAATGGGGCAAACCGGGCCCACATAAGCCGGGGTTTCCTTCTAGATAGGAAGCTGGAAGGCCAGATATTAATGAAGTCGGAACTTTTCCAGATAGGTGATTGAAAGAGACATTGAAGAGAGCAAGCTTGAGTTTTTCAAGTTCTTGTGGGATTGAACCGGTGAGATTGTTTTGAGAGAGATCAAGGTAAGTTAACACAGGGAGATCAGCTAGAGATTCTGGGATTTCACCAACAAAACTGTTACTAGCTAGAGATAGTGAGACTAGCTTCCTACATTCTCTCACCTCCGGAATTTTCCCGGTGAGAGAATTCTGGGAGAGATTGATGATGCTCATGACTGGTGAATCACAGAAATTCGGAGGGAGATCTCCGTAGAAATAGTTCAACGAGGCAGAGAATCGGTACAAGGTTGTAACTTTGCCAATGCCATGAGGAAAACTTGTGATGAAGCTGTTGTTATCAATCTGAACATGCTCAAGCCGAGCAGCTTCAGATATTGAATCAGGAATTTCACCAGTGAACATGTTGTTTTCAGCTCTGATTAGCTTAATCTTAGGCAATGACCACAGCCTAGAAGGGAAATTCCCACTGAACCCATTGTTCTGAACTTCAAACCTCTCAAGATTCTTGCATTCACTCACCAGATTATTTGTTATCAATCCATTAAAGAAATTTGTGTGCAGACTCAAGATTACAAGACCCTTAGCTTCACAAACCCCATTAGGAAATGGCCCAGAAATCTTGTTTTGTGAAACATCAAAAGAAACTAAATTTGGGAGAAACAACTCAATCTGAGGGAAATTACCAGTAAGATTATTCTGAGAAAGGTCTAAAACCATCAAACTCTTCAAACCACTAAAGATATCTGGTATTTCTCCATAAAAACCAGAACTTTGCAAGAAAAGCTGCTCAAGTTTACTCAGTTCACCAATATCAACAGGAATCTGACTAACCAAGAACGTATTATGTGACAAATCAAAAACCACAAGCTCACTAAAATTCCCAAAAACAAGGGGAACACTACCTGAAAGCAAGTTGCTACCCAAGTTAAGAACTTTGAGCTCCTTCAACAAGCCAATGTTCTCTGGGATCTCTCCCTCAATGTGATTTCTGCTCAAATCAAGAACCTCCAAAGTCTTAAACTGAGAAATTTGTTCTGGGATTGTGCCCCAAATGAGATTGTCGCTGATATTCAAAGTCACCAAAGATTCACATTCAGAGAGGTGGAGTGGAATAGGCTGGTTAAAGAAGTTATTAGCAAGATTGAGATGAGCAAGGCTAGCAAGATTGCATATGGAAGCAGAGATTTCACCAGAAAGATTCAAGCTTTGAAGATTAACAGAAGTAACCAGAAATGGAGCTGCATTTGTGCAAGAAACTCCAATCCAGTTACAATGGTGGACAGTTGAAGTGTTGGACCAACCAGAGAGAGTGTTCAAAGGGTCATCAATGGAGTTCTTGAATTGAAGCAAGATTTGTGCTTCAGAAGCTGCAGAGGTGACAAGGAAGAGTGAGAATGCTAGTGAGAGAAAGAGAAAGTGGGCGCAGGTGGTGGCCATTGGAGGAGAGAATGAGGGTTTTCTTGCTGCTTTTGCTAATGGAGTTTTGAGAATTTCCATTACAGTTAAGAGTGGAGTTTGGAATGTTTTCAATGCTGGTTAGAGATTTGAGGGAGAATGTAATTAATAAATGGGATGAGAATATTGAGATTTGAGAATAAATGAAGTGTTGTTTTCAATCTCCATAGTCAACAAAAATTTATTACATTTTTGGACCTCTTTTTTTCAGTCTGCTTGTACAAATATTGAAAGGACTATGAAGTCAATGATGACAAGAAACAAATTAGTACTCCTACAAATTAACTTCTTAATGAGAGAGAGCTTTCATAATTATGGAATGGCATGGATTTTACAAGGGTGGGCTATGCTTTCTTTCTTGTTTTGCAGAAATAAATGGAGTTTTACTTTTCACATGTATTACTCAAAACATGGAATCCTATGCAGCATCAAATCATATGGAGTAACTTCTTTTTTATTTCTTGTTTTTCTATTTATTCTTGAAGGATTTGACCTTCCACCAACCTATAGTAGTATATGAAGCCGAAACCTATATTTTCTTGAAAAAAATCCGTGATTTATTTGACTTTTTTAAGAGACAGACTTTGTTGTTTCAATGTGTAATGAATGAATGTCCTTTTTATAAAATAAATACCAAAAATATACTTATGAAATAGAATAATTGTACTACTATGAATTATGTTTTTTTATGAAAGAATCCAATGTTAATACTATTTAATGGTAAATAACTACAGGACTTTTGGTAGAGAAAGAGAGCTAAAAAAAAGGGCAGCTTTTATTTATCCTTTTAGCTAAATTACAAGTTGACTTTCAACGAAAATTGTGTTGTAGTATTCTTTAAACCTTTGAAAAGTTAAAAATTGCACAAAGTATTGCAGCTTTTCTTTTTTGGCTGAGAATCTAAAGGCCAAAAAGTTTGCACTATCCAAGAAATTCTTTGCTCACATGACCTTACTAGAGCTTAAACATTTTTGCAAAGTCTATTTTTGTCACATCTATAGAGATGCTTTTGCTATGTCATAATATTTCACGTACCAAATATAACCAAAAATAATTATGTAAAAAAAGAAAAAAAATATCACAAGTTATTTAATTATTGAGAGAATTGTACACTTGCTAACACAAATATTTAGGGCAAAAACTTAAGTGAGGCCGACTACATAGTGTTGCCGGGTCAAAGTGTCAATCTTTATGTAGAAAAATATCAATCTATATACATAAAAGTGTCAATCTTTAATATAATTATTTAACGAATAAAAATGTCAATTTTTAAAAATATCAATCTTTATGCAGAAAAATAATAATCTACACAAATAAAAGTGTCAAATCTTTTGAACGGCCACATAATACACCCGGGTTCATCCAAGTATTCCCCAATATTTAGAACATAAAAGCATAAATTATTTCTTGATTACAGAATGTTAGTTAAATAGAGGAAAAAGTACATATTTTTTGGCAAAACTCATGGTCAAAGAGAATGAAATGATCGAGTCAAACTGTCGTAGGAAACCAATATGATTCACCATTATAATAGCCATCATATCTTGGAATAATTAAATTAAAGCATGGGAAATTGCATATTGAATTCAATCTTAGAAAGTGCCCAATCTTTTAGCTTGCAATAGTATAAAACTACAATATAATTATAATAAAAAATGAATAAAAATTTGGGTAACTTCAGAAAGTTCATCCCTTTAACATATCCAGCTTTCAAAATCCTGCAAATGACCCCAACCGCTCTTGTTTCAATTTCTTTTTCTTTTTTCCTTTTTCTTTTTCAACGAGACGAGCCCCGTAACCTACGCTCGGTATGAAAGACACGAGCTCACTCACAAGACGAGACGAAAATCGAGTATGCAACAAAACGACTGCTTAATGTCAAAGAAGAAGCAGAAGAACAACAAGGACTCAAGAGTGTTCATGTGATAACAGCAGAATCAGAGAAGCTAATCACTTGCAAAGCATAGCATCTCATCATGTGGTAAATAGTAAAAACCCAGAAATACCTGCTGCTTGCTTCGACTCCGTGCACATAATCCTGCACCGTAAGATGCTTTGATGCACAATCGAGTAATCTTTTTGCAACACGATGAATACGTTGCACGAAAGAGGCTAAGAATGCATTGTAATAAGATTGGAAAGTAGGGAATTCCATAAATAATTGAATCAAGCCAGCAAATAACCACTTACCACATTGGAAGAACCAATATCATCTAGTGAATTGACAAGAACTGAGAAGTTTCTAGAATGCAAGAATTCGAAACACCCCCCCCCCCCCCACACACACCAATATGCCGCCTTACTCGACACAACCAACACCAACTAGATAGCTTCAAAGAAAATGGCCAACTTAGACAAAGTCACAAAGATGTATAGATGTACATAGTTCCCTTCACGAGTTTAAGGACATGGTTTTAGATTTTATCGAGCTTTTCACCTCTAACGAGAGGATTTGCTTTTGCTATAGCATCTCGACCAGCAGCTTGGTAATCAAATGGGCAAGCGTGTTTATCTGCATACCGATGAATCGAACAGTAGAGGTCTCCACACTTACACTTGAATCCTGTTAATCCCACGCGCTTGGAACACGTAGTGCATCTACTCGGTCCCTGCTTGGCCTTCGGCTCTTCATTCTTGCTTAACAACAGTTCCGAAGATGATTGTTGAGGTGCTGCCTTCGACTCGATGGATTCTGCTTCTCCAGTGGCTGCATCAGCGAAAACCGGTGCTTTCTCGTTGCTAGTTGATCCACCATTAACAATGCTCTCGATGGAAGATGCTGCAATTTGGGCTTGTCGCTGGTTCAATATCATGTCTCTATGACACTTCGAGCACATATTCATCGTTGTAGCACTTCCAAAGAAGCCACAGTTGTTAACGCATAGAATCGGAGCTTGGCAACCAGTCTCTTTGGAGGACTCCATACCGCAAGAATTCTGAATAATGCTCAAGGTCATGCAATAAAAAAATTCAATAATCGTGCAAGCAATGATATTCTAGAAAGAAAAACAAAAATTCTTGCAGCTCGCTCCACTTTAGGATAATCGTGCATTCCTGTTCATCGACAATTTCATGATCGGAGTATCTACGATTTGAGCACAGGAGATCAATTTGATGCAGAGTTTTTAATCTCAGCAATATGAAGAAATTACCAGAAAGTAGTTGGCACTCAACAAATCCTCCCTCCGAAGAAATGCAAGTAGTTGAATCAAATGATAATTTTAACTACTACGCAACAGAAAACGTTTCTAGTTAAAACGCAAGAATAGTAGAGCACACAACAGAACATCCAACCACCGGTCCACCACACCACTTCAACAAACTTTAATCGTAAGAGAAAACTCAACAGAGCTGTTAAAATTGGTCCACGAAGAGTGTTAACCTCAATGTTAAGTATGTACAAGCAGCAATAAAACAATCCACGTAAAAAGGTAACACCAAAAGAGAGTAGGACAGAAGCATTGAAGTTCTTATCTAATTAAGATTAACGAAGGAATATGTTAAATCATTCAGCAACCAAGGCATGTAATTTGTCTCGTTAAAACACCAAAAGAAACGAAAACAAGGACTTATATTTGTTACACAAACACGGCATAATTCATTTTATACTGAAGCTCATGGTACAAGCATACCTAGAATATCGAAAAGAATATCACAAACGATAAAACCTAATACTATCAACATAGAGTAACTAAAAAATATGAATGCCTAACACTTCGAACTTTCAACAAAACGTTGCAAGAATCTCAATTCCCCTCTTTCATCAGAATACCTCGGTTTAAAATCCAAACAGATTAAGCTCCTGAGTGATAATATGTTAGAACTAATCTATGTTTATAACAACTCCTTCAAAAAATTATTAAAAAACCCAATGATTTGGTTTTCAGCAAATCTGTTTTGCTCCATATATCAAACATCATAATACTATATACTATAATTCATAAAACTTAAAAGTAACAGTAATTAACCAAAAGCTCAACCCATGTGAAAGCTAAAATACAGTAAATCCATCCATTCACAGCTGAACAACTCAGTCCACGAGCCAAATAACGAAAATCCCATAACTAAAATCGAAAATAAAATAAAAATAAATACACAATTCGGACTTGAATCACGAGACCTTGACTTATCCCGTCCAACAAGAAAACGAAAAAGATTCAATTTTTTCACGAAATAAACAAAACCCACAAGCCGATCACGGAATCGAACATGAGTTGTATATAAAAACTTATGATTAATGAAGAAATAGCGTGAAAAGGTACCTTAATTTGATGGATGATTTGTGCAGGATTTCGGAGGCGTGGGAGCTAAAAAGAGGAGAGAGAGAGAGAAGAGAGAGAGGCTCTGGTTTGATCTTTAATCAGACGCTACCTCGCCCTTGTGCCTTTCGGTATATATATGGAAGATTGATTATTTGATTATTATAATTCAAAAAGAAGAAGAAAAAGCCCTTTCAAAAAAAAAAAAAGAAGAAGAAGAAAAGGGAGAACATTGATTATTATAAATACTTACAAAATATTTTCTCAAAAACCGAAAAGGAAAAGGAAAGGGAAAAGGAAAAGGAAAAGGATTAAGATATCATATTCCATATTTTTCCGTTTAGACTCCTGAATAAATGGGTTTTGTTTTTATTTTTATTTTTATTTTTATTTTATACATATATATAATAAATATATTAATTTTATCTTTAGCAAAATGTTTGTGTGAAAATTTATGTTATTTCTAGGGTGTAATTCTTCTTCAATTTCTTCTTTTGGAGGAATATTTCCTTTAGTTTTTGAAATCAATATATAATTCCTGATACACAATGATCTATGCGCCTATGTGACGTTCCTTTACATCCTCCGTTTTTTATTTATCTAAAATATGAATATATTTTCTTATTTTATATTTAAATTACATTTTCATAAATATATTATTATATCTTATTCCATGTATATATTTAATTTTAGTTTCATTTTCTATTAATATATTGATAAGAATTTAGAATAGTTTTTTTATTCGGAGCATTTATAATATACCTAAGCAACTCATAAGCACACGGTTAGCAACTACATACAATAGATTATAATTATTTTTTGAATATTTTATAAACTTCATGAATATCTCGATTTTCCAATATAAGATTTCTTAAAAGATTCTAATCAATTTTCGAATATTTATCATTGGTAATGTCTCATAATTTTGCCTTTTTTCGTAAATATTTTTTATAATTTTCATAATTTTGCCTTTTTCATCAATAATTTGATCTAATTAATTCACAATAAGGACTTCAATCTCACATCGGTTTTTTATAAGAATTCAACAACAAAATTCATAAATTGATTTGTGGAGCCACAACATTATTGTGGAACCCTAAAGAAAACATTAATGTTAAATTAAAAAAAATCAAAACACATTTATCATTGGCAATGTCACATAATTTTGCCTTTTTTCATAAATTCTCATAATTTTGCCTTTTTGATCAATAATTTAATCTAATTAATTCACAATAAGAACTTCAATCCCATTTTTTATAAGAATTCATCGAAGGAGTACCTATATAAATAGCTTTATATCTAGGGATGGTAATTTGGGTTTGAATTTTCGGGTAAGGACAAAAATACCCGAGCCCGAACGGGCATTTGGGTACCCGAAGCTTGAAAAATTCGGGTTCGGATTCGGGGTCGGGTAGTTAGATAAAAAAAAAAAAAACACAAATAATATAAATAATTTTATAAAATTACCCCTTCCCCTACATACAATAAATAATATAAAAAAGTTTAAACTACAATGTATATTTATCCGTCCCACTTATTTAGGGAGTTGACTGTCTTTTTGTCTCACAAAAAGACAGTCAACTATCCCTATATAAGTGGGACGTAAGTTTTCAAAATATTCTTATTTCACAGTATATATTATCCCAAAATTCGATATGGGATAATTGAATAAAATTAATTGATAATATAATATATTCGGCGAATAATATTATCCTTTTATTTTATAAGATTTCTTGATAGTGGCTCTCTTATAGATGGATTTAACGGGCAATTTGACATTCAAAATAAATACAAGTACCCCAAATACATATTAAAAGAACTTTAAAAATTTCTTAGCCAAAAGACCACCTCAAAATCGAAGTAGTATTAGAGCTAAAATATTTTAATTTAAAAGTAATTTAACCTGAACCGGAGCCCGACAAGGATAACCTAAAAATTGAATGAGTTGTCTGATCTTATATGTAATTCTGCAACATAACACATTAAGCCACCTTGAATTATTGGTTGCGACAATTTATTAAAATTTATATATAAAAATAAATAAATCAATAAAGATACTATTTAGGGATGGCAATTTACCTGCGAATAAGCAGGTACCCGAACCTAATAGGTACGGGTTTGGGGGTATTTAGTTCGGATATCCATGGGTAGCTTCGTTGTTAAAATTTACTATCCAATTAGTTCGAATGTACGGGTATGGATAGTTACTATCGTAAACGTGAAACCCTCATACATGCGATATTACCCGCAAAATACCCACTACACGTATTTTTTTTGATTATTTTATGTTAATAAATATTAAAATTACAAACTCCTATTATGAACAAAAGAAAGAATAAATATTAAAAATTACATACTCCTACTTTGAATACTAACTGTGATTTATAGATTTATATTTTGAATATTAAATTTATGGTTAAAGGCTGCTGGTACCTGACAGGTGGCGGGTTCACGGGTGGCGGATGGTACCCGTCACGGGTCGCGAGTATAGGTATACATTAAAAATTGTAAATGATTCCGTCGAATTTTGACGGGCGCTACTCTAGAAAAGTAGAAAATTAAACGAAAAAGTTGTATATAATTGAAAAAAAAAAATTAAAATAATTTTTTACTATCATTTTGAAACAACTAATTAAAAATATTTTTAATTTTTAATTTTTAAAATTAGATCCGTCGAATTTCGACAGGCATTGCACTAGAATATATAAGAATTCGTATTTAATCCAATCTAAACCCAGAGTAGACATTACATTATTTTATATTTTTTTAAGGTAGCTCATTTCATGCACCATGAATCACTAGTCACTAAATATATATTAGCTTAATTAAACGCTATTACTTGAATCGCACTCTACTTCACAACCTGTACAAATAAAGTAAATGTATTAATTTTAATCAGTTGCAAATAGAATCATCTACTAGATAATTGATAATAAAGTTCCCAAAAGTTTGAATAATTTAATTATAATACCATCTAAATTAGGACTAACAAAGCTTATATAGTTATATTATAGTATTAAATATAAAAAAATACTCATCTTTTTAAATGAAAAATAATAATTTTATGTAGCTTATAATTCTTGCAAAAATTTAGTTGCCCCAAAAGAATAATTTAAACCAACAACAATGTTAATGCGCATAAGAAAAATGTTCAAAATACAAATCCAGTCCACTAAAATATTGATGGGCCTTTCCTAAAATCTGGGCTTGATGATTGGACATAAATTGAATCTTATAAAATCTCTACATTTTGGTTATAGTAAAAAAAAAAAAAAAAAAAAAAAATGTAGGTGAAAAATAATGCATTATAAAATGAATGTGTTACTAAAATTATAGTTTTAATTAGACGTTTAAAATTCTAAAAGAACCACTTAATATTTTTTCCATTTTCAAATTACGAAATTTTAAAGGTTGTATAATTCGTTATTTCAACTTAGCTAAGTTCGAATTTGCAGTTTTCGCCCCTCCGATTACCAAATCCGCCACGCAAAAATTAGGCGCGATGTGGCGGGAAAGAATCGCCCCCAAATTGCATCTGCTATAAATACCTCACTCTCGCCTTTTTGAAACATTTCCTCGTTTCATTTCACGCAAGCAGCTACAGAGAAAACCTACAGTGCTCAGAATTTAGGTTTGCGAAATGGGAAAGAGGAGGAGCGCTAGGGTTTCTGAGGAGCATGTGGAGGAAGAAGACGAAGAGATGAGTGAGGAAGAGGAATTTGACAACGGATCGTCTTCGTCCAACGGAAAGAGTTTGTATGAGGTATACTATACATATACATGTGTATGTGCGTGTATATCGTGTTTTGTTGGAAGTGTATGGATTTTGTGGTTTGTGCTGTACTATTGGTGCTCTGGTTGAAGAAATCTGTTTCTTTTTTTGTTTGCCCTATCTTGAGTATGTCGGTTTGTTGTTTGTATGTTATTCTGGTGCGGATACGAAGTGGACTAAGTGACTGTGAATTCACTGCTAAACACGATCAAATATGTCATTCAGTAGCTAAATAGAGGAAACTTCTAGAAATGATTACTTCCGCGAGCATCTAAATCATTAATTTACAATGAGATTTGCTGCTTTTGTGAGCAGTGTGTGTGTGTGGGTGGTTTGAAGGCTGATTTGACGAGATGGCTATTGAATGATCTCAAATCTTTTCCAAGACAACAGAGATCACTGGTTTCTCAGTTGTGCGCATAATGAAACTTATTTCGTTTAAGCATATCTTCATCTGAATTTGCCCTTTTATGTGCCATAGCTTTTGTTAGTAGTAACTGGAAAAGTTTCTTATCGATTTCATCTGATTTGGCTGTCTCTAGAGTCTATGAAGACTATATTTGCTCATTGGAATTGCTGGTTCCACCAAATTATACTGGGTCTAAATTCTATGATGCATTTGAATCTCTTCTGTGGACCTGAGATGTCATTTTCATTGCATATGCTATTAAGTTTCATTTCAGTTAGTGTTTGTGCTGGAGGTAGTGATTATGCTGTCTTTTAGATTCTTGGTGTGGACAAAGCTGCATCGCAACCAGAGATAAAGAAGGCCTATTACAAGTTGGCTCTGCGGCTGCATCCTGATAAGAACCCTGGCGATGAGGTAGTTTTTTCAATTTCAGGCATGTTTTATCTGGTTACCTCACTGATAAACTCCTTCTTGTGTTCTCCTAGAAACTGACCATTCAATTTCATTCTGTAGGAAGCCAAGGAAAAATTTCAGCAGCTGCAAAAGGTCATGTCTATTCTTGGTGATGAGGAGAAACGAGCAGTGTATGACCAGACTGGTTGTGTTGATGATGCTGTAAGTGATTTTCTCACCTGTTGCTCTTGATTTAAGCTTTTTTTATCACCTTAAAAACTTGTGATTTTAGTAGGAAGTACTTGTTAGCTCATATTTTGCTTGTTTAATCTAATAATGTTTCAAAATAATATGCTTATAGATGAATACTTCTTTTATCTGACATTTTATACGTCATATATTAGTTTCTCGGAAAGTCTATCCTCCTACATTGTGCTTGTATTTAGCTATGCATTGCTGTTTTTCATTGATGCATGATGCAGCTAAGGAAAGAAAGAAATAAACTCATGTTCAGCCTCTTAATACTCATGCTTATTCACTGATAAACAGGATCTAGCTGGGGATGTTGTCCAGAACTTGCAGACGTTTCTTCGAACCATGTACAAAAAGGTCAGTCTACTTTCATGCTCTGTTGCTTCCTAAGTGACAAGTTGGTCATACTTAAATCGCCATACTAAGTGCTTGAATGTTGCTTGCAGGTCACTGAGGCAGATATTGAAGAGTTTTATGCAAGCTACAGGGGTTCAGACTCAGAGAAAAAAGATTTGCTCGATCTTTACAAAAAAATGAAGGGCAACATGGACAAGTATATCTCAATACTGTTTTCTTTGGCTACTTAATTTGTACTTGCCCTGTCGTCCATTCCATGTATTTTCATAGTTTTGCCCATTCATTATATATTTGGATTTGTTCAGGGTTTTCTGCTGCATGATGTGCTCGGATCCGTTGCTTGATTCCCATCGCTTCAAGGACATCATTGACGAGGCTATCTCTGCAGGTTAGCTTGTTTTTCTAACCTGAACCACCCCCCTTTTTCTTCTATTAAAAAATGTCATTCAAATTAATCCTATACTACCATATCTGTTGTATTATCTTAATCTTACAAATACTAGTTGAATGTTATTTCCTTCATAACTCTTTTTTTTCTTTCGCATGTACGTAGGAGAATTGAAGTCAACCAAAGCGTTCGAGAAATGGGCCAAGAAAGTATCTAAAACAAAACCGCCTACAAGTCCATTGAGACAGAGAAAGAAGTCGGTCCTATATCTTATTTTTCTCGAGTCCTTTAAATATAAGTTTTCCTAGTGTTAATTCGAGGCCTGAATATCCAATGCTTGTGAAATACTCTTTGTAGGTCAAAGAAAGGCTCCGATGATCTGTGTGCAATAATAGCTCAACGACAAAATGAGAGGAGAGGCAAGGTCGATTCAATGTTCTCATCTCTTGTTCAAAAGTACGGTGGTGAAGCAATGCCAGAGCCAAGTGAAGAAGAATTCGAAGCTGCTCGAAAGAAACTCGAAAGCCGAAGAAATTCCAAAAGGAAGTAACTGGATCTCTCATAACCAGGTTTCCTGCTGCTTCTCATCTTTATCATGCATTGGGAACTTCCAGATTCTCTCTTATGAAGCTCTTGTATTTATGAACAACTGCGCAGAAGCCAACTCTTTTATATGCGACTCATTACATTTTATTATAGGATATATATATTTCTTTAGTCTACACTACATACATTATGCATATATAGGCACAAAAACATTACCAACAAGGCAAAATAGCCAACACTAGGTTCTTACTTCTTACTATTATTACATTAGCTAAATTACTTTTTATAGTTTTAGATATTTGTAGTGGGAATGGGAGAAGAAAGAGAGAAAAATAAGAAGGGATGGTCCAACTTGTTCAACCGACAGTTGAATTTCTATAAAAAAATTGTTTTAATTCATCTGTTTCTCTCTCTATCTCTACGTGGAATCGAGTTGTTCACCAACAGGCTTTGAAGAACTTTATTCCCAAAGGCGTTGTGCCCCACTTACCATTAATTTAGATGATAATGTAAAAACAACTATTATTTTCTCCAGATGAAGACATTTTACCTCAATTTGATACGGTAGCTGCACTCCCTCATCCATTCATTATTTTCCGATTTAATAGTATAATAATATAAATCAGATTTTTGAGAAATATCAAACCTACTCCAAAATAATGGAGTAATAGATATACTATTAATTTACCTAAAAACTGTAAATTTCTTATGGTTGAGAAATTAAACTGGAATGTACAAATGCCCAATGCATTTAATTGGACGTACAAATAGGTTAGGTAAGACGTGCAGTCAACAAATTCGTGCAATACTGCAATCTAATGTCAATAATTTTGACATGGAATTTGCCTTATTATATACGTGGGACCCCCTTAGAATTTTCCTTCAATTTATTAAACATAAATTTTCCACGTTGACGAAATCCACAATTAAATTATGGATAATTGAGCAACACATATTACACGTAATCTTATCTAGTTAGCATAAACATCATTTGAAAAAGAAAAAAAAAAAAAATGCATGCCACAAGCATGTGAGTAATGCTCCCCTACCTACTGTGGACATGCTTAATATGCCCACTGCTGAGGTGGCGGCATTATATTTTAAAAAAATTATAATTAATATACCTTATAAAAATAAACTCTACCATAAAAAACTAAATTTTACTAAAAAAAAATGAACCCTAAAAGGAAAAAGTATTGACGTGGCAGTGCCACGTCAGCGATGAGCACGTTAAGTGTGACCACCGCCATGAGTAGGGGAGCATTTCTAGCAAGCATGTATAATTAAATTGCACTGTGATATTTTTCAATTGAGCAAATATCACGTGATTAAATACTCTTCATTAAATTTCTATTGGGATATAAATTTTTGGCAATAAAAATGCAAGAGTGGGAACGAGAATATCGTGATGGCATAAATATAGAATATCTTATAATGACAAAGTATCCAAAATTGGGTGATGTTTGAAATTTTAAAAAAATTTAGGTGTTGATGGTGACAATATATAGCCTTGTGTGTATTTTAGCACAACATAAACTGATAAAACTTTATCATGGTTCTAATTATTCTATGTTTCTTGTTCCTTTACTACTCACACGTGTGTTTACGTGTAGCACACAATGTACAAAAACATTAATTAAAAAAATATTGCAAGAATAGTAGTTTGTTCAAGAAAATAGACTGTATTATTGAGGGAGTTGCATCATAAAAATATTTTAAACTTTTATTAAGCAATATAGCATAAAGAATCATAAATAATCCTTAAAAATGACAATTTAAGTCATGTCACGCGACAAACAAAAGTTAAAATAAATAAAGTTTTTGTTTTTTTTTACAAGATATTCTATTTCTAATCCTAACAAAAAAATTATCAAAACTCATATGATGGAGGAATCGACCAAACTCATAATTTGTGTAGGGTATGTAATATTCCTCATCCTTTATTATAAAAAAAGTTGTTGGCTTTTGAATAATAGTAGTCAACAATAACAATTAAAAGGGTATGCTAACATTTCGTGTACAAATTCATTCCCTCCATCATCATATTTCAATATTTGTAATAATTTATTACATGACATTAAAGTAAAGTAAAGCTTTAATTTTAATGGAGGTTTTGAGTTTTGACCGCGTATTACGACAGGGGTAGAAAAATACTCATCTTTTTTCTTTTTCTTTTTTTCCTTAATTAGTGGCGTAGTGTTTTAAGATGGTGATCTACTGATTCTGACCCTTCATTCTTCTTGTATAAACAGGTAGAAAAGCTTTCTCTTAGCCACACTATGCTTTTTCAGCTTCAATTAAGCCGCTTTACCTCGCAATCAATTCTTTAATTTCTTGATTTGTACCTCTAGTTTCTTGCTTGACTGTTCCTCCCCCTCTCTCTCTCTTTCTCTCTCTCTCACACACACACGCACGCACGCCCCCACACTCTATGTTGTGGCCTGGTTTCATAATTCTTTTCGTACAATTCCACAACTTCTTTCTTTGAAGGCGTCTGAGAAAGCTATCATTACATTTAATAAATTCAAGAACCAATTTTTTATTTTTATTTGGAGGGCTTCTTCTTGAAGCTGCTGTTTGTGCGCCAAAGATTTGCTTTTTTGGCTTTGTTGCTTGTGGGGAGGTTGTGCTTTGAAGAAAGGTGAAGTTTCTTGCTGAATTGGAGCTCGGTGAGTTTAACAACTGGTGAATTTCGGTTAAAGATTGAATCTTTAGCTGAAAATAGGCTGACCCATTTGGAGATTCTGGATTTTAAGGGCTTGATGGAGAAAGAAAACGATAGTTCTAAGTCGAAGATGGAAGATTATGAAGCGATAGAGCAGATTGGAAAGGGTGCTTTTGGAGCTGCATTTCTTGTGCTGCATAAAACGGAGAATAAAAAGTAAGGATTTCTGCCTCAAGCGCTTCTAATGTCGGTGCATGCAACTTTTTTTTCTTTGGATATTTCTTGAATTGTTTGGACCCTTGAAGAATTAAGCTGAAGGGCTGCTACCATGACTCTGAAATTGAAATGTTTTTTTGTGTAATGCATCCATGGCGGTTTATGCGAGCGAGATTAGGTAGAAATCAGAAAGTGATTCATGAGTTTTATTAGGAATTTAGCATCTCTGACTTTTCGGAAGCACCAATTCATCCTGTGAAACAAGAAAAATATGGTGTTTATTTTCTTAAATTCATTACTAAGTTTTTGATAGGTAAGGTAACCATAGGAAGAAATTGCAAATTATAAGTATCTTACTGTGAAAAATATTCTGGCATCCGAGGAACTGCAGAAAACTAAGCTGAAATAATGCAACTGTTACAAAGGAATTTAATGGTGAGAATATTGGTCTAGTATTAATCCATCTGAATTCTGAAGTATTCTGGAACAGCACAATTTTGATGATGTTTGCTGATATAAGTATATGCTGGCGTTCTGATGTAATCTGTATATGAATTTGGAATGGGTGTTGAGCTAATGTTTCTACTATACCTCTCAGGTATGTTCTAAAGAAAATTCGTCTGTCTAAGCAGTCGGAGAAGTTCAAGAGCAAAGCATTCCAGGAGGTTAGCTCAAATATATCTCGTTGCATTTCTAGAAAAAAAATATGTCTTTTTGATTATCTCTAGGCACTAGAGAACATTCTTCCCCGTGTTGTTCATTCCTATATGTTCACATATGCATTATCTTTGCGAGGAAGAGTACCTTGTGATGCTGTGATAAATTTTCATGTAATTTAACCACTGTATCTTTGCTTCTTTTGAAAATTGTTTCTTGGTAAAGAACTATAAATCATTGGTGAAGGAGAACAAGAAAATCATTGACAAATTTACTGCATAAACAGGTGTGTTTTCCAGTTAGGTACTAAATGCCTTTACTCGCAAAAGAGGCGCATATGCCATAAGAAATGAAGCAAAAGAACTTCCCTCAATAAAACCCCTCATAGCATATATATTTGTTCAGAATATGAATTAATCTTTATGATATGGTGAAGTCCCTTCTCAAATTTCTGGCTACAGTATTCATGATTTTCAGCAACTAGATTCTCAGATGAACTTGAACAGATTACTAATTTTCACCAATTTTATACAACATATTATAATGTGTGCCCATGCCTACTGCAGATGAATTTGATTGCAAATCTAAGCCATCCATATATAGTTGAATATAAAGATGCTTGGGTGGAAAAGGTATGTTGCATATCATTTTGATTTCCATGTAGAAGGCTACCTCCATATTACACAGCTGGCTTGAAACTAATGGTAATTGTTTTATTTTCACTCTTGGCAGGGAAACTGTATATGCATCGTTACCAACTATTGTGAAGTAGGAAATATGTAAGTTATTTAGCTGAACTCAAACTTAGCTCTCTTGAATTAGCATTAGTGCATCTAGAAATATTGTTTTGTGTAGATTTACATGTATTCTGCTTCATATAAAATGTATAAATGATTTTTTTAGTTAACACGTTGTAAACTATGCCAATAGAAAAAGAAATGAGGGCAGTTTTTCTCCTATACATTATAGAAACTCTGCCATGAAGTTAGATACTCCTAACTCAGACATGCCTTTTCCTAGTATAGACTATAGAGTAGAATATGAAATGTTGAATCTTCCCCTATATTCTTTATCTCATATTTCCAATTTCCAGATCCGATGTAATCAAGAAGGCAAGACGGGCATATTTCCCGGAGGAGGTAATCTAGTTGAAATTATTTCTAATATGTCTCTCTTTTTATCTGCTTTAGCCAATTCATGCTGACCTTTTCGATTTTCTTTTATATTCCCAGAAAATTTGTAAATGGATGACTCAGTTGTTATTAGCTCTCGACTATCTTCACTCCAATCGTGTCCTTCATCGGGATCTCAAGGTTTGACATATGCTCATCACTTTCTGTCATGTATTAAATTGATTGAATTCTTACATGAATCCATTTCTCATTCAGTTATCTAACATATTCGTGACGAAGGAAAATAACATTCGACTTGGTAAGAAGGCCATAAAAAGTCTCATTCTTACCGCCTAGAAGACCAGAACCATCGTTCATTTGTTTCACTTATTTAAATATACTTCTTCACTGATGTAAATCACAGGTGATTTTGGATTAGCTAAACTTCTCGATGGGCAAAACCTTGCCTCATCGGTATGATCATACAAATCTAAACTTTCGAACTTTACTTTTGAAATGTCTAAAGATTTTTAATATCAAGATCTTGTTTAAAGATAATCTCACTTATTATTACTGGTGATTGAGTTTGGATTTCTTGCCTTGGTCTAGATTGTCGGGACCCCCAACTATATGTGTCCCGAGCTTCTTGCCAATATACCGTATGGCTATAAATCCGACATATGGTCTTTAGGTAAAGAGCTAAATCACGAGAAATCTTTACATTCTTTTCACCTTTCATCGTTTCTTAAACTGTAGTGTGTCTTATTTTTGCAGGATGCTGTATGTTTGAGATTGCTGCACACCAACAGGCATTTAAAGCACCCGTAAGTCTTAAACTTTCGCGTTGCAGTAGATATATACACACATATAGATACATTCTGAATTTGAATAATGAATGAAATAGGATATGAATGGACTTATCAACAAAATCAACAGATCTTTGATCTCTCCAATGCCTATCATATACTCTTCAACTCTGTAAGTTCTCTCGGAATTTAGAAATATTTACGCATCAACATAAAAAAAAAAATTGCTAAGAAAGATTATCAACTTTATTTGGTTACAGTAAACAAATTATAAAGAGTATGCTGAGGAAGAGTCCTGAACACCGGCCTACGGTAAATTCATAATCTTTCACTTTCTTCTTTTACTTTGTCGTGCAAAAATATATCGCAATAATTTTATTTCTACGCTTTTCATAGGCTGCAGAGCTGTTAAGACACCCTCATTTACAGCCTTTTCTTCTCCGCTGTCACAATCTTTCTACTGTTTTCCTCCCTGTAAAATCTCCCTCTCCGGATTCTGCAAACGGGAGATCAAAAAGGGCGTCGCCCAGAAGCTCCGATGGTGGGAGCAGCTACGGGGAAAGAGAGTCGAAACTGAAACAAAGGGATCTGCTTCCATTATTTGCTGAAAGTATGAAAATGCAGCATCCGAGTTTACTCGATGATGATTCCTTGATAGAAGACCTACTCCAGACTAAGAGGGTTGACCCCACGAGCTACTCTGGGCAGATTTCTCACGATAGTGAGGATTCAAAGAGTGGGGACACGACTGGGACGAATGCTGGCAATGGAGACGATCATGATAGTCAAAAGTCTTCGTCACATCTTGAGAGCATTTACATGATGGATGCTTTGGAGAGACTGGCAAAAGCGCTTCGTGAAGAGCAAGAGGAATATTCTCTCAAGAATAATACGAAGTTAGGGAAAGTTGATGGTGGACGTGAGAAGATGAGGAGTACGGAGATGAAGATGAAGGTGGAAAGATCTCCACTCGATGAAAATGGCTCTTTAACTGATGAAAAGGTAAGATCTGAAGTTGATGAAGAACCAAGACGCTCATCCCATGTGGATGAAAGTACAGACGAAAGTTTAGGAGCGTCCTCAAATATGGATCAAGCGAAGATAGAAGATGATGCCTTAGTTGAATCAAGGAAAACGGAGAACGAAATGAGAGACGAGCCATTGTTGAATGCAGAAGCTTCAACTGACAGTGATGGAAGCAGCAGCAGCAGCAGCAAGTGGGAGAATTTAGGACAGAATATAGCTGATGAGGATCAAGTGAAAATCAAAGGTGACATCTCAGTTGAATCAAGGCAAACAGAGCAAGAAACGAGAGACGAGCCATCATTGAATACACTATCCACAACTGACAGTGATGGCAGCAGCAGCAGCAGCTACAGCAATCCAGAACAAGAAAGAGCTGACGAGCATCAAAAGAAGATCAAAGATGATATCTCTACTACACCAAGGACAACCAAGAAAGCAACGAGCAGCCATCTACAAAATCCAGGTGAAAACAGAGCTCACGCTTTAGAATCACTGCTCGAACTATGCGCGCGTTTGCTCAAACAGGACAAATTCGACGAGCTCTCGGGTGTTCTAAAGGCATTCGGAGAAGACGCTGTTTCTTCGAGAGAGACGGCTATCTGGCTCACGAAAAGCTTGATGAACGCCCAGAAACAAGCTGAGAACTCCTAGTTGAAGAACTGGGACATAATCAGTGTTGAATTCTAGTGATTTTTGTTTTTTTTTTGTAAAGATCAGTTGTGTATTGTGGCCTGCATGTATAATTTGTTTGCTAAAAGAGAGTGATTGGATTTTGAAGATTGAATCTTTAGAGGAAACAAAGCTAGTTTGATTTTTATTTTTATTTTTTATTCTTCATTGTTTAAGGCTGATGTGAGCTACAGATGATGTGTAGTGTTATTGAGAAAGCAGATTTATTTTTCTTGCTTCTTATTCAATGAATTCATATTTTGTTTTACTTGTGCAAGTTTTGTGTTATTATAATACAATATTTCCTTGTTATATAAATATAATATAATACTATAAAGTTTTCTAAAGCAATAAAATATATTTAGTTGACCCAAAATTTATGGCCCTACCCGATCAAATCAGGCTTTTATAAATATATACTCCTACTTAAATATATTAAATATATTCATAAACTTAATTTTCTGGTGTAAAATAAAAAAACCAAAACAGGAGTATGTTTTTTTCTGGGGCGTAGGGGAGGCTAATAATGAAGACTGCAAATTATTTAATTAGGAATTAGTTCATAATCGAGAAATATGATGATTATTTGTGTGGTGATTCTTAGATAAACTATCATTATCATAAATAATCATAAGATAATAAATTTTGATGCCTCACCAATCTCGACACTTACAATTTATCTATTTATATTGACATTTCGTTTTGAATAAATTATTTTATACTCCGTATTTGCATATTATGAATTATCAAGAATTTATAAAAAAAAATTAAAAAAAAATTGATTGAGATATTCAACCTATGCCTTTTTCTTCACATTTCTGTGGATCCCATATATAATAATATAACCTTAAATCACAAGGCAATAAATTGAAACATCTTTAAAAAATATCTCCTCTTCCACTATATAAATTGGGACAATTCCACAAATATATCACACAACAAATCACTTAATTAGATAAAGTCCAATTTCTTTTCTTTCACCTTATTTTGTCACATTATATTAATATGGCAAATTTTGTTAAGTCCACTTTCCTCTTCATTTCTCTACTTTTAGCCGTACTTTTGTCGGCGGCGGTGGCGCAAGATGCTGCACCGGCGCCGATGCCGGAGGAGGTTGCAGGGGATGGCTTTCAACTTGTAATATCCTATTTACTTACATTTTCTCCAATTTTATTTTACTTTTTCACTATATTATTTCTGTAAATACTAATGTGGTTTTAATACTCAATATTCAAAAGGCTTGTAATGCATATTTCTTTTGAGTGTGCTTGTAAATTGCTTGATTAATATGCTGTAATGTTTTTTTATATGTCTTAATAAACTTTCTTCTTCTCTGTACATTAAACTCTAAATTTAAATAGTTGAAGCAATATTCATTCTTGATCACATTTATGCACCTTTTTCTACTTACAAAATGAAAAATTCAAGAGGTTACATTTCACTTCAATGCACTCAATTGCTAGATCTACATATATTTACAATAATTCAAATTTAAAACCAACTTTACACACCCTTTTTAAGGAAGAACAATCAAGCATAAAATAAGCTATAGTTTTCATATCTTTTTTTTTTTCATGAATGTGATCTTTGATAATCAAGAAGCTGAGCCTTTAGATTCTTGAATGTCAAGCTGATGCTCTGCAACCAGAATGCAAGAATCTCTCTCTAAGTTCGAATCGGGGCTCCGAATCTTGAACGGGTCGATTTTCGGGGCGTTTAGCGAGTCAGTAGTACACTGCACATCTGGTGTGATCCCAACTTGATCAATGTCATGAAGTGCAGGAGATAAATACTTAGCTACTGTAATGAAAAGGGCTGATCCATCATGCAGTTCTGTCACACTCTGCAACAAAATTTTAATCGTTTTTAGGTATAAAAAATAAAAATAAAAATAAGCCAAGAAAATGGAGGTGCAACAGCATAATTGTTGATGTTTTTTGGAGGAGTACTTGTATTTTGCCTTTTCCAAAGGTTCTGTGTCCAATGAGAGTGGCTCGACCGTTGTCATGGAGGGCGCTCGCGAGGATCTCACTAGCGCTCGCGCTCCCTTCATTGACCTATTTTTTCGAAAAATGAAGAGTTGGGTAGATTCTAAAGATAGGATTTTTGAATAATAAACGAGCCAAACTCGAACTCACGAGGACTACGAGAGGGTCGTGTGTTATAGCATGGCCACCGATCATGTTGATAGGCAGCATATTTCCATCTCTGTCAATGGTGTTCACTAGAGTCTCTGTCCCTTCTAGCCATATCTGTGCAACATCAAGCCCTGCCTTCACCAAACCACCCTAGAGAGAGAGAGATGAGCATCACTAGCCCTAAAATCACCATGAAAATGGAAATTTAAGGCCTAAGAAAAACAAACTTACAGGATTGTTTCTTAGATCCAAAATGTATGATTGCACACCTTGATTCTCCATCTCATAAACTGTGTTTTCCATCTCCATTGCTGCAGTCTATCATTTTCTTGAATTAAAAACTTTAGAAAAAAAAGGCTTACAAAACAATCATGCTTAAAGAATACCTGAGAAAAAGTTGACAGCTTAACATATCCAGTTTTTGAAACATTTCCATTAGGCCCTCTGTGTAGAATGATGGCGCTAGAAACGGGCGAAAGCTTGATTACTTCGCGTGGTATTCTAACCTATAAAATTTCATAGTATTAAGCAGCATTAGCTATAGGCGAATGCAAGCCATATGAAGTTGCATACTCGACGTTGAATTCTTGAATACCTATACTGGATCTATACCTCTCTGATACTAGGACTCCCAAAGTCATCAAACTGGAAAAAACACGAGGTAGACAGGAGAAAAAGAATCGAGTTTTAGTGAAGCTGTACTTGCAAGATTTATAGAACATATCATATTTTCTTGAAAGTGAAGTGTGGAATGCTCACTCACACAGTGAACTTTTACTGTGACCGTTGTTCCAACGCGTCCCCTTAGTTTCTGCGCAGCTGTTTCACTCGCCATTCCGTCTACTCCTTCACCTTAAGTAATACCAAAGTTCAAGAAAATATGGAAGAACATAAGCGAAGAAAGAGTTCAAGTTGATGCATATAAGTGCATTTGCCTCAAACTCTAACATCTCTAGTTAGTTTGTTTCAAAAAATAAATCTTTAGTTTGTAATTTTAGTACCGTTTATTTCCATTAGCTCGTCTCCTTCGTGTATGCCTGCACGTGCTGCCGGGCTATTCTCTATGCACGACAGAACAACCTTAAATACAGACAGCGGAGATTAGAGAAAGAAAATGCAATTAAGTCTAAGTTTACTTAACAAAGTCTTGAGTTATTTTTTTATCAAGCAGCATGAAACAGAATCTGGTTTCAAATTCTTCAGACAATCCCTCTTTTCTTCAAACTGTTGAATCTATGAAAAACGCGTCTCGTCTCTGATATGAACCCTACCAAGTGGCCAGTCTTTGGCTCAGCATTGACAAATAAGCCAACTCCTTGCAGATTTCCATCACTTCCTATTCTAAAACTTTGATATTCCTACACATCATCAAAATCAGATGCATAAATGAGTAAAACAGAATGGAAATTCTCAAACCAAACTACGTGACAAAAACAGACTTATTCTAACAGAATTAGCTTTAGATCATAAATGTGAGAATAATAATGAATACTTTAGGGCTAATGATCCGAGTGAAGGGATCTCCGAGAGTCGAAAGCATCCCTTTGAGTTTGTTATAAGCAGCATCTTCTGAATTCAGTGGGAACATTTCCACCATTGTCTGCTGCAGTTTTAAGTCCCAATCTGTAAACATTCATTTCTCTTCAATTTAACTACTTTTTTTTTGGAAGATAACAGCAAGAATTCTATAAATGCCATTTATTCTAAGATCTTCAATCCTATATGCCCCTCTCTCTCTCTCTCTCAAACACACACACACACACACACACAAACAGAAATATGAACATGCTGGAACCTTGATGATTGAAAGTTGGATCTATGAATGTCTCTCTAATCAAGCCCCATGCCTCCACAAGAGTTCTTTGAACTGTATTCACCTGCAGAAAAAAAAAAAAAAAAAAAAAAACCAACCATCTAAGAATCAAATTAATTCAGGACACTAAATCTCCTTCAATCACACTACTTTAAAACAGCAGAATCGAAAGGAAAAAAAAATCCAAGTTAAACACGAATCAAAAGACTGAACCCTGAAAACTCATATCGATCACCTCACGAGTATGAGAAACGGGGAACGCCACCGTCAGAGACTCCGCCGCCGCCGGCGACGGCGAACCGCAGCACAGGGAAGCTGCAGAAGCAAAACCGATCACTCCTCTTCCGACCCTTCTCACCAAATCCTCGTTTTCCGCTATGAAGCTTCCATTTCCAGATTCCGAGCTGCCCTTTCTCTTGTCCGAACATCGAAGGCTTCTCACTCTAAGATTCTTACTCTTCCGCCGCAGAGATCGGCAAGAAAAGAAGGGTTCTGAGCTGGGTTTTGACGAGAATTTGGACAGCGTGGAGAGGGCGCAATCGAGATTTGAGCTGAGAGCCTCCATTTCTGTGTTGGATGCAAGAATTTGTTGCTGTAATTAAATCAAAACATCCCCCCAAAACAAAGGTTGGAAATATTGGAGGGACAGTTCGTATAATTTTTTTGGTGTTGGTTGATTCTTGAGTGGGGCCCACATGAATCTTGAGGTCTGTGGTGGTTAAGTTAGTTGCGTGTCTTAAGAGAGCATCTTCTCAGAAACCGACATCAATAATGAAACTCGTTTTTTTATATTTATTTATTCATATTTTTCTTGAGATTTTTATTTATTTCCACTACCAAATATGGTTTTCGTTTTCTCATGTTTTAGGAAAATCATCAATTTTGATAACAATTTATTATAATAGACTCAACTTTAAACTTTAATAAAGTGAGGGAGCTCATTCCAAACGAGACGTAATTGAATATAAGTAGCACTTGGGCCTAAAACTTAATTTTCTTTAAATTCAAAAATATTCAGTTGAGCCTAATTTAAATAATTGGCCCAAATGTGGAAAGCTAAACTTAATGACTGGGATGGATCCGATAGAAGAATATCAGGCCCAAAAATTTCATAAAAGAAAATGAATTTCATTTTACCCAAATATGCAAACTAATTATATGATTTTTTTTTTATGTTAATAACTATAGTATATTTGAATCAAAATAATTATTAGATAAATATTATTGAAAGATTAAATTAGCCGTGTATCGAAATCAAGGACCACCAATTAAATTATTGTAAATATTACACCATGTAAAAGGAAATGAAAATGCATAATTTTTTTTTAAATATGTGAATATTGATAATAGCTGATGATTGATTCCAACATACTATTACTGTAAATATACACACGTAAGATATAGATGATGAGGAAACAAAAGAAACAAAACATTATGGGGAAAAAAAGCTAACCTTGTACATCATTACCTTTATTAAGAATAAAATGCAAAAAGAAGAGGTAGCTAGTCATGTAAGTGCATTCATCAACTTTTGTAAAGCAAATGATAAAAATAAAAAATAAAATAAATAAATAAAAGGAACTAATTATACTAGAAAGTTCACATGCAAAACAAAACTCAACCTCCAATCACAAGTGAGATAAAATTAAAAATCACAACCACTTATTCATATAACTATTCACTTTCTTACGCATACTCTACTATTATCCAACTTCATACTAAAATAATATTATAATCTACATATATTGATATACATAGTACTACCTCCACCTCCCTCATTAGTCCCAAACACTTTATTGACTTTTTCGGTACGTATTTCCACCGAAACCTAGTACGGGTTTTACAATATAATTTTAAAATATTCTTTTTTTTACGGGATACTATGTCAATAGTATCGGTGGAAATGCGATACCGAAAGGGGATTATGTGCAGAAAATGCGCATAAAGTGCGTACCGAAAAAGTCAATAAAGTGTTTCGGTAGAAATACGTACCAAAAAAGTCAATAAAGTGTTTGGGACTAATGAGGGAGGATGGAAGTAGTATATTACTACAAGACTAAAGGATAACAAAAAGTGGGAAAATAGTGGGCAAAGAATCAAGATTCTGACTCTGAATTTATACATTAAAAGTGATATCTGAAAATGTGACAGCAGTACAACTGACAAAGGGGATTATGTGCAGAAAATTGATAGAAATTTTTATCAAAAATACTTAAGTATGGGCACATTGCATGGGAAAATATATGTGATGAAGAGAATGGAATAAAGGGAAAAATAAAGATTGCCTTTTCCAAGAATGTGAACGAGTACTTGAATCTCATAACTCAAGTAAATCTTAAGCTCATATTTTCACCCATTTATGTAAATTTCTAAGCATGTTTATAATATATTTTTTAAAGGGGTTAGTTGGTGGAAATATATTACACAAAATTTACTCCATCAATTATTGGATTTAGTTATTATTAATAATTAATCCAATAATTAATAATTTAATTGTATGTGATATCATATCAAAACAGAAATATGGGAAAGAGGATCCTACTAAGAAACTGGTGAAAGTGCTCTTTTTTTGAAAAGGAAAAGTTTCCCCTTTAATTTTTATTTTCTTGGACTTTGATGGGTTTTTATTTTTCAATAATTATATACTTTATATTTAAAATGCTCACAGAAAGCTGTAATGCAAGTTATCATGGTCCACCAAAAGTTTGGTTGATAAGCTAAGAAAGTAATTTTGATCAACCGAGAGAAAACAAATAATGATTGTTTTATTGTTAGCTCTAGTGGTTATATTGACTGTCATAATTTTTTAAAATATTAATATATATTATTATAAATATTTTGAACATAATCTAAATTCCAAATTATATAAATGAATATGACTATGTTTTCCGGATTAATTAAGACTATGAAATAAACCAAAGGGCATATGAAAATAGATGATGTAAAGTAGTGATTGACTCAAGTAAAATCATATATTTTTATTTTTATTTTTATTTTTATTTTTATTTTCTTTTTCATTTTTGTTTTATGCAGATTATTAAGCATCGTTTAAACACCCTTTTGATCTCATGGTTATGCAGAAAGGAAAAACCTAGATTTTGCATCACTCTCTCTCTCTCTCTAAAACTCTCTCTCTATGTATAATGTATGTATGCATGCACATGCACATGCAACACAGAGCGTGTGTGTTTCTTCACAATGAAGATTTTATCAACATAAATATTCCTACAAACAAAGATAATGTAATATGCATACAAATTATATTCGAGAATCTCCCAAAACAAACCTCAAATTAAAGATAGATAGCTTTATCAATCAATCAAAGCAAGGCATATTTCATAGATAATGATTAGTACGAAAGAAAATCTTTGGGGGATATATAGCCATATAAAAGAAGGATTATATATAATTTTTCTTCTTTTTTCATTTATTATTAATATGCTATGTTGTTTTTCTACTAAAAATCTAATTGTTGGAATTAGTATTAATTCTATTAATATCATTTCTCTTTTTCAAAGGTGAATCATGAGTCAAAAAATGGTTAATGCCCTTTACCTCTTTATCTTTTCTCCAAGGGGGCCTATGAACTAAAGGTGTCTTTCATAAATCATGCTATAACGCCCTAAACTGCGGGGCATTTTCGGCATTTCGTGTACGATTTTTGTGACTCCTTATTTACCATTATCATGCATAAAATGGCCTATATTTAGTATCTACGATGTTAGAACTTTATTCTGTATTTAATTAAGTGCACAAACTTATTGAAGAACGATCAAATAATGTAAAATTGAAATAGGGTTTTTTAATTTACACAAAACAACTCTTATTACCATTATTATATACACGACGCATAATATGAACATGCAACGATTTACGTCCTTTTTTTTGAATTTTTATACATAAAAACAAAAAAATTCAAAAAAAATACATCAAATTCAAAGCATTGAAAAAGGGACACCATGTCATATTGTATATGCACCCGTGCGTGTATCAAGGCAAACATACCCAACACACACGCACACGTGTGTGTAAGTGTAAGTTCACACACACACACACATAAATATAATTATATATATATATACATATAATATGGTGGATTATATATTTATATTATTGGTGGGGGTGAGCTTTATAATATCTTGGGATTGAGTAGAATTAAATAAGATGGGGATTAATAAAATTATAATATAGAAGGGGGACAAAGTTGTCTCCTTTGTAGAGGAATATGAATACAAAGATAATAGGATAAAACATATACGCATAATTCCTTCTCGTTCGGATTCTTGGTCTCCTTCTGACATGCACTGCATTCTTCCCCATGTATAATTTTTTTTTATTTTAATTTAATTTATACTAACACAAATACACACACACAATCTTATACATGGGAAAAGATTATTGCCATGACGAAAAATGAGCATTTCTCATTGGGATTTAAGCCATCAAGCGAATACAAAAGGAATAGGACGTTGAGAATATTAATTTCAAGATATGAGAGAGAGAGAGAGAGAGAGAGAGAGAGAGAGAGAGAGAGAGAGAGGTTGTATAGTATATATATAGTTATATAGTAGTGTATGAAAATTAAATTAAGTGTACACTATGAAAAACTGCAAATTAAGCTTGAATAGTAAACAAAAAGAAAAGATGGGGTAGATGATTATAATTAATAGCAGATAAATTAATTGCTCATAAGTATATATTTTGACCCAAGAAATTAAAAGAGAAAACAAACAAAAGGGTCGGTCCAAACAGTCAATTATATGAGAGAAAGCATGCCTAGATAAAAGACTGAATACAAGCAAGCAAAGAATATCTAGTGCTTTTAACTAAGGTAAAAAAATAATAAAAAGAACTCAGCCATTATTAATTTCAATTGCAGCAAATAATAACAAGCCGACATAAAATTCTACTGAAAAAATGGTGCTTGCAGTAACTCAATTGCTGCATATTCAGCAATGAAAAGGGTCAATGTTTTACACCTTGGTACCTTCTCTCAACTCCTAAAACTAAATATTTCCTTTTGTCTCACCTTATTTTTGTAAATTATCTATATTATTCAAGATCATCATAATCTTTATATATACAAAAAATAATATTCTTGTACAAATTAAAATAATAAATGTAGCCAAGTACCCAATATTTTCCCCCTCTCTCCTTTGTCATTGTGCAATTTATATCTTCTCTTTTGAGAAAAAAAGAAAGCATAAATGTTTGGTAGTGTACTTCATAGTATTCCCCACCAACATTTATTTTTGTCAAGACTCAAGATGCAAATTTCCTCAAGTTTCTAAAAAAATAAAAAATAAAATTAAAATGTGATTGTGTGTGTGTGTGTGTGTGTGATAGAGAGCAGTCAAAAGAGTCTCATTGATATGTCATTTCAATCTACAGTTGCAATTTTAATTTTATCTGTATCAGAGAGGGGATTATATTGTATGGGCAATCTGTTGGGAGCTACAGTGTTTTTGTTGGAAGCCATTAGATATTACCTCAACAAATAGAAACTTTGGCTCCACACTATTTAAAGTTGTCTGAACTATGAAACAACTAGCCTACTCTCTCTTTCTCTCTCATCATTCTTTTCTTTCTTTCTTTCTTGCTTTCTTCATAGCTCCCACCAACATCCATTTAATGGCAATGCTCCTCTATTTATTAATGTAGCACAGTAGTCCATTTCATTGCAAAATTAATTATAAATGTGACTTCATTCTTATTACACTCAACTATAGTTGAAAGTTGAAAGATATTAGAATGTAACAGTATATGGCCCCCTCTTCAAGCACACATACTGCAAATTAAACACTATTTTCCCTATTAAAATAAAAACTATGAAAATAAATAGTAGATTTGAGAACATATATGCATACTGATACACTTTCCCTAAAGTACATCTTTTTCTTTCCCTATTATATCTAGTACTACATGTAAAGGATTAATTTTAACCAAATTTAACCTAATTGATCATCTTATGTGTGTGAGAGAGAGAGAAGCCCAGAGAGAGAGAGAGAGAGAGAGAGTTGGCTAATCATTTGGTTTGAATTATAGATATAGAAAAGTAGTGAATCTGAAATGGTATATGTTCCATCCATGACCAGACCTATATTTCCCACTAGCCAAAGCAAAAGGGCATCATATTCATATGCACCCCAAAAGCTGGTGTGTGTTTTGCAGAATGAAAAGCCTATACTATACTTTACCATTTTTACATTTCCTTTACATTATTGTGCTCATTTTTTTTACTTCAATTCAATTCTAGGGTATATCTATATATATTTATTGAAAATATAAATTATTTATCCTACAAAATATACTCTCACTTCCCACACCCTCTTTCTTTGATTCTTTTGGATTAGTGAAGACTCTCAAACAGAATAACTGAAAGACATAACACCTGGAAAACCTCATCATCATTATCATGCATCATATCCCACCTCTCTCTCCCTCTCTCCTTTTTTGAATGGAAAAGAAATCCCCCATGACTGTCTGATCATGATTCTCATGATAAAAATATAAATATCCTCAACCCTAACATAAGATTCAACCACTAGTAAGTAGTATCCCATCCAGTTCTTATGTATACACACAAACACACAAAAAAGAGAAAAGAATGCATTAAACCACTGCAGCAAAGCTACATGATGATGAGTGACAAATTCTTGACTTAGACATTTATATGTATATTTCTGCAAAAAAACCTTAAAAAAAATCCTAAATCCCACTTGATTATTGTATATTAAGAAACTTGAAACAACAGATTGATACACCCAGACCTCCATGCATATACTTTCCCGCACTTTATGGGGATATGTTTCCCATGTCCACTGTCTCTAAACAAATATTGTGTTGCTAATTGCTGTAATAATACCTAGATATATATATGCAAATTAAATCAAATAGTATTACTATCATAATTAATTGTTTCTTAATTCTATACTACTCTATCATGCTAGCTAGAATATTCTAGGACAAATAAAACATTACCTGATTTTCATCAAAAGGTTTTTAAGGTCTTACATGAATGAACACTTGAATAAAAGATCAAAATTGAAAAAGAAAAAAAAAACAAAATTTAAGGATTTACATCATTACATGAGCTAAACTAATGTAAAAACCGATCTTAAAAAACCAATTAAGTCCCATTCCATAATTAGATTTCCATTCAACACATATCCAAAACAAAAACAGAAAAACCTAAAAGAATTACAGTTTTTTTTTCAGAAAACCTCAAACGAATTGAACCGATCTTCACCGATCAATCCTCATCTTGTTCAACTTCTGAAGCTGGCTCGTCTTCTTCCTCGAATCCGTCGACACCGTAAGCGCCATGGCCGTTTCCGAAGGCCTTGATATGATCTTTCAGAGACCGCTTGTGCTTGAAGTCAGAACCACAAATGCAGTACCAAAGCTTGCCGCAGTTCTTCTCATGGGTTCGCCAATCGCCCCTCACTGCAAAAGCTTTGCCGCATTTCCTGCACATGAAGGGCTTGATCCCATGCTTCCTCTTGTAGTGCGTTTGAAGAGTTCTGAAGTCCTTCAATGGCTTCGCGCGCGGGTGGTCGATGTTGTTCCGGCAGCCGGGGGCGCAGCAGTAGCACGGCAACCGCAGCATTCCGGTGGGCTGGGTCCCACGTAGGGACTCTGGCCCACGCCGGTACTGAGAGCCGTGTCCCCACATATGCATCTGCAGGGAAGATATATATACACGATTAAAAATGTAATCTTTTTATTTTTGATATCAAGATTCAGTTTTTAGTGTTGTGAATTGGGTTTCATGGGAGCCCTTTGGTTTAGAAATTTGAATGAGAGGTTAAAAATGTGATCTTTTTTTGCTGGGTGATATCAAGATTCAGTTTTTAGTGTAGTGAATTGTGTTTTTGATTGAGCCCTTTTCTTGGAGATGTTGATCATAATCATGAAAATTTAGAAAAAATGCAGAAATAATTATAAGAAAAAAAGAAAAAAGAAAAGAAAAAAAGAGGAACAATTTCCAAAGTAGGAGACTATTGAGCTGTGGACAGGTCTTGTTTGAAGAAGAGAAAGTTTAGGTATGGGCTTTTCAAGCCCTTTTGTTTTGTAAATTCAAGATTCACACAGATAAACACACAGTGGGTGTGTGAGTTATGAAGATTGATAGATGGATCGAAAACTGAATCCCTATGAACTGTTGAAGTTTCAGTTCAAACACAGTTACCAATTTCAAGAGCACAGATTTCAAAGGGTAAAATAGAAAAAAGCATAAGGAACAATGGCTGAGTAGTTCAATCACATAAATGAAGTGAACCATTTATCTCAGTTCTAAAGTCTGATCAGATCAGACATCAGACTGAATTATATATCAAAACCTTAACCCATGCAATACAATTTCAAATCCCTTTTATTTATTTATTTTTCCTCAAATAAAAACACCCAAATTAAAAGAAAAACAAGAAATCAAAAGAAAGAAACTGAATTAATTTCACATACACTAAAAAAAAAAAAGTTTTTTTTCAATTTTTTTTGTTCCTAATCCTTGCTTGGGAAAGAAAAAGATCGAAACTTTCATCAAATTTCTTGCAAGAAAAGAAAAGGGAGGGATGAAATGAGTGATTATGCATGTGGGATTGAATTAAAGATGATTAATTATATATTGTACCTGCATGTTATTGTATCTATTGAAGGTTTTACAGCAAACTGGGCATGAAAACTGCGTGGGGCCAATGAGAATCTGCGACGGAGTGGGAATCCAATACTGCCCCTTGTTGAGCCTGCTCATGGGGTACTCCGCCGCCAGATCGGCGGCGGCGGCGGCATCACCCTTGTCGCCGCCGTTCTCGACGACGACATCATCATCGACGCTAGGTCAGCCGCGCTAGGGTTTGGCAGGCCTATGTGCAGAGCGACGGTGACGCCGTTATCGTCGTCCTCCGCCTCGTCCCGAGCTTCGGAGGCGGAGGACGACGGGACTTGGATGAATTCCGATGGCTTTTGGAACTTGTCGAGATCCATGGCGCCGGAGCAGGAGGTTTCTTGCTGCTGCTGCTCTTCATATAGGGAGAGAAGAGGGAGGGCTTCTCGGAGAGGAGGGGAGGGCGGTGGAGTTTGGTAGTGGTGGTTGGCGGCGGCGGCGGTTGAGTAGTAGCTGTGGAGGTAGGGGTGGTGGTGGTGTGGTGGATTTGAGGTGGAGATGTGGTGAAGAGGGTTGTATTTGAACAGCCATTGAGAATAGAGATTTGAGTGGGGATCAGTCATAGTGAAAATGAAAATAAAAAACATAAAAATTAAGAAAAGGTGGGAGAGGAAAATGGTGGGCTGATAGAACTTGGCTTTATAGAGAGAGAGAGAGAGAGGAAATGTAGAGATAAGAATAAATACATTATAATATAATATAATACACACAATTTTAAAGTTGTTGTTAGGGACATGATTAGATTTAAAGAATCAAATTTAAGAAAAAGAGTATTGAGGATTGCACCTTTTTATTAGTTCTCACTTTTTATTACCCCATAAATGGTAATGATTTTCCCTTTCTTTATGTATCCCATTTTGTATTATTAGTGTTGTTACATGATGCCAAAAAAGTACTACGTAATGAAAATTATACGAGTATACATATACTCCATGCAACTTGGCTTAATCTAGATGTTGATAACTGGGTAAAATCAAGAGTAGTGTAAAAGCTTTGTAAAATAACTGGGTAATTAAATTAATTGCATTAATTAAAAATAAGTTGATTACACTTTAACCTAGATGTTGATTATACTAATTTTCTATAATTAATTAATGTGAACATTGACTGTAGATGAAATAACTATTTGTAAGAACCAAAAAAGAAAGTCTTTATAAACATTTCCAATGTCTGCTGAACTATAGGGGAAATTCTGCTGTCAACAATTAAAATTCATCATGAGTTTTTTTAGTTCTGAATTTATTTGCAGTATACTTCATATATATAATGATTTAATCGTAATAATAACGACAGATAACAATAAAATACAAGTGAAATTCAATCAAGCATTTAATATGCTTTTATTATATCCTCTAAACTTTGACGTGTCTGTATTCAAACTAGTATAAGTCTTTGTCAAAGGTTTTTTCTTTTCGTACATCAATCTTTAATTTGTAATAATTTTGTCAAACGCCTTTAAAGGATTCGCATTTTTTTTTACCATACACATAAATACTCCATTTATTCCGCAAAAATAATCTTACACATAATTACTCAATAATCATTATCATATTGACCATTTATTTAATTCTCATATATTGTTATTATTACATGTAAGATTTAGGCAAAGTACACAAATTTAGCCCAATAAATTCAGTTTGTGGTAGATTTAGCATGAACTTCAAATATGAAAGGATTTTAGCTTTATAAATTAAATGTGTGACAATTTTAGACGTTTAGTGACTTTGCATTGAAAAATCTAGCTGGCAAGAAAGGCTCCGAAAGCAAAAAAAAAAAAAAAATCTTTGAAGTTTTATATTGTCTTAAGAAATAAAATACATTTTCTATTGAAAATGACGACAGGTGCCAATTAGCTTTTTCGTTGTTGAAATTCATTAAATTCATTTGAAGTTCATGCTACATCTTGTCACAAAGTGAATTTATTGGGCAAAATTTGTGTATTTTCCCTAAGATTTAATATCTTACCTAAGCACTAATTGTATATTCACATGTGATATCTATCTCGACAAATTTTATTATCATAATAAACACAATTTGAATACAAATGTGTAGAGATGAATAAGACTGAAAAAGTTTTTTTTAGTACGTGCGGAACAAATTTATTTTGGTGGGGGCAAAGAAATGTACGCACGGTGAAAAGAATAGATCCTTGAAATTCGAGTCTTCAACTACTAAAACGAACGTTTTCTTGCATGTCGTAGACAAATTAATGATGGTCATTTTCTAAGGGTAACGTCAAATAAAAAGCAATATAACTTGAAAACATTTAAAGACAAATTAAAGTGAAAGAAAATCCTTCCAACGACTTCATGAATAAATGTTATCTGCCTTCTCTTTAATCATAGACTCCTCATTCATCGATGACTATTTTCTCCACTCCATCACCCACTAAAGATTTCTAGAAAGAGTTTCATATTGCAAAATAAATACTAAAAATGGCAACTTTGGGGAAATATTATGTAATTTTTTTAATTTTTTTTTCCCAATTGCAAAGCAATGATTTCAAATACAAGCAAGAGTGTGAAGTTAGATGCAACAAACCAAAACAACATAATTTCAAGAATTGATAGATAATCAACTAACACAAAGTACAATAAATACAGAAAACCCAACTCCAGTAAGAACTAAGAAGCGAAGCGTGCAAGAACTTTTTCAAGAAACAAATTATGGATGAACAGAACATGCCATGTGATGGAAAAACCTAAAAGAGAAGACGTATGAAATGAATAAGTGTAACCAGTGTGATATGTTTGGACCATGAATAAAACATTCGCAACGAATTTTAACAAGGATAGCAAAAAACAGACAAACATTTCATGCTCATCATCATATAATCATGTCCATTCTTTGCTATAAGAAGCAAAAGGGAGATTCCAAAATTCTGGGGTGCTGGTCAAGGGCCACCAAACAGTCCTCAGTACATGAAATTCGAACATAATTAATCGAATTCTGCAGTTAGGTAGGATGATGAGATGATGGATCTAATCAAATTGGCATAAACTGTAAACATGAAGGTGATAACAGTAGGATAGAAAGCGATAAATTGGATAGGATCAGATGAAATCTGGGGACACTTCTGACAAATTCTCTTTCTTTACATGATATCCAACTTCAAATACTAGTAAATCTTGGTACAAAACAGCAACATACATGTAAGAAGTAGGATAATGAGAAAAATATTGGATGGGGGTGAGGTGATAGAGAAACAGACTACGAAAATAGAGATCCTAAAGAGACGAATGCAGACAAAGTCATTCTGAAAGAAACACAAGAAGCCAAGCCCTTTGTTAGTCTTTGAGCCTGCAAAATTCAAGAAAGTACAGAAACCTAAGTCACAACATCAACATAGCTATGCCGAGGATGAAAACAGGGACGTATGTTTGCACAAGACTATTCCTCCCATCAATAAGATTGCAAGCCTAATTACAGCATAAAAGCATGACTTGGGGGGGAGATATGCTTGTTTACGCTATCGAATAAATGATTATGCATCACCCCTAATGTTTTGTGAAAGCAATAAGGAATGAGGATCTCTAGTCTCTGATGGGAAACCAGAGACTCGGAGAATACATAACCGTTCCATATAAAAGTAGCGGTAATTGCAGGTTTATATCTACTACAAGCAATGCTAAATTACACTCCCTATTAACTTCATGCTGAAAAGAACCCTGTTTTCAACCTCTAAGTAGATTCTCGAGAATTAACAATGTGAAAAGAACTAAACCATCTATCATGAACTCAACAGCTTTCTTAATGCATAACCATTACTAAGTACTAAGTACTACAACGTAGTAAATTATCTGAGAGTAATTTTCACTAAGACATTTCGTCAAACACTTAGCACAGTACAAAACAGACCTGGCGAAAACAGTATAATCCCTAAAAATTCCGAATCGAAACACAGAAACGGCAAACCCACGCCAAAAAAGAAGCAAATTAATCGAAAATTTAATCAACCCGTTAATCTACAGTACCTGTATCTCAACATCACTTGCCGGTATTCATCATCAACGTGATGTTATCCCCCTTCAACAAAATCCTACCGAGCTGCTTCCTGGTGTTCTTCTTGATGTTGACCTCCTCAGCATCATCCAACACCAGATTCATATACTCGTCGAACCCGATAATTCGGCCCTCGATCCTCAGATCCTTCTGCTCAAACAGCCAAATCTGGATGCGCGCTTTGCTCTGAAGATACCTGAAGATCAGGTTGATGGGCTGGGTCATAATACGCTGAACTTTCGTGCTCGCCATGGCTGCTGCTCGCGGAGGAATCGATGGAGAAATTTTGGTCGCGCTCCGGTTTCCCTCTCTCGCTCTTGCTTCAAAAACCCTAGCTAGAAGGGTATAAGATACTCTCTCTCTCCACTTATTAGGCCGAAAAATTATGGGCTTTCACATTCCACAATATTTATTTCAAATGGGCCCTTATTGGGCCAGGCTCAAAATTGAGTGGTTTATTTAATTTATTTTTTTCGACAAAAAAAAAAGAAAAAGAAAAAAACAATTCTTAATTGATATCAACACACTTATTTTATTATATATATATATATTTTTATATTGTAAATGACATGGTGAAATTTTAATAATTATGTAATTTAATAAAAAATGAGGGAACTCATTAATACACTAGTAACCAGCCTCCACTTTTTCAAGTATAGCTTTTTTGAGAGCTTCCTCACTATACAAACCATAAGGAACTCTTATTACAATCTCTTGAAACATAACATCTTCCATTGCTAATGCGTTGGCTCGGCTCACTTCCAACTCCAAATCTCTCAACGCGTTCATCGCTCTCGCGCATGGGTGATCGGCTGTCGATTCGACTCGTACCATCGCCTCCGTCCCCGAAATCATTGCCTCGATCTCCACCTTCGCTCCATGGATAGAGCCCGGCGTGGTACCACTCTTGGTGACGGACGTGCTTCGGATGTTGTACGTTTCAGAGAGACTGGTGCATTTGGCTTCTAAGGCGGTGACCGTCGATTTGAGTTGGTTGATGTAGTCGACGGCATCGGCTAGTAGAGAGGCTTTGTCCATCTTCGAAACGTTGGGGACGACGCTTCGAAGAGCATAGAATCGTTGGTTGAACTGCTCCCGACGCCTCTTCTCGGCCTCGACATGATTGGCTCGAGATTTTTCTCTCCGGTTTCTAGCATCCCTCGCCATCTTTCTTGGTGGAGGGACGTCGTGCACCGTCTTTACAGGGCTGCGCGAATCATCAGAATCGTGCGGCTCTGGCGAGGCGGCCCCTCTCTTACGATCCTGAGGATCAAAAAAGTGGGTAATGAGGTTGATGAGGCTCCAATTCTCAAATTAGAGGAGCCTAATTCAACAACACCATAAGACACAGGAATGAGGACAAGAGTTCCCACTCCGTGCAGCTGAGCTTCTTTGGCCCTTTCGGAGCCACAGAGGCTCAGCTGTTGGTGGCCGGCCAGCCAGATACTCGAGCCCGTGACAAGAGCTCGGAAAACGAGGTCGTCAGAGGCTGCGAATGATCTGGTGATGGAGGCCATGTAGAACAACTTGGATTCAGGGGAGTCGAGCTTGCTATTTGGTGGCGCGTGGCTATAGCCGTCGCCCCACGACAGAACAAGGGGGCCGCTGCCGCCAGTCAGCAGCTCTCGACGCCTTCCAGAAGATGGCATAGTCCCAATGCTCACTCTGGCTTTGGAGGATGAGCTGGAGTTGGCTGTGGAGCGCCGACGGCAGTTCTTGGCGCGAGAGAGAGGAGAGAAGAAAATCTCCCATTGATAATCTTAATCTTATGGTTTATATTCATCCGAGTGCCTTGAGAGATCAACAACTGAATACATATATAGCATGTTGAACCGTGATGGAATTGAGTTTCAAGTACAAGTATTAAGAGAGAGAGAGAGAGAGAGAGGCGTTGGCACCATTATCATGTGGCGAATTGAGCACCGATCAAATCCCAGAAAGGGGGAGGAAGTTGTTTGTGTGATCACCAATAATTGCTGGGATGATTTGACGATTATCAGCCAATGAGATGCACAAACGCAATCCTCGTACGGGTTCGTTTGTAAGTAAAAAGTACTAGTTGGAAGCCCCACCAACGAAAAGAAGTAGACAACGACATGAAACTAATCTCATAATAAGAAAGACTGGTATGTATATCCGAGTTGATTCATAGTATTTGCCCTTCTACAGTCAAATCGAAGACATAATTTATCTACATATGTTCAAAGACTTCGATTTCTAAATCTTGATTTTGCTCACCAGTTATAAATGAAACACATTAAACATGCGTGTATTTGGCTTAACTATGTTAGTGGGATTCAAACCACAGAATGGGATTAAAACCAGATCCAATTTCATAAACAAAACACATTCAGCTGATAGAGTACAAAGGCCTCGAGACTAAAAACATAAACTAAAATTTGAAAATAATCAAAACTTGCAGATAGCTAATAGTAAGATAAAACCAAGTTCATGGTGATGCTGCATTCACAAAACTCTCATAATAGGCTTCAAGGCTATACTATGATGATGCACATGATCATTCACGACTAGCATTACCCCGTCGTTCGGAATGAAGCTCGCAGATCGGTCGATCCTCTCATGGCTACTCCTCACCATCCTTATGTTTCTTCTTTTTCTTGTCCTTTTTCTTCTCGCTTTTAGCAGCTTCTTCATCGGCTCCAGCAGCGTCCCCATTTTCTTGCTTATCCTTCTTTTTCTTCTTCTTCTTCTCGGATTTCTCTTTATCTGAAGGGGCAGCTTCGTCCTTCTTCTTATCCTTCTTTTTCTTCTTCTTCTCGGATTTCTCTTCATCAGATGCCACAGCCTCGTCCTTCTTCTTATCCTTCTTTTTCTTCTTCTTCTCACTCAACTCAGCTTCCGCCTCCACGCCCTCCTCCACCTTAACTTTCTTAACAACAGCAACAGGTGCAGGGCTACCGCCATCAACCTCTTCTAATTTTCGCTTGCGCACTTCGTCTCCCTCCTCTTCCTTAATCTTGTTCTTCTTCTTTTTCTTCTTCTCTCCATCAGCAACCCCACCTTCCACATTCTCAGCAGGCGGAGCGTCCACAGCTGCTGCAAGGCTAGCAATAGCAGAGTCACTTCCGGCAGGCAAGACCACGTTCCTCGCCCACTCACTAGGCGTTTTCTCATTAGGCTTTCCATGCTTATCCAACTTCCCCTCTGCAATCATCTTCTTCTTCATCGAAGCTCGAGGCCCCAACCCCCATTTCCTCGGGTAAGTATCCCTATCCATCACCACTCTCTTAATCTTCGCCACAGTCCCATGATCGCAAGTAGCCATAACTGCAGTAGTCATCTCTGCAATCCCTAAGGCAATAGCCTCGCCCTTAGTAGTCATCAGCACCACTTCCTCCCCTGCCTCGATATCATTCTCGAACCTCAGCAACCCCGGGATCATGAGCTTCGCACCATAACAGATGGCATTCACAGCAGAATCCTTGACCACGAGCCTCTTGTAGCTCGTTAGAAGCATCTCCAATGGCATGATCGCCCTCCTCAAATAAGTCTCATCTCTGTAATTATCATGCATCCACTGCGCATCCATTACATCATGCATCGTCACCATATTATCTTTCTCCCCCATAATCCCAGATCTAACCCTCCTAAGTTCCTGCATATGGCTACCCACACCCAACAACAGCCCCAAATGTACGCACATAGTTCTTACATAAGTTCCCGCCTCACATGAAATCCAAAAAACAACCAAATGTCTATCAGCATCGTATTCTAGAAGCTTACTTTCATAGATTGTTCTAATCCGAAGCTGCCGTTTAACGGCGGAAATCAGAGGAGGTCTCTGAAACACCGCACCTGTGAGCGTCTCCAGCGCCCGAGCAACTTTGGAAACCTCCGGAACCTTCGAGTGCAGCCTCGCGACGCACACGTACTCCTTCCCCGCTCCCTGCTGCGATTTCACCAGACGAGTGGCGCGGTCGATGCAGACGATCAAGTTGCCGGTGACCTTGGGGTCGAGCGTGCCCGAGTGCCCGGTTTTCTCCACGCGCAGAATCCGCTTAATCCAGGCGACGACTTCATGAGAAGAAGGGTTCGACGGCTTGTCGAGGTTGATAATGCCGTACTTGATGTAGTCCGCCAATGGCCGCTTCAGCGGCGAGTAGCCGGAGGGAAGAGGAGTGTAGTGGCCGGTACGGACGTTGAGTTTGTCGTAGTTTTTGAGAAGAATCGGCCACTGAGAAGTGTCGATGGCGGGAGTGAAGCTCTGCGGCTTTATCAGGAAATCAGTGGCGGCGGAGTCGTCTTCTTCTTCATTGGACTTGCTGCTCTTCTTCTTCTTCGACTTCTCGGAATGAAGGAGCTGGACGTCGGCCATGGCGACGGAGGGGGAATTAGGGTTTTGGAGCTCGAGTATGGAAAAGGGGAAAGTAGGGTTTTAGAAAGAGGCGGTAGGAGTTGCAGTGGACTAGGGTTCTGGGTTTTTGATGAGGGAGAGGGGGTGGTGGAGAAATTGTTGTCTACGTTGAGGCGCATGGTAAGATGTGTATACCCTTACTGTTTTAGTGGGCTTTAGGCCCGTAACTAGATGGACTAGGGTTCATTTCAAAGCCCAATAATCAATATGCAAAGGATTTCTTGTCACTTGAGCTAAAAAAATCTTCAAATTTTTGCTCTATTAAACTTTAATAATGTGTAATATTTTTTTTTTTCTTAGCAAATTCGATAATGAGTAACATCGATGATGTGTTTTAATTGAATTATTATACTTTCGCACTTTTTGAATAATATCACAACTATAAACATAAAAAATAAGTCATTTTCTATAGTGATTTCGGAATATGTAGTACTCAATACACAGTTTAGCAGCATATTGAACAAACTCAAATTCCATGTGACAAAAAACATATATATTGCGTTTCATCGATCAAAATTTGACTTGTCTCTTTCACAATTTGATAAATTAATCTTATACTACTCGTTACATGCCAATAAAAACAAGCACTGGTACAGTCAATCAACATTCCAATTTCTGCATCAAATCAAAACATCCCGTGCCAACCTTAACCGGCAAACCCAGGCAAATCCTTGAAGACGGCGTCTCCAGCTCATCGGCCAGCCCCATCGACGCCGCCTCCACGATAAACTTCGATGCTGTCTCGAACGACATCTTGAGGAATGGCGACAGCGACTCCGATATGCTCCCGCTCCGGCTCATTGGCCTGTACCCGCCTGTATGGGTCATGTAATCCGCGATCAGGCTTAGATGCCGGTAGTCGATCTTGACCCCGTAGATGTCGAAAACCTGCTTCACCTCCCGTATCAGGGTCGCCCGAGCAGCCTCGACTCCGTATGTGTTGAGCACCGCATGCACATTGTTCGAGTATAGGCGGCTGAGGTCGAGGTCCTCGTGCATGTCCCAGAAGGACTTGAAGTCGATACCGGAGGCCTTCATTGCCCAATATAATGCGTCGTCAGCACCCGTTTGTGGTTTGTTTTCGCCTCGTCTCGGTTTCATGGTGTCGTTCCAGATGACTGTTTTCTCGTCGGGATCGTATTGCACTAATCGACATTGGCTCATCTCACCGGATCTTTTGAGGAACACCTTCTGTGCTGTTTTCTGCGCAATCTGTGGAAGAGTTGGGAGAGATATTTAGTTTACTTATTCATAACTTGTGAGGGACATGCAAACCAATTCAAGAAAGGGGATGGGGAGTCTCTCGTGTGAGACGGATCAGCAATACCGACAAAGCAATCAGTCTTGACGAGGGTCAAGATTTCGTCAAACGGGTTAGCATTTAGATCGAAACCCTATACTACACATATATGCTATCGGATATCGGCTTGATTACAACATTTGACCTGTATGACCGTTTTACGCAAGTTTTTGTGCAACACTCACAAGCAGAAAAGGAAATGTGGAGTATGGTTTAAATTAAGAAAATAATACCTGAGCAAGCAAAACATGAGGTTCTGTGGTAAATTTGAAGTGGACTTCGAAAGATGATCTTTCAAAGACATGTTTGACAGCACGTCGTATTTTCGCATCGGTTTTTTTTGATCTAGTGCTGCCCTCATTCGCATTTTGTTCATCACGAGTTTCATCTTCTTTTCCCGAATGTTCAGCTCCCTCATCCTTGCTGGTATCCATATCCTCATGATCTTCTTCGTCACTTGCCCCTTTCTTCGTATCAGCAGATAATTCGTCTTCACAATGGTCGACATCAGATTCATTACCATAGTTCATTTCATCGGTTTTCTTCTGTGTGTCTGAACCGAGATCATCTCCCTCGTCATCATCATCATCTTCATCATCATCGTCGCTTTTTCTTGTCCCGGCCTCTGAATCTTCTTCATCAGCGTCTTCTGATGTCGATGTCGAACTAGACATGAAATTTTTAATTCCACTAATTTTGGAGAGGAAAATGAGATGATTTTCTATTTGGGCCTCCATTTCTTTTAAGAATACACCTTCGAGCGTATTCTTTATATCCTTTGATGACACAAACTCAGTCTCTTTGAGTTTCATCTTCAACTTGTAAGTTCTAGCCACTTTGCGCCGATTAATCGAAAGTTGAACTTCCATACTCTCTAATAGATCTGCCACCGAGACTTTCTTCACCTTTGTGACAAGGGCCACGACATCACGCCTGCAAATCACAAGATTTTATGCCAGAATCCGCAGATATAAATAAATGGAGCATATAAGTTTTTGACATGTATCATGAATGAGTGTGCCATAACTCACTTGGATCTGACTTCTGAGAATGGGCAGGTCAAAATGGGAGTCTTAATTTTTGTTGGTGCAGTCATCAAAATCTCCTGTAGACGAGGAATACCTAGCGTAACATTCATTTCCCCACGGCCCGCCAGATGAAAAGTATTAAGCCTGAAAAAGTACGAGCATCATATAGTGGCATAATCCTAAAAGGAAAGTTATAAACAACAAATCTCAAGTTTGGTGGTGTGACTATATGCAGGTTACTCCAAACATCTCTCCCTTGGTCTCAATTAATTGTCCAACAGCTGCCAGTGCTCTTTGATAAGAAATGGCATATAGATTTAAATGAAAATTATTCATGAATTATACTACAACCACAGACTCTAGATTTGAAGGTAGATGGCAGAATATTTCAGCTTACGTCATCTGCGTTGATGGTTCGCCTACTGACTGAGCGGCAATGACACCAACTGGTTCTCCTGATTCTGCAAGACTTGTTAAATACTTCTGCTTCACCAACTCTAAAAAGCCTCGCTCTTTTGTGAAGGCCTTTTCTTTCTTTGACAATTGTTCTTTCTTTTTACCCTTGTTTCTATGTAACTGCTCACTACTTGCATTGTGTTTTCCTGATGTATTTCCATGTGTTTCGTGAATAAAGCGCCTAGCCTCTTCTTCAAGCCCCTCGGGCAATTCGCTGATGTAACTATTGAATTCGCGGTGGTTCTGAAATTTCTGCCAGATCGTTTCTCGATTCTACAACATATTAATTAAAGATATGTTCAAGTCCTTTTCTTCTTTTACCATAGTCTCAACCATGTATGAGCATTGGGAAAGTTCAATGACTAGAATTAACTGAGAGAATATAAGGACTTACATCTTCTAGTGCCTTAAAATTTTTCAGAAAGCTTGTCTTGTGGACATCGACACCGTCTTCTCCATAATAAAATTGAACAATTGAACCATCAGAATCACGAACTGTGTAATCATAACAAACTTTGAGGCTCTCAAGATTTTTTATCAGACAGCGTTGTAGATATCCACTGCGAGATGTCTTTACTGCAGTGTCAACTAACCTACACAAAACAAGATGAGAGTTGGAGAAGCCTATAACAAGAGAAGATAAATCCAAAAAGTTAGAGCAAATTCAAGATTCCAATTCTGAGAGCAAACTAAGCTGTGAGCTCTATATCTTCACTAAATAAATTATTATAAATCTTGAAACTACAAATGACATTTGGGTTCTTTACAGAACACCAGTCATGCAATGTTTTTTACTACAGCTAGTGTACATAAATAGGTGAAGAGTACCATCAAAAAATGGTATACCACAATGACCAAAAAAAAAAAGTATCTCTAACTGAGGAAGAGAGAGAGAGTGGTGGTGGTGGAGTGAGTGTGTGTGTGGGGGGGGGGGGGGTGACAAAGGGGAGACTTAGATTTACCCTTCACGACCAGCCATGCAATGGAAGTAATACTCCTGAGGTCGTAGGCCGGAAAGAAAGCGATCAGTGATAAAGCCTCCCGCTCTAGCTGTGTAATCCCAGGGAGGAAAGGAGGGTAAAGTCTTCCCAGAAACCATTCGAGGCACTCTTTTACCTTCCAACTCCTGTTGTCCTAGATAGGCTGATATTTGTTGGAAATTCACCTATAACAAATTAATGGAATTCGCATGTCAATTTGAACAACTTTAAAGGTATTCACAAGCCATCTGTGAAAAGAGGAGAGCATGCCATGAAATTTTTCTCAAAAACAAACCATAGAAACTTGGGAAGATAAGTCAAAGAAAGCCATCAACCGAATGCAACAGGTAGAATAGTCAGTAGTAGGTCATATTTATGATATTTCCAATAGATGGGATTTATTTATACAGCTATTTTAGTCAGAAACAGTCTGAATCAGTCATTTTAAGAACAGCAGTGAGTGGGATACATAGATGTGTGTGCGTGTTAAACTCAAAAGAGAAAAATTGGGCGAAAGTACCACACTGATTGTGTAATGTGCATGTGTTAACACAAAAGAAAAAATATATGATAAAATAAACAGCAGAGTTGTGATAAGGAAGTAGGTAATAGAGGACTTCAAGGGCAACAGCTTCAGGAATAGTGATATATTCTAACTTACCGTACTACCCTTGGCTCCTGTTGTGGTCATCACGGAGATGCAATTCTTTGGGAAAGGTTTCAACAATCCCTTAGTCAGTAAATGTTTGAGTATCTGAGAACCTTCTGTAGTTAGCCTATTTGTCAATTTATTTTTCATTTTCATATCCAAGGTTGCAGTAGCAGATTCTCTGTCACTGCATATGGCCTTTTCAATTTCCAACTGCAGCTCTTCAGGGCCTAGGGAATCAGAACCAAAAGAAAAAGGATAAATAGCACATTCTACACAACGAAAGCAATGTAATGACAAACACGAAAAAGTGGAATCAATATTCAAGGAATCTTCCAGTCTCACACCTATTTGACCAGGTTTGAACTTAACAAAGTCGCAATGGACCTCTTCGCCTACATCTTCTCCTTCCAGTTTCTCCTTTCTTTGAAGATCAAAATTCGGTAATATGATAAGGTCATCTACCCCACATGTGAACCCATGAAACTGCCATGTACAGACAGAATTACTTGATTAATCAGCTGAGACACTCATATGTATCAGAACATTTAAAAATAACATGAGAAGCACCTGCAAGAAGATTGTGAATAAGCGGCTCAATGCAGAAAGCAAAATCCCTGCACTATTAGATCCGTAAAGCTCTTGCACAGTGTGAACTAAACCGTACTTTCCAAATTGAGCTTTGTCGATGACACCACGGACAAGCTCATTTTTCCAAATTAATAGATCATGTTCAGCATTGTGATCTTGATCTTCCTCTCCATTTTTATAGCTGGCGCTAGCAAAATAGTTCTTTGGGACTTTGCCTTGATTTTTAACAGTACAAGGTGCGCAACCTCTTGTGATATGATTCAGTAATGCTGTAATGACCTAGAAAGCCAAAAAAATAATAATAAAGCAAAGTAAATACTTCCAAAGATCAACAAATTCCTTCATTACACTAAGAAACTCTGTAATCTACACATTTTAGTTAATACACCGTGCATATCAGGAAGAATATAAGCATCTTAAGATTTTAACCTGTTTCCCAGTCCAAAGAGGCTCTGGTTTCCATACTGCCGGCAAGATAGATTCCACCAAACCTTCAGAATCTACTACCGAAACCTTTAGAGATCGGTCTCCTGGATGCGAACCAGGCCCAGCTGCAAACACACCAGATCCATAAAGCAGCTGACTAAATTCACTCCGAGTAAGAAATGTATTCTTCATTGTAATAAGCACAGCAGCTACAATATGATCCTGGAATATCATGATCACAAGCTAAGAATAGTTAACAATACAGGCGGAGGAAGGAATACAGCTAGAAAGAAAGTTGGAGGCACAAAAAAAAAAAAAAAAAAAAAAAAAAAACCCAAAAGGGAAACTTTCAGTAGAGAAGATAAAAATGAACATTCCGATACGGGAACCTGAATCAAGCCTCTCACAGTGTCACCCTTTGTTGGAACAATATACTGTTCATTAGCATTAACAATGTTGTAAGCTTCTGCACGAGAAATTTCATCTTGAGGAAAATGCACATTAATTTCATCACCATCAAAATCTGCATTATACGAGCTGAAGCCAATTTCAAATGAAGCTGTCAATCTGAGGATTATTAAAGAGGAGGACAGTTTATACAATAAACAATAAAGCTAACCTGCAATTTGCATAATGCATTCGAAGAGTTCTTTCTCCTGGTAAGACACGAACTATATGGGCCATTATACTCGGCTTGTGAAGCGTAGGCTGAAAAGAAACCAAAATAAAGCTTAAAGCAGTAATCAACGAAGAATCCAGACAAAAATGTCAATCGAGAATGAGAGACACGCTTAATGAAAAGTTGAACTTTAAAGTATTGTATGGGAGTATGGAACTCATTAGACAATGCCTACTTACTTTCTGATATGCAAATTTTAATCCAAAAAGTAAAACTTCAAGCATCACATTCAAGCCTTGTCATAGACAGTGTACTAATGATCTACTTATTTGAAGAAACCATCATACAAATCAAGAAATGAACAAAATGATATCTTACATATACTCAAAAGGCAGAATATCACATAAATTATTGATTAAATGGACCCTTTCAAGTACCTGCCGATTTACAAGCACAATATCTCCATCTTGCAAGTGGCGACGGACAATCTTGCCCTCAAACTCATGCTCACCGATCTTCCCTGATTGGGAAACTACACTCCTTGAAGAGGGTAACTTTCTAGATACTGCTATACGCATCTTTTTATTTGCTGGCAATCTGAAAGAGGATACACTATCCTCATAATTTGTTGCTCCAGGATGGATATCAGGCCCATTAATGACAGAGCTCCTCAATTTCCCAGCATTCCAAGGAGTCACTCTCTGAATTATATACAACACTAAATAAGGAAAGAGTTCTAATGGTAATATGATATGTGCTAGTTTTACATGAGGAATGGAAATCAGAAAGGCTGTGTTCATGTTGTCGACAAAAAGAGTACCAAGTGCGTGTGACCTCTTCATACATACTTATGCTCCCAAATGTGTTCTTTAACTTGTGGCACAACAATATTAACCAGTTGACTCAACATATAACAAAAAGATGCTATATGAAACCTCCACTCATACCTCTGGATATGTCAATTTTAAAGCAAAGTGTGGAGGAATTCCAATTTCATTAACTGCCAAGTAAGGATCCGGAGATATGACAGACCGGCATGCAAAATTGACCCTTTTGCCCATCATATTCTGACGGAATAAACCATCTTTCTTTTCAAGGTTCTGACAAATTCCATCAGGACCATTTTTTTGAGATTGACCTGCGATGGCAATTCAGATAGAACCATTTACACGATTACAAAATTAACAGGAATAGCAAAAACTCAACATTCCAAAAAAGTAATGACTCAACACTGGAAAAAGAGGAACGCCATAGACAAGAAGTTGCATCTAAAGCGCAGAATGTACAGGCCAGCTGAATCATGATATGTTCCAGAGAAAAATATACTTTTTATATATACTTCAATAAACTAAAGGTTGCTATCTCAGGTAAAATAAGAGTTTAAGATACAATATTCCATTATCCAGGCACAGTAAGTCTCAGGAATAGATTATCACACATCCTAGTCGACAAGTACAACTGGAAAGTAAGAGTTTAATTTTCCTGCTAAAGAATTTACAGGGCAACCAAGAAATGTATTTGTTTACCATAAGATGATACTTATGGAGTTGACAAGGTATGTGACATATATAGTAAACTATCGAGACTGAACTCAAAAATCTAAATAACCAACATAGTAGTGCTCTCGGACCTATCAGAAAGACACCCTCATAGTGCCCAACATTTAAAAGGAACAAACTAAGCAAACTGCCTTAAGAGCTGACATTGAAGAATAGACTCACTATTTGCAGTTTTGCTATCATATAATACATTGATTGATTGCTGAAGATCCATCCAGCGACCAATAATCCTTGAGTGTTCAGCACTATTTGTATGAGCATTTCCTAAAGCAATATTTGCCTGCAGCACCTTCCCCAGTAGAATAGTATGTGCATGTTCCATCACCTGAGGAAAAATCATACAAATGATTGTAAGCACAAACTGGCAGCTACAACAATTTAAAGGCCATTTAAATTTTTTGGGTCATATTATTACTAAATTTTTCCCCACCTTCGCCTCCAACTTCAACAGTGAGAAATGAGACAATTATTCCAAAGAAAGACAACGATTTCAATCATTCTGTTTTCAATCCCCAATAAAATCAAATTACGGGCCAAAGACATTAATCAAAGCAAAACACAACAGCCCATAAACAACAAATCCTTTATCCAAACGTCAACAAGCAATCATGATAATGGCACATGTGCAATTTTGGAGATACAAAGACCAGCAATGCAAGTTACATAAATATACAAGAAAAAGATTTTTCTTAGAACTTACTGAATCACCTCCTTTGGCTGAAGGACGGAATCTAATAGGGGGAACAAGAATGGTCTCTAGAAAAAACATGGAGAAGCCTTCCATATAACCAGAAATTTTACTATTCTGACGCTGAATATCACAAATATATGAGCAGAGTGGAGCTTCATTTTCCCACAAACGTCTCAGAATATCTCTAACCTGTCAGTTATGAGGCATAAAAATACATTAATAGATTTAATTTGTCAAAGAAAAGAAAACATGATTAGACTAAGCCAGCCACCTCTGATGGTAACAGAGACCCTGAAAACAAATCAGCCTTTTCCTGCAACTCTCGATTTAGATCTCTTTTTTGCTTTCCACCTTTTCCGCCAGGCTTTTTGGGGCTGTCAGAGCCACCCTTCAATGAATAATCACTAGTATTCAACACTTCAGATGAAGGCCTATCCTCATCTCCACTGTATGTCACATCCAATCTGCTGCTTCGTATGGCATTCGATCTCATATCAGTTTTAGAAATTCCTGTCTGTGTAATGTAGTATGTAAATGCAGAATCAGAGATTAAGATAAGCATTGAAAAAGACAACAAAGTTGCATCATTTTATCGATTATAGATTTTGATAAAGATTGTTTCAAATGAGCTTTCAGTTATTTTATCACGTAAAATGCATGAAAATCCAACTCTTTCCACACTCTTGTTGAAATTAGCTTGTATCTGGTACTAAATGTTCGGGAGGGCTGAATGGCTCCCTTATCGGTAGCAACTTTTCCGAGCCTGTAGTCGCAACATTAATTAATAAAAAAATCCAAGAATACTGTTCTTTTGTAACCAGTTTCTTTAAAATATGGTGATAGATCATTATAGGACTTCATGCAAATCTAACTGGCTGACCAAAACTCCTGAGAATGTAGTTGATTTGTTGAAGTTGCTTTCCACTCACAAACTTAAATGTTTCTTAAATAGTCACAAAATTTAGGAAAAATATTACGTGAGAAGGCAAATTTTGAATTCAAGTATCCCGATTCTTTGCTTGAATCCAAGAATCAAGAATGGGAGCCTAATGTTTTAAAGTGAAATATGATTTGTGTGCAACATGTAAAGGGTTGAAATTCCCATTAACATGTCACACTAGCTTTTATAAGAGTATGCAGTAGGCTTCTGAAATCGTATTAAAATAAAAAAAAAACATTGAAGAAAATAGATTTGAGAATTAGAATCTCCAAAAAATCTATAATACCTCAGACTTCAATAATTAACTATAGAAGTGATTAAATATGACCTTCAACAAGCAACTATAACAATATCTCTTATATTTGACACATAGTATATATCGAATTAAAGACATCCTATTGATCATATCCACCTAAAGTCACGTACACCAAAATAAAGCAAGGGAAAAAGAGATGCTTCATTTATTAACTGGGTCATTTTCAGTTATCACAGATATATGGAAATAATGCTAAAAATAATTAAATGAAATATTAGATTGCAAGTTAAGTCAGATTGAACATACCACATGAAACCATCCAAATGTTGGCTTAGTGATCTTTGGATTAACCCTTTTGCAGTTCCCACACTTCTTCTCTCTTTTCTTCAAAAACTCATTTAAAACTGACTTAGATTCAGTCAGCAGGGTGGAATCCCAAAACGCATCCTTCTCATGCTCGTCTTGATTCTCACCATCAGAAGAGACTCCAGAATGTGATGCATGACTCCCATCACTTTCCTCTGGATCAGTCCCTATCTTCTTCTTTGCCATTTTCTGTAGCAAACCTAACCTCTTTGCCCCAGCAAGATCACCCTCTCGTATTCTTTCCAGTTGCGAAACATAATTTTCGACCTGAATACACGCATAAATTGGCTAAAGCTAAACAACATACCATGACTACAAGACAAACAATAAGCAACAAAAGACTCGACCAGCTAACCTCCTCCTTTTTCGCTCGAAAATGATAACAGTAGAAACATGTTTTATTGAGAATACTAGTCAACTTGTTCACGAGCAACGGATTATAAGATGGATTAACAAGCTCTATGTGGCCACAATGACCATTGCACTGAACCGCGTTTAGGCTGCATGATTTACATCTGCATTGTACAATATACAGAACAAGAATGAATACACCATTAATGTACTGTCCAAAACTTCCAATACTCAGTTCACATAAACTTACTTAGCGTTGGAGAAATCATCAAGAGGCCCCATAGCCGGATCATAAAGTCCCCCAGGAACTGGCCTCTCCAATATATCGAGCAAATTCGGATTTGTGATTTTCAGCACGCTCTGTTTCCTCACTTCTTCATCCGTCATAAACGCAAAACGCACCGAACTCACCACCTCAGCCGCCTAAATCAAACAACAGCAGCTCGATTAGAAGCTCAATTAGAATACAAACACTACTGAAACGCAGGAAAATAATTTCCTTTTCACCAAACCAAAATTGAAATTTCGGAAGAACGAGTAACGAATGCAGAACGTAAATTTACCATGTTCGAACAAATTCGACGGATTGAACACAATTTAACTCGAAGTTCGTCGTCGTAGCGGCAGCAAGCCTTTTCAAAAACCCTTAAATATTCTGGAGAATAAAACCCTGATTAATAGCTGGTTTGGAGCTTCTTCCCGGCGGCAACAAGGGTTTTGCAAAACCCTGATAAAAATAATAATAATAATAATAATATATTGCTACTTCTTTACTTTTTATTTGTTTTATTCTACATATTTATTTAATCTTTTTTTTTTTTTTAAAGTTCTTACATAATACCCCAAAAACATGATAGTCGAATTTGCTTTGAAATAACAAAATTATTTAAGACATAAACACAACTACAAACGACCGTGTGTTGTATGAAAATAATTATTTTAAGACTTGCTAATTTACCTTAGATACAATTATAAATTGGGACGAGGTTTATCGATGGATATTGCCATGTTGACTATCGTCATCGATCGAACTTAAGATATTTTTGTCTTTGATAATTTGTACGTATAATTCATTATTATAAATTCTACTAATAATGGAGTATTTAAAAAGGAAACTAAGAGAATATTTCAGTTTACAAAGTTTCTATGCTAATTAATAGAAAATGAGTTGGTTACTTTGAGTCGAGCAAAATACAGGTAGAAAACAAGTTTGTTACTCTTCATCGAATATATTTTCAATATAACAAAGATTATTAGAGTAATTTTATAATCACTTTTCCTTCAATTTTATTTTTATAATCACTTGTATTTCGTTCTCCTGTATACACATTACTTTAGATACTAGATTACCAATAAATCAAACAAATAAAAAAATAATAATAATAAAAAATAAAAATAAAAAAACTGATAAACTTCACATAAGAGAATCAAGAATAGCAGCAATTACAGCCGTTGGAGAAACAATCAATGGCTCTCAATACATCAATCATTCCACACTAAGAAGTCCACTACAGATGGGAAATGAAGAAACTGAAATCTGAGTATTCATATGGCTAGTCGTAATAGAGCAACTGTTTATGCTAATTTATCGGCATAATCACCTACGCACGGGTGGCACAGCACCTCTACCAGGTGGAGCGCCTCGACCAGCAGCCTGGGCCTGATAAACAGGAATCGAAAGAATCAGAAAAAATCAACCACATAAGATGTTATACAAGTCACATTAAAAAATCTATAGAAAGAACAACTTACTCTAGCTCGCATAGCAACACCACGCCCACGTCCCACTCCAAGCGATGAACCCTTACCCTATAGGCAGAAATAAAATGGATCAGCAGATATTTAACAAAAGCGGGCAAAATGAACGAGTGGGGTAAGAGGAATATACCTTGATCTTAGATTCCAAGCGTTTAAACATTGGAGCGTTTTTAAGCATATCTGGAATTACCATGAACCTGGTAGAAATCGAGAATCAATAACTATCATATAAGTTGATGTAAGTGAATGAAAACTTCCAAGATAGCTGAGTATATGTACCTGACTTTGCTACCTCTGATGAAAACATGCTCTAGTAGCGAGACCTTCCCATCCTGTAAGAAGATTGACGAGCTAAAGAATTAATACGACACATGAAGATGACTTTAGCCATTAAAAGACCCAGCAATGAAAAAATTCAAGCAGCACGAATGCACACTCAATCTTTTAAGTTTTAACCACTAGATACAGATATTTGGTGGTCAATCTTTCTCGTAATTATCATCTGAGTTAGACTTAACTTGTAAGACGGTATAGTTTACTGCACCAAGCTTTCTGAAACCTAAATGTGCAACTTCCTCCCCTTAGTAAGGATGAGAGACTGGGTACGAATATCAATCCCCGTTTCTCAACTCAATAAGAGGCAACTGCTGTCACTTAAGAATTTTATATGGGTTCATGGTTTAACTCTTTTATCTCAAAAATCATACACTACCCACATGTTCTTCGCTTAATTGAGAAAGTGTTAAACCCTGCAAACAATATATTTAAGGCAATCCTTAGCAATTGATTGGATGCTACTAAAGAAGTAGCAAGGCATCAAATAAGTATAATCATAAGAGGGATATATCTACGAAGACAAATGGTGGGCTTAAAGAAGAGCGAGATCCAGCAGAATCAAACTGACAAGACTACGAGATTCATGACGTCTTGATAGGATTTATCATTTCACCAGGGTGACCAAACAGCATATATGAAAACCACAATAATCTCCAGCTAAAGTAGGAACAAGGAAAATCAATCCACTCAAACACGCTCTACTCATTCATTGTGTAATGTCTATTAGTAGTATTACTAGTATATACCCGGCTTAGTAACAGAAACACACTGAACACACTTTCAGAACACAATCAAAGAACAATTAAACAGCAATTTTCTATCCAGGCTTCATCAACCAGCAATTTCTCCCCACATACCAAATCAAATGCAAAAACATGGAGGAATAAAATCAGATACCACCTCCAGTTTACATAATCTCCTTATGGGTTTAGTCGTTTACCATACTATGTAAGATGTAAATTACAAATCGTAAACCAAACTAACATCAACCACCACAAACTATACCCAGAAAATCACATATAAATAAAAACAGGGAAATAGAAACTGATCGAGTAAAAATCACAATAATACGGAGAAATCAGAACTGACCTTAGCAGTGTATGTGATGTTCTCGAGCTGGCAATTCCAGTTATCCTCGCACTCAATCATGCTTCCTCTGTAGAGCTCGCCGCTCTTCAGCTCCACCGACACAACATGCCCCGACGCCTCGTGCAGCAGCTTCACCGGAATTCCTAAGCTCCGATTCATTCTCCCTTACGCTCTGCTCTGCTTCTTGATTACAAGTAGGTGCAAATTTCTCAACACGCCCAAAAATGGCGGAAATCAGCCTTTCGAATTTGAATATCTCACGCGCAAATTAGGGCAGCCGAGGTGCAGAGATGAGAAAAAGGGCTGGCGGGTAGATTTGCAGTTTTTTTTTATACTGAGCTGCTTTCAAATTTATCTTAATTATAGAACTGCCCCTCTGGTTTTTGAAATTACATTTACCTACTTTCAAATTTATCTTAATTATAAAACTGCCCCTTTTTTCTGAATTTGCACTTGCCTACTTGACTATCAAATCCTATCAAGGAATGTTTCATTATGTTAATTGAAAATATTTACACAAAAATACAATTTGATGAAATCTATTTCCAATACTTTGGAATAATTTAGATCAATCACAATATAAAAATATATAGCCTAACGATTCTCGTAAAATATTATAGAGGGGAGAATTTGTTCCAAAAATTTTAGGAATACATATAACAACACGACAAAAACTTGTGTCAGCCGGAGGCACCGTGCGACCGGGCCTAAAGTGTCAATCTTTATACAGAAAAATGTTAATCTATATGAATAAAAGTGTCAATCTTTAATATAATTATTTTACGAATAAAATGACAATTTTTAAAAGTGTCAATCTTTATACAGAAAAGTGTCAATCTATATGAATAAAAGTGTCATTGTTTTAGCCCAGCCGCACGGTGCATCCGGCTGACCCAAGTGTGTCCCTAACAACACACGTAATAAATGAAACGAGAATGAACAATTGATAAGTTTGTTTAGATTTTGTTTACATAAATCTGAAGTTACAATGCATCAATCTTCACCAAAAAAAATGAACGTAAACCCTACATACACTAACTTCACCATCCTCCATTAATGCATCAAGATCTGGAACAGGCCCAGGAGGAATATCTAACCACGATGTTCTCGATGGAACCTTCGAGAGCTTCTCGACTACTAGAATTCTTCGGAACCTTCATCTCCTTCAAGTGATCACTCGATAAATTCTTCGAGGGGTTTGTTAGCTTGTGGGTTGTGGCGAATGCTTGTGAGTCGGGCCTTTTTTACTCCTACTAAACTCTTTGAACATTCGTACACACACTGACAATGATCCTTGCTAAGACAGAAATCCATCGATGTAACCTTGTTGAAGGGTTCGTGAAATTAATATATTAGTGATTTCTTGATGAAATCATAATTTTGGGTGTTCTCTTTATTGTGATTGGCTTTTCTCGTAAATCACTTAGGATAGTTTTGTTTAATTTTCCAATTTAATTAAGTTAAATCATTAGACTAATATTCGACGTATCTCTTCAAGAAATAAAACAAATAACCCAATGCACATGTAAGTCCCAGAATAGAGTACACTTCACTTAGTGTTGTTTTCTTCTCTTAACCGCGATGAGTTCTTCCCATTAGCAGCTGGCGCTACCTTCGCAGGGGTGGATCGTTCCGACTGTGAGAACTGAATCAAGACCTGCATGAGAACGGTGACGACACCTAAAGCAGTGGTCGAGATCGCAACACCTTTCCACGAGGAGAAGAGAGAGAAAGACTGGATAATTTTCAAAGCCGCCAAGATTAGCAAAATTGCCCAACAAGTGACAACCTGTTCAATAGGAATGGTTACTTCGAGTTTTAGAATGATAGATGAAGGTTTTGGTGAGGAGAGGGAAGTGTATAAGTTCTATTTATGTACCAGAAGGGATTTAACCGGGCGCCCAATCTCTCTTCGTTGCTCACCAAATGAGTTCTCCGACATATGTTTGTCTAATAGTGTGTCCTGATTGGATTCATATGCAGAGTACAGAATGTTTCTTAACTCAATGGGTGGAAAATACTGAAAAGAACGAAGTTGAACATTATTTAGGTGAGTATGGTGCACCTTGGCAACGAAGGCGTTCTTGCACCATTGAGCAACATCTTCATCCGTTGTTGGCAGATCCTTCATTAAGTGTCTCTTAAGGTGGACATGCACCTGAAGAGTATCAAATGTCAGCATCTAAGAGATAAAAATAAACCATAATCTAAGCATTGTTATCAGGTTTTCAAGCGGTAGAATATTATACTCGAAAAACCAATAGAGCAATGAATTGTTATGGTATACTGCAATTTATTGTTGAAAGAAAACTTTCTGCAGTTCATGAGTTTTAATCTGCTACCCATCTGGATTCACACAGTAATCTCGAATTCTCACATAATTGTTACATACATAAAGAATATGATATTAAGTGTGAGATTTTATAGGCTTACCACTGAGGATTGCCCTTTAAATAGCCGTATCATGGTTGGTGCTGGAGAATTTCTGGGAATAGCAACAGTTGCATCATAAATTGCTGGAACAAATGAACGTATTTGACTTACTGAAGCGACAAAACCCTGAAAATAGCAATAGTTCAACAGTGAATCCTGATGAGTATAATCGATGAAATGTGATCTTGAGAAACAAATCCACAGGTAAGCTTCACAAGAAATGACAAAGGTACTTTACTGTGTCTTTGTCACAGAAGAACAAAAATTAGGTCCAAATTTTAAGCTTAGTCAACCACCTTAAAAGCAACAAAATAAAAGCATAGAGGTTGATAATTGACAAGAAAATCCTGAATTGGAACCTTAGTACGGGGAATTAAAACATTTCTTGGAACAGGTAGCCCAATTGAGGATGCGTATTCTTGAGCCGCTAAAAGTTTTGCCTGTGTGAAACGAGTACCCTCTACAAAAAGAGCCAGCCAGAAAGGTTGAGGAAAATCTCTCAGCCGCTGTAGTCCCAACTGCAGTAGATATTATCAGTGAAAATAAGCCAGCAAACAAGCAAAATAGAACGTGAGATTATTAACAAATAGTTACTGATGATATACCTTTAATGTGCTTTCATCCCTTGCCCAGTTTCTTTCAAGGAAGAGATATTCAGAAAACCACATGGACCATCCTATCACCTTCATACATCAAATTGTGTGCTCATGTTGAATGTCTTAATAACAAATAGTTCACATGTTGACTGTCTTATTGTATGCTTCTACAAGCTTTAATGGGGGGGGGGGGGGGAAACATGAACACAATAGCATAGATAGCTACGTCAATACTAGCTGTAGATGGTCTAATAGCACTATATATTTCAGTTCTAAATTTCATCAATTTCAACGGCTAGACTAGTGGCAAAAACATTGGCAGATATATGAGAATCACGTTGCAGCTTACAACTCTCATGCACAAAATAAGTAGGCACTCAAGTCCTTTGTGCAGAACATAACAAATTTCTTTCAAGATTTAAAGCCTCATAAAATTCATCATCACATCAAAGTTGAAAAGTACACCAAAGTTCAGCTTCAATACCATAACAACAGTTTCTTATCTGTTACTTACAGGAAGAAACTTTGATGATTTCTTCATAACAGCTAATGAGCTACCCAGGCAACCGGATCGCTGTCATTAGAAGGCCCAAAAGTCAATTAGCTGGTGATAAACTAAAGACAGCGTGGCAAAATTTTAGTAATCAAAGCAGAGAGACTCGTAGAAAAAGCACCACGTAGGAAACTAACCTGAGCCAAAACCCATCCAACAAGCCAATCAATATCACTTTTATGATTACAAATGAGAAGTGCATGTTCTTTACCTGGAAACATACATCATAAATTCAAACATCTCAAGCGAGGGTACATTTTTTAGGAAAAAGCATGTTAAGTCCAAAACATATTTTCTTGCCTTACCCATTAAATTAAAAGTTTCGGAGTCAGTGTAGAGTTCAATCTGCAACCAAATTACCAGTAGACATGAGACAAATGATTCAGACGAAAGTACTAGAATGAAACAAAAACTTCAGCTCCATATCCATTTCTCCTACCACTTACATAGTAACAAATAACACAATATGAACCGGCACAAAATGGTCACGTATACCTAAATATCCAACCATTACAAAGCTAAAGAAATCCATATCACTTCAGCATCTTGATAGGTCCTCAATAAACGTACACAAGTTAAAGCTAATAGCTCTTGGTTTCAAACTTAGAATCCTATATAGAACTTATACAACTGCAACCGGTGAAGTGAAGTGCCACTTAACATTTTATATTGCATTGTAACCTCTATAAACATCCATAAATATTGCTAACTACAGTATAATGAGGCACTGATTCAGTAATTTCACCTTAACACCAGCCCACCAGTCAACTATCCACACGAGCTCGAGCCACAGTAGCTCAGCCACCTCCCTATTTATCCTCCTATAAGCATTCTTCGACAACGGTCTGATCAACACAAAACATACAGCCTGCAAATTTTCCAGAGCATCCATTCACATTTATTCATACACTACAGACAACAGTTCGCCAGAAATATCAAGAGCTAAATGACTAAAATCAACAGCTCAAATAGTAAGAATTCGCACAAAAAAAATATTAAAAGCAGAAAAATCAGCCAAACTCAACGTGAGTCTGAGAACGAAGTAGATAAATGAAAGATGAAATTCAAATTAAAAAAAAAAAAAGTGAACAAAATGCTTAAACCGCCGGAACCTGAATAAAATTGACGATGAGGCCGGAGATAAAGAAGAAAACGCCCAAAGGCACAATCACTATCGCCGGCGCAATAGCCATAGTCAAGTGCAGGTCCAAAATTATTCGCTTCAACGAGATAACTGAAGAATAACGAAGAACTCCGACAATCAATAAACGGGATAGAGAATTCTAGGAGAAACTGCAAAAACGATGCCTAGAATTCAATTCATGAGCAGATGACGAGTGATAACAATGTGAAAGCACACATATCATTTGTGAAGTAGTTATTTTGGGTTGTGAGAGCACAGTAGCCAAGCTGAGTAGAGAGAGAGAGGTGATATTAATGGCGGAAGTTATGAGAAATGGTGAGGAAGAATGCAGTGTAGTGTGGGGGTCACTGCCGCGTGCATTAGAGTTGTACTGTACAAGTCACTAACAGCGCGAAGCATTTACTTATGTAATTTTGAAATAAACAAATATCTGCAGTTTAAATTATCCTCTTTAGTCTTTTTCGTGTACACAAAATATAATTATAATAAAGTATAAGAGAATTAAATAAACCATAATACATGTTGATAGGCTCCGCATTAATTATATTAATGAATAAAAATACTAATTATTGTATTTTCCTTGAGGATTTTTTGAGATTTTATTCTAGCTTCTAGGTATAGTCTTTGTATTAGGCGTTATTCCCTATGCGAAACTAAATCATCCCTTTTTTCGTTTTTCATTGAATTATTATTATTATTTTTTTGAAGGAAAAAAAAAACTATTATTATTTTCTTTTTTCATTGAATTATTATGCTTTTCTTTGTTGTTACAACATATAAAAACTACATTGTTACTAAAAACCAAGGTACTATCTATTGCACATTTGCACCAATCATATCTACTTAATTGAGGTTTCATTTCATTTCAATAATAACCTCTAGATTCTTCCTTGATTTCATTGTAGGAGTTTTTTAATGGGGAGAAACCTATTTAGACATTTTTGCACTTTAGAGTTTAGATTGTATAAAAATATTTTTTATTTGGTCGAATATACTATAATGTAGTCACTTTTCGGTGATTGCTATATTTATAATATTGGTAGGAATTAGATATACCTAATTACCAAAATCCAGCTTATATACCATGGAAATTCCATCTAGTGCATGATTTTCCAACCAAATCACTCTGAATTATTATCTCAACTCATTAATTAGCTTCACCACCCAACAAACCAAACCTAAGAAACAACTTTATTTTCTGCCCCTATTTAATGATTATTAATATGATGTCAGAAGAAAAAAAAATGTAATTACAGTCACATTGTTGAAATTTAATTTGTAACAACTAAAATATCTCAAAATTTTCTAGCCCAAGGCCACACACTTTTTGGGCGAGATAGGTTCGACAGAGTGGGCCCGGCCCACCTTCAGTTAGAGTTTGGGCCAATCAAATTGGGCCACATAGAGCCATATGGCCCACTATATCTATAGTTTGACAAGCTACGAGTAGTCTTGTGAATTACCTCATCCGTCCCGTTTATAAAGAGATAGTTGATAGTCTTTTTGTCTCCTTATAAACGGGGCGGAGGGAGTACCATGATCTCTTGGAACTCTTTTTGACACTCATTTCCACGCTTCTTGATCGTGTGTTCTTAAATGAATTTTTGAAGTATCGTAGTATCCCGTAAAAGAAAAAAAAATTCAAATATTCATTTAAGAACCCACAATCAAAAGTGTAGAAATGCATGCCGAAAAAAAAAAGGTCCAAGAGATCAGGGATAGAGGAAAATATTACTCACTTTAACCGGAATATTACTCACTTTAACCGGCACTAACTGGCACTATTGCTACATTGGGATGTTCACAATATATTAATCATTTCCATTTTGGGACATAGCCCCTATAATCACTTCATCACTATATTTTTAATACTTTAGTACAATTAAAAATATTAGATGAACTCATAATTATTCCACTTTAACACTTTAATAAATTAACACATTTAACTTCCTACCCAAATTTTTAGTCCAGTAAATGGTGGATGGAGGGAGTAATATATTAGTTTAAATTTAAAAATATAGTTCTTGATGTAATGCATATATGAGATGCACGAGCTACAAAGATAAAAAGAAGGTAGCTTTCCTGGAATGGAGTGTAAACATTTCATTAAACAGTTGGAGGGCAATAGTACTTAAGAGGGAAAGAAAGAAGATGCTTTCTTTTCTTTTGAACTTTCCTTGAAGTGGAGTAAACTTGCGAATATTTGGATGTTCGAGAGGATTTTGTCACGCGACAAATGAAATTTATCAAAAGCTGGCATGAAAAATATAAAACTAAATTTATTGTCTTACAGTATGTTGTTTATATAATGGCAAAAAAGCGATGAGATTAGGTTAAGGGTTCGGAGTCACCATAGAAAAGAACCATAACAAAGCCAACAGCCACGTGATTGGCAAAATTTCTCAAATATCAATAAACTCAACCACTGCTTTTTGTGAAGATCTTGGATAAGTAAGCAGCGTCTCACATTTCTTGATCAGTTCATCAGAAGCTGCATAAAGAAAATTTATTTCATCTGCAAGTTTCTTGCAAATGACCATTTTCTCTAAGATCGGAGCTCTCTTTAGCAGAATTTGTGCCAATGTGATTGATAGTTCGCCAGGAAGTTTTGAGTGATCATTGATCTCAATTTCCACATTCTTGAGATGTGATAAATCATGATCTAAATCAACACGTACGGTTGGATCCCATTTGATTTTTTCCTGTGAACAACGGAGGCAATAAATTTAATTAGGGTTATAGTAATACTAAATTAATGTGATAAAAGACATGCATAAGTTGAGCAATGAGCAAGTAAGCTGATTTAACAAAATAAATTCAAGGAAAAACAACATCAAAGTTTTCTTTGAAGTTTTTTCTCAAACACATTATGTGCAAGTGTGAAGAACTAAAACCTTATACCATGTACTTACCTCTCTGTACGTACGATCAATTTCTCAAGGGATGGCGAAGATTCAAGTATGGCTAAAACAGCATATACATTCCGTGCATTGATTGAATCATCTATCTCCAATTCCTCTACCCTAGATTCTGGAAATCGCCAGCTCTCGTCCCTCATCATTGATGGAACCTAATATACATTATATAACGGTGAAGTCAAATACCATAACTAATTCGGAAAAAAGAAAAAGAAAAAAGCAATATTAAATGGGCACACACCACTCTCTGAATCCAGTAACAACCTAGCACGAGTGACCTCACGCGCTGAAGCTTTTCAAAAAGCTCCTGGCTATACCGAAGCTTGCGGTTCTGCACATCAATAGAATCCAGGCACCGTCCAATCAAATCGCCAATCGAATCGATACGAGCTTTTTCAAGAGACGAGACGTCAACGAGTCTCAAAGTCGTCATCGGAGGAACCACCTCAACCTTCAACTCTCGCATGTGACGTGCCGAGATCTCCAGCGGCTGCTTACCATCGTAGCAACTGTGGCAGCCTCGCACCTCCAAATAGCGAAAGGCCCGTCCTCCGATCTCCAATCGATGGAATCCGATGGAATAATAAAGCCCCAGACGCCTCAGGGCCGGGCAACCCGCTTTAATCCCGTCGATGGCTTCCTGAGTCAACTTGGCGTCGTGAATCGTTAGCTGAGTCATGGATCGCCACTCCACCGGTGGGGCCACGCCTACGTAGCGCAAGTTCAGCCTCGTGAGCGTTGAACAGGAATACATCGCCTGAGGCAGAGTGTATGATACGATCATGAATTATATTATAGGGAGTAGCTATTTAATTAGTAATTGGGTATTTGCTTGTTTGATTGGGCTAAGTGAGAAGCCCATAGTAATTGTTATTTGTTAGCTTTATTAGGTCCAAACCCAAGTACCTTGCTATCTAGTTTTACTAGGGTTGATGTGTCTTTAGTTAAAAGGGAACAAATGTTGTATTTTCATTTTATCATGAACTAGAATTATCAAATTGGAAACTTTGTGGTTTAGTTTCTTCCTTCTTCTCTTTTCTTTGGAGTTTGAACTCGCTCAAAGTAGTTCGATTCGTATCAGTGTAGCGTAATCCACCGGGGTGATAAACGGGGTCTAGATCCAGATCCACGTATTTCACCGTGCTTTTGCAGGCGGAATCGAGCCAGGCGTCGACGACAGAGGCGAAACGTTCATGGTAACGGAAAGAAACGGAAAGCTTTTCTAAAGGAGCTTTTGTGCGAGCGGCGACGGCATGAGCCCCAGAAACGAACCTTTCTATTTCGTCGGGATCTCGACTGGAGTTCTTCAGTGAGATGGAGGGCAAATCCGTCCAGAGAAATCTCCATTGTTTCGATAAAACAGCAGTCTTCATTGCTTCCTTCGTATCATTCAGACGGCCGAGAATATCGATGAGTAAGTGTTCCGTTAGTGCGCTCAGCCGATCAATCTCCATCTCCGGTTGCCGGAGTTACCGGCCGGCGTTTGAGTAGATTTATAATCAAATCGAATATTTTAGGATCCGGTGTTTTTTTGTATATATGTATAAGATTTCTTAGAGTCCTATACAAGGTAGATTCTATATTTATTTATACTGACTTTGATTTTTTGTTTTTTTGTTTTTAAATATATATACTTAATTTTATGGGGTAAAGTTTTTGTTTCTATTAGCTTTTTTTTATTAATTTTAATACGTACAATAAATAGTGGAGATTCTTTGTCCCAATTTTGGTATCTCAATAATATCAAAATCTTAATTTCTGCAATATAAGTTTAAGAATTTTTCTTCAAAAAATTTAATTTATAATGATTCAGTTAAATTTTATAATAATAATTTATAATTTGCCTGTGCAATTATGGTTTATGATTATTTTTAACATTTACTTTTACTTATATTAGGGTTGATAAATTCATACTAAAGCATATATTTTGGAAGGTGATTAAGACACCGAAATTGAAAAATAGATTTCTATCCGAGCACTTGCGACGTGTGGGTGAATGTCAAAATATTTAACCCAAACTCTCGATTAGAACTCGTAAGTAACATAATTTCAGCGGGGAATATCATCAAACAGCTTCAGGGCATCATCGGTGAATCTGGATTTGAAGGTCGCCATCAAAATCCTTTGTTTACTATATTTAAGTGTTTTTCTTGTGATATTAAAAGAACTTTTATTTTATAACAAGCCTTAGAACATACCGGAGTTATATAAAAATGAGATGCACGTACTTCATGGATAAAACAAACGTAGCTTTACTAGAATGGAGCTTTAAACATTTCGTCGAACAGTTAGAGTGCAAAAGTACTCGAGACAGAAAGAGAGAAGACGCTTTCTTTTATTTTTATATTGGACTTTCCACGAACACGTGGAGTAAACCTGCAAAACAAAGCTTACTGTAATGGACAATTTGAATATTGGGGATGCATGCATCAAAGTATTTGGTCATGCAGTACTCTAAATCGACATGAAAAATGTAAACCTGAAGTTGATTGCGCTACAATTCCTCAATATCAATAAACTCAACTATAGCTTTTTGTGAAGACCTTGGATGAATAAGGAGTGACTCAAATTTCTTGAACATTTCATCATAAATTGCACCATGAGAATCTCGATCATCTCCAAGTTTTCTGCAAATAACCATTTTTTCCAAGGTTGGAGCTCTCTTTAGCAGAATTTTTGCCAATGTGCATGCTAGTTCGCAATAAACTCCTGAATAAACATTGATCTCAATTCGGACATTCTTGAGGAGTGATAAATCATGATCTAGATCGGCACGCAAGGTTGGATCCCATTCCATCGATTCCTTCAAATTAACAACAAAAGCAATAAATTAAGGCTAAGCAGTAATTAATGTTATACAAGACATGCATGAGCTAAGCAAGTACAGTTCTCGCCACGTGTTACAAACATTTCTAACACGTGCATGAAACTAGGTTTGTGGAAGAACTAAAATCATGGATGTAGTTACCTTTTCGAACGAGTAACGTATGACCAATTTATCAAGCAATGACGAAGATTCAAGCATGGCTAGAATAACAGATACGTTTTGTACATTAACTAATGCAAAATCAATGTCCAATTCCTTAATTACCCTAGATTCTGGAAATCGCCAGCCCTTCACTCTCATCCTTGAGAGAACCTAATATACACGTATGCATAGAAACAAATAATGGTTACTTAAGGCAGAGAAAACATATACAAATAATGGTTAATTAAGGCAGAGAAAACATATCGTATAGTAATTAATTACAACTCTACTCAATATATAGTGATAACAAACACACCTCAATCATTTCAAGATCTAGCACGAGTGACCTCACGTGCCAAATCTTCTCAAGAAACTCCTCGCTATTCCTAAGCATTTCCTCCTCAGAGATGAGACTCATACTCGAATCAGAAATTGCATTAAAGAAATCGATACGAGCTTTTTCAAGAAACGAGGCATCTGTGAGCCTCAGATGACATCTTCGTGGATAGATCTTTACCTTCAATTCTCGCATGAAAGGTGCGGAGATCTCCAACAACTTAACAACGTCGTGACAATGAGAATCATTGCAGAAACTCACATCCAAACAACGAAAACTCTGTCCTCCGATTCCCAATCGGCTGAATCCGTCACAATAGTAAAGCTCCAGATGCCTTAAGACCGGGCAACCGATACAATTACATCGATGACTTGCTGAGTCAACTCAGCTTCGTGAATCGTTAGCTGAGTCATGGATCGCCACTCCACGGCAGCTGCCGGTGGGGCCAAGTTGCAGTGGCTCAGCTCCAACGTCGTCAGCGGTGAATGGGAGTAGATCGCCTGCGGCAGAGTGTAGCGACGATCTTCCCTGACACGTCTTTCTTCGATTGGTTGGAGACGAAGATTTACTTCCTTGACCCTGCGTTTGGCTGCAAAATCGAGCCACTCGTCGACGTCGGAGGCGAAGCGATGGTCGTAACGGAAACTAACGTCAAAGCTCTCTAGAGCACCTTCTCTGCGCATGCGAGCACGGCCGCCACGCCAACCGCAGCGACGAACCTTTTGATTTCGTCGTTTTCATGACTTGCGTCGCAGAGGGAGAAGGAGGGCGAATCCGTCCAGAGAAATCTCCATTGTTTTGATAAAACAGCAGTCCTCGCAGCCTCCTTCGTATTGTACAGGCGGCGGAGAATATCAAGGAGTAAGGGTTCCGGGAGTGCGCTCAGGCGATCAATCTCCATGAAAGCTTTATTGAATTAATTACTATTTTTGAATTTATATTATATCCTATATATATGGTTTTTCAGAGTGCTCGATAAGGTAGATTCCATGACAAGGTAGTTTTCAATCCTTATATTACTTGCGACCCGCGATTGAATGTCAAAATATTTAGAATCTACCTTGCGTAGGACTCTAAGAAATCTTATTTATATTAAAGACAACGGGATTCTAAAATATTCGATTTGATCTCATAAATATATACGTAATTTTATAGAGCAAGGTTTTTGTTCCGGCAGCCGGAGATGGAGATTGATCGGCTGAGCGCACTGCCGGAACCCTTACTCATCGACATTCTCCGCCGTCTTGATGATACGGAGGAGGCGGTGAAGACTGCTGTTTTATCGAAACTATGGAGATTTCTCTGGACGAATTTACCCTCCATCTCACTCAAGAATTTCAGTTATGAGCACGACAAAATAGAAAGGTTCGTGGCCGGGGTTCATGCCGTCGCCGCTCGCACAGAAGCTCCTTTAGAAAAGCTTACCGTTTATTTCCGTTACTACAAACGCTTCGCCTCCGACGTCGACGCCTAGCTCGATTCCGCCGCCAAAAGAAAGGTCAAACATTTAGATCTGAATCTAGAACGGATGCAAGACCCTCCACGCACGAGTAGGTGGAATCGCTACACTCTGCCTCAGGCGATTTTTCACCATTCGCAGCTGACGACGTTGCTGTTGAGCTACTGCATCGTGCCCACACCGGCGGCGGCCGCGGCAGTGGAGTGGCGATCCATGACTGACCTAACGATTCAACACGCTGAGTTGACTCAGCAAGCTATCGACCAAATCGCATCGGGCTGCCCGGCCCTGAGGCGTCTCGAGCTTATCCGCTGCACCGGATTCCATCGATTGGAGACGGGAGGACTGAGTTTTCGCTTTTTAAGGGTGCGGCGTCGCCATCTTTACCACGACGAGAAACAGCAGTTGCTCGAGATCGCGGCACCTTACATGAGAGAATTGGATCTTGACTTGGATCCCGGGAAAATGAATGTGAGGCTCCACGATGTGTTGTCTCTTGAAAAAGCTAGCATCGAATTCTACACTTCGGGTTTTAAGCAGGCTCTCTTCTCCGATGAGGAAATGCTCAGAAACATTGAGAAGCTTTTCGAGGAGATCTGGCACGTGAGGTCACTCGCGCTAGGTTTTCACTTTTCTGAGGTTCGTGCATATACTTAAATACTACCTTCGTCCTTTTCAAGTTTTTACATTTTTTTCAGCAACTTTTTCAAGCGTTTTCGAGTGTCTTGATCATTAAGACGCTAGAAAACGCTTGAAAAAATTGCTGTAGGAGTAATATTTAATGTTATTCTTTAACTTCTTCTTTTCTTTCATATTAGGTGCTAGCAATGATGATACAAATGGGCTGGAGATTTCCGCAGTCTCGGGTAGAGGAATTGGTGATAAAGAGTTCACTGAATGAAAAAAACGTATATGTTGCGTTAGCCATACTTGAATCTATGCAGTTCCTTGAGAAATTGACCATAACTTTCGACATGTTAATGCAGGTAAGTTGTACAAAATTTGTTTGATGAAAGACTTGAAAGAAAACGTTCAGTTTACTTGTTGAGCTCATATCTTTTATCCCATTAATTTAAGGATTCTGATACTCTATCGCCTAAACAATGCACCGTTTAGATGATTGACATGTGTTCACAATATTTTCAAAACCACTTATTTTTCATTATGAAAAAATTTAATTCTTACCAGTTTTTGGAAATATCGTGAACACGTGTTAATCATCTAAATTTATCGTCTCCGCTGTTTGCAGGAATCTCTAGAATGGGGTCCAAACGAAGACGACGATTTAAATCGTGATTTATCACATCTCAAGAATGTCCGAATTGAGATCTCTTATGTGTCTCCCGAATTTTGTGGCGAACTATCGTTCACATTGGCGCAGATTCTGCTAAAGAGAGCTCCGATCTTGGAAAAGATGGTTATTCAAATTCCTCGTGGAGCTGATAAACTGATCAAGAAATTTGAGACACTGCTCACTAATCCAAGATCTTCACAAAAAGCAGTGATCGATATTGATTATTCGAGTGGTTAGCAACCAAACTTAGCTCGTAGTAGTATTCTTGTGATAATTTTTTTTTATAAAAAAGAAACCGATATTTACATCGTCTATATTGTATTCAAGGCATGGTTTGTTTACTAATCCAACTCCTCAAGTGACATCTGCTATTATATCCATTTGATTTTGATAGATAATCATCACGTGATAAAACAAATTTATCAGAATTTATAATATCATGCATTTATAGATAATAATTAATAAAAAAATCATAAACACAAAACTGAGATGTTTTGAAAATCACCTAACATGTAACGATCATTTCTAATGCAATAAAAAATATCACAAAAGGCGAATATACCGAATCCAAGTACGGCTAAACATAGTATGTCACATGTATCTTGAAACGGTATTATATTTAATTACTAAAATTTAAAGTTATTTTTGTAAAAAGAAGCCTAGAAAATGCTATGTCTATCATTGCATTACATTAGGAACTACGGAATATATTGAATCCAAGTACTGCTAAACATAGTATGTCACATGTATCTTGAAACGGTATTATATTTAACTACTAAAATTTAAAGTTATTTTTGTAAAAAAGAAGCCCAGAAAATGCTATGTCTATCATTTATGCATTACATTAGGAACTACGGGGTACATTTAAACTAATACGTATATTTTAGCTTGTCAAACATCATTATGTTCCTTAATTGGAAAATGAAACTATATATTTATTTACCAATCTTAGTAAGTGAGGAGTGTGCTACTGTGCTTAGGAACAGTACACTAACGCATACTTAAGGCAATTTTTTTTGAAAAGTACTGTAGAAACTACAGTTCCCAAATTCGCAAGGTATTTTTGTGATTTTCTGTTGTCTTGGGGTTCTTTTTGTGGAGACCAATTGAGGTCCCAATTTCACCCCGTAGATTTGTGGAGATCAGCGCACACGCTATACCCTTCATCACCTCTCCACTTTAGTCTACCCTTTAGCCATTCCTAATTCCCCAATTCTCCAAGAAAGCGATTTTGCTGCATCAACAAAATCTTCTGCGTTCATCTTCTGTTCCTGCATCAACAAGATTTCCACCGGTTCTCCAACAAAATGGTTGCTGGTTTTCGCCCTGGGTTCTGCTGCGCGGAAACGATATGTGATTCGGCTTGTCCGGTTTAAGCGCTAGGTTTCTGTTTCTACTGCAAGAAAAGAAAGAAAAGTTTGCGCCTCTGCAGGTATGTTTAGCTTTCTTTGGATACTTTTTTTGACCGGAATTGCATATATCAATGGCATCGATATTTATTTTGCAGGAGTCTGGGAAATTCTGTTTATGCAGCGGGGGAAGATTGCGTTGCTTCTCGAAGAAAACGAGTTCTGTTTTTTGGGAAACGATTTACGATTCTGCTTCTCCGATTTAGGCCCTCTGTTTCTGTTGCAAGAAAAGTTTGTGCCTTTAGACGTATGTTTATTTTTCTTTCGATTTTTTTCCCTTGCTCATAAAGTGGTATTACGGTGGGTTTATGAAGCTAAAAAGGGAATTCAGCAAATTGGAGGCAGGATTTTCAGCAAAGGGGTCTTTTTTGCTCTGCACTTACATGGCCACTTTAATTTTTACTTGAATAGAGTTTGCTCTGTTGTGAGGATATGCTTCATTTTGTTTGTGATTACTTTTGCATTTACTTTTCTGCTATTGAATGGTAAAACACTTGTTAATTCTCCAACAATACAACTATGAGACACACTCGTAATCGAACTCCAGCTATCGACAGATAGCACCCGTCCTACCCTCAAAACGAAAGGAAAAACACAAACTCTGAATCACAATTCAGAATCACACAACAATAAAACTAAGAAGTAGTTTTATTGTACACACGCTCTACCCAAGAACAAGACACTCATGCAGAAGCACGAACACAGATCTCACAAAACGGCGGAGCTCATAGAATGCTAATCTCCTCCTTTATGCTTCACCCAATATGGATTAGAATAAATCCTAGGAGATCTTTGCATATCTTCCAAGATATGGTAATATCTTCAACCATATCTCCACCAAATATCATTTCATATTTATCCAAATAATAAAATTGAATAAATAAGCTTGCATGAAATTCCAACATAGTGGAAACTAACGCCTACATAAATCGCCAATCCAATTTTTATAATTTTGCATGCAACCATGCAACAAGGTAGATTCCATATATAAGAACATACCTATACTTCGTTTTTTTTTTTTTTTTAAATATATATACGTAATTTTGTATGGCAAAGATTTTGTTTCTTTGCTTTATTTTATTTTTATCAAAAAACTTTTAATACCATAAATAATTGTGGTTCCAATTTTTAGTAGTCTATCTCAAATCTTTATTTCTATTAATTTTATGTATTTTTTTTAACAATTTTAATTTTTAATTATTTAGTTTAATATTATTATTATTTTTTAGAATTCATCCATCTGAATATTTGCGATCTATCGGTGAATGTCAAAATATTTAACCAAAACTCTCAAGTACGTAGAACTTGTAAGTAACAACATGTCAAGATCGATGTAATTGAAGGGCAACAACAGTAATCTGTAATTGAAGGGAAGTGTATATATGAAGATCGATGTATGGACTGCCAAATCAAAATCCTCGGTTTATATATATCAAGTGATTTTATTGCAATATAAATAAGTTCAAATCTTATTACTTGCATTACTACTTACTGGAGTTATATATGCGATGCACGAACGACATAGATAAAACGAAGGTAAGCTTTACTGAGGAACACGTGGAATAAAACTGCAAAACAAAGCTTATTATAATTGAAAATTTGAGATATTGGGGATGTATGAAAAATGATTTGGTCACATATTTCTCAAAATCGACATGAAAAATGTAAAACTGAAGTTGATTAATTGCGCTACAATTCCTCAATATCAATAAACTCCAGTATAGCTTTTTGTGAAGATCTTGGATGAATAAGCAGTGCCTCAAATTTCTTGATCATTTCATCAGAAATTGCACCATGGGAATCTCGATCATATGGATGTTTTCTGCAAATAACCATTTTTTCCAACGTCGGAGCTCTCTTTAGCAGAATTTTTGCCAATGTGAATGCTAGTTCGCCATAAACTCCTGAATAAACATTGATCTCAATTCGGACATTCTTGAGGAGTGATAAATCATGATCTAGATCGGCACGCAAGGTTGGATCCCATTCGATCGATTCCTTCAAATTAACAACAAAAGCAATAAATTAAGGCTATGCAGTAATTAATGTTATACAAGACATGCATGAGCTAAGCAAGTACAGTTCGCCACGTGTTACAAACATTTCTAACACGTGCATGAAACTAGGTTTGTGGAAGAACTAAAACCGTGCATGTAGTTACCTTTTCGAACGAGTAACGTATGACCAATTTATCGAGGAATGACGAAGATTCAAGCATAGCTAGAACAACAGATACGTTTTGTGCACTAACTAATGCAACATCAATGTCCAGTTCCTTAATTGCCCTAGATTCTGGAAATCGCCAGCCCTTCTCTCTCATCCTTGAAAGAACCTAACATATACACGTATGCATAGAAACAAATAATGGTTAATTAAGCCAGAGAAAAACATATCGTATAGTATAGTAATTAATTTCTACTCTACTCAATATATAGTGATAACAAACATACCTCAATCCATTCAGATTCTAGCACGAGTGACCTCACGTGCCAAATCTTCTCAAGAAGCTCCTCGCTATTCCTAAGCATTTCCTCCTCAGAGATGAGACTCAAAATCGAATCATTAGTTGAATCAAAGAAATCGATACGAGCTTTTTCAAGAGACGAGACGTCTGTGAGCCTCAGATGACATGTTCGTGGATTGATCTCAACCTTCAATTCTCGCATGTAAGGTGCGGAGATCTCCAGCAACCGATCAACGTCGTCGCGATCAGAATCATTGCAGAAACTCACTTCCAAACGTCGAAAACTCCGTCCTCCGATTCCCAATCGGCTGAACCCCTCGCACATGTGAAGCTCCAGGCGCCTCAGAGCCGGGCAACCCAGTACAATTTTATCGAGGGCTTGCTGAGTCAACTCGGCTTCGTGAATCGTTAGCTGAGTCATGGATTGCCACTCCACGGCAGCTGCCGGTGGGGCCAAGTTGCAGCAGCTCAGCTCCAACGTCGTCAGCGGTGAATGGGAGTAGATCGCCTGCGGCAGAGTGTAGCGATCTCCCTTCAAATATGCTCCTTCGATTGGATCGAGATTCAGATCTACTTCCTTCACCCTGCTTTTGGCGGCAAAATCGAGCAACGCGTCGACGTCGGAGGCGAAGCGATGGTCGTAATGGAAACTTAGGAAAAAGCTCTCTAGAGGACCTTCTCTGCGCATGCGAGCGGCGGCCGCCGCACGAACCGCAGCGACGAACCTTTGGATTTCGTCGATTTTTAGACTTACGTCCCAGAGGGAGATGGAGGGCAAATCCGTCCACAGAAATCTCCATTTTTTCGATAAAACAGCAGTCTTCGCAGCTTCTGTCGTGCTATAGAGACGATGGAGAATATCAAGGAGTAAGGGTTCGGGCAATGCCCTCAGCCGATCAATCTCCATGAAAGCTTTATTAAATTAATATTTTGTTTCATCTATATTTTATCCCTATATATAAGATTTTTAAGAGTTCTAAGACAAGGTAGAATCCATATATAAGAACAATATTACAGCTGTACTTACTTTGAATTGTTTTTTAATTTTTAATATATATCAAAGAATTCAATTTATAATGATTTAGTTAGATTTTATAAATAATTTTTTTATAGTTTCACCCATCCAATTAGGGTTTATAATCATTTTTAGTATTTAATTTCACTTTTACCATATATATTAGGATTGATAATCCAAAATTAGAGTATATAATTATTAAAATTTAATATTTAATTTATAAATATTTATTATGATTTACTATACTATGATATTTTATACTTCCTCCGTCCCAAAGATAACGTCTTGTTTTTTTTTACAATAATTTCAAGTTTTTTCGTCTCATTTATTTGAATAATAGAATTAAGAGAATGTTTATTTTTTTTCCAATTATGAGTAATATTATACTTATACTGTTCATAATTGGAAAAAGATTACACATTTCATGTCTGAGCACTTGAGACCTGTGGATAAATGTCAAAATATTTAACAGAAACAGTCGAGTATAACTTATAAGGAACAACATTCCTACTGGGAATATCATCAAACAACTTCAGGGCATCACCGGTGAATCTGGATTTGAAAAGTGTAAAAAGGTCACCGTCAAAATCCCTTGTTTATATTAAAGTGCTTTTCTTGTGATATCAAGCCTCAAAACATACTGGAGTTATATATATATATATATATGTATGAGATGCACGAACTTCATAGATAAAACAAAGGTAGCTTTACTAGAATGGAGCTTTAAACAAAAGTACTGAAGAAAGAAAGAAAGAAAGAACACGAGGAGTAATCTGCAAAACAAAGCTTACTATAATTGAAAATCTGAATATTAGGGATGGATGAAAGGATTTGGTCATGCAACAGATGAAATTTCTCAAAATCAACATGAAAAATGTAAAACTGAAGCTAATGACTAATTGTCTCTATACTAATATACGAAGTCACTCAGACGAACAGCGCGAACAATAAAGTTGATTGCGCGACAATTCCTTAATATCAAATCAACTCCACTATAACTTTTTGTGAAGATCTTGGATGAATAAGCACTGCCTCAAATTTCTTGATCATTTCATCAAAAACTGTATCAACAAAATCTCTACCATGTGAAAATTTGTTGCAAATAACCATTTTCTCTAAGATTGGAGCTCTCTTTAGCAGAATTTTTGCCAATGTGAATGCTAGTTCGCCAGAAACTCCTGAATCAACATTGATCTAAAGCACTAATTAATGTTATACTCCTACAAGACATGCATGAGCTAAGCAATAATACAGTTCAGATCCTCTATTGTATTTTCTCTTATTGCATGTAAATTTGAAAATTTGATATAGCATGAAACTAGGTTTGTGGAAGAACTAAAACCGTGCATGTAGTTACCTTTTCGAACGAGTCACGTATGACCAATTTATCGAGGAATGGCAAAGATTCAAGCATGGATAGAACAATAGATACGTTTTGTGCATTAACTAATGCAACATCAATGTCCAGTTCCTTAATTTATTGAATAAATCTCCACCGACTTCCTTGAACAATTCTAGAAGATTGGAGATTTGAAGAAGCAAACTAAACTATTGCTTTAAATGCTATCGAGAAGGATCTAGAGAAAGGAAAGTAGTGCTACTTGATAAATAATTTATTAATTAGACTAATCTAGATACTAAGCTAGCTATAATTCTCTAGTAGCTTATGTCGGCTATCTCCACCGACTTAGTCACCTATAAATAGGCATTAGGCATGCATTTGTAGAGTGTACTTGGTGAGTGAAGTGAAGAGTGCTCAAGAAGAGTGAGTGCGTGTATACATAGAGTGATAGGAGCAAATATTATGTAGTGAGGTGTCGAGTGTTGTGGTGTTGTGTACATCAAATTTCTTGTTCAATAAAATTCCTTCTTCTTTGTGTTAAGTGTGCTCCCACCCAACAAGTGGTATCAGAGCCACGCCTGGGAGAAACGCGTGGTTCAAGGAAGGTTGTTCATCGTCGGTTCCGGAGGTTATTGAGTTTGTGGAGTCGTTCACAACATCGAGATTGTGAAGTGAAGTCTTGTTTGGATACGCGAAGGTGATCCAAGTAGCAATGGCGAACCTACAAGTGGTAGGCGGTATGGAGAAACTCAATAATCAGAACTACACCACATGGCAAACCTGCATGGAGTCTTATCTCCAAGGTTATGACTTGTGGGACGTAGTTGGCGGAGACGAGGTCACGCCGCCGGAAGAAGTTGGAGCCTTGAAGAAGTGGAAGATCAAGGCGGGAAAAGCATTGTTCGCGATCAAGACGGCGATCGAGAAGGAGTTGTTGGAGCACGTAAGGGATGCAGGCACACCGAAGGAGGCGTGGGACACCCTGGCATTGTTGTTCTCCAAAAAGAACGAGTTCAAGCTGCAACTTCTGGAGAACGAGCTTCTGTCACTCCGACAAGGAGAGATATCGATCCGAGAGTATTTCACCAAGGTACGCACTCTCTGTCGTGAAATATCTGAGTTAGATTCTACGAGCAAGATTCCGGAAAGTAAAATGAGAAGAATTATAATTCACGGACTGAGGCAAGAGTATAGAAGCTTTATTGCTGCTATACAAGGTTGGCCGACCCAACCATCTATCGTCGAGTTAGAAAATTTGCTTGCTGACCAAGAAATGTTAGTTAAGCAAATCTCTGGAGCCTCATCCAAGAAAGAGGAAGAAGAAGCCCTCTTCAGCAATAGGGGCCGCCCTAGTAGACACGATCACTGGCGAAGAAGAGACGAAGGTAACCGGGATCGTGAGGAGAGGTGCTCACAAGAAGGGGGAGCACAGAGAAGGGATAGGAGCGGCGAATCTCATCAGAGTAGAAGGTTTGATGGGACGTGTTATAATTGTGGGAAGAAGGGCCATATTGCGAGGTATTGTCGGTCGAAGAAAAGAATGACAGAGAGCAATATAGCGACATCGAGTGCTGCACAGACGAGCGATGAAGAATGGGATTTTGAGGAACCGCTCGCTCAAGAAGAAAAGGAGTTTGCTCTAACGGTGAACGATCCAAAAGTGATCGATTATGAAAATGACTGGATAGTCGCCAGCCCTTCTCTCTCATCCTTGCAAGAACCTAATATATATACACGTATGTGTAGTAACAAATAATGGTTAATTAAGGCAGAGATAACATATTCACGTATAGTAATTGATTTATACTCAATATATAGTGATAAGAAACATACCTCAATCCATTCAGATTCTAGCACGAGTGACCTCACGTGCCAAATCTTCTCAAGAAGCTCCTCGCTATTCCTAAGCATTTCCTCCTCAGAGATGAGACTAAAAATCGAATCAGTTGGATCAAAGAAATCGATACGAGCTTTTTCAAGAGACGAGACATCTGTGAGCTTCAGATGACATCTTCGTGGATGGATCTCAACATTCAATTCTCGCATGTAAGGTGCGGAGATCTCCAGCAACCGATCAACGTCGTCGTGATTGAATTCATTGCAGAAAATCACAACCAATTGATCCAAACGACGAAAACCCCGTCCTCTGATTCCCAATCGGCTGAATCCATTGCATATGTAAAGCTCCAGACGCCTCAGAGCCGGGCAACCCAGTACAATTTCATCGATGGCTTCCTGAGTCAACTCAGTGCAGTGAATTGTTAGCTGAGTCATGGATCGCCACTCCACGGCAGCTGCCGGTGGGGCCAAGTTGCAGTCGCTCAGCTCCAACGTCGTCAGCGGTGAATGGGAGTAGATCGCTTGCGGCAGAGTGTAGCGATCTTCCCTGGCACGTATTCTTTTGATTGGTTCGAGATGCAGATCTACTTCCTAACCCTGCTTTTGGCGGCAAAATCGAGCCACGCGTCGACGTCGGAGGCGAAGCGAGGGTCGTAACGTAAACTAACGTCAAATACCTCTAGAGGAGCTTCTCTGAGAGCAGAGGCCGCCGCATGGACTGCAGCGACGAATCTTTGGATTTCGTCGATTTCCCGACAATGGTGAAAGAAAGAGAAGGAGGGCGAATCCGTCCAGAGAAATCTCCATTGTTTTGATTAAACAGCAGTCTTCGCAGCCTCCTTCGTATTGTAAAGACGGCCGAGAATATCAAGGAGTAAGGGTTCGGGGAGTGCGCTCAGGCGATCAACCTCCATTAAAGCTTTCTTGAATTAATTATTATTTTTGAATCTATATTACATCCTATATATAAGGTTTTTAAGTGTGCTCGACAAGGTAGATTCCACGACAAGGTAGTTTTTTTTTGTTTTTTTATTTGATATATATATATATATTTCTTTTTTGGTAAGGGTTTGAAATATTTCAAGATTCCATATTTGAGCAGATTTATAAGATCAAATTTAATATTTTAGAATTCTGATGTTTTATATATATATATGTATATATATATATATATATATATATAATATTATATTTCTTAGAGTCTACACAAGGATAAAAATAAAATAGAGTTGTATAGTGGAAAAGTAAATTAATTTTTTTTTTTAAAGTTAGGACTGAGGAGCGTATTTAGTTTTTTAAGCCTATTAGCTTATTTTGAAGCTTATAAACTTTTAAGAAGCTTATAAGCGGTCAAATGGCTCATTATAAATTTCAACATCTTTTCAAGTAAGACAGCTATCTTTAACAAAATTTATGTCAATTTCATCCAACAATAAAAAAGGAACCATAGGCATCAATAATGAGAAAAAAAAATGCTTTCTTTTCTATTGGACTGCAAAACAAGCTTACCATAACAGAAAATTTGAATATTGATATTGCAATGTATGAAAGTATTTGATCATAAAACAGATGAAATTCATCAAAATCGACACGATCGACAAACAATCCAAGCAATAATATTGCTCGTGATCAGTGGCGAGGCCACATGTAAGCAAAAAATTGTTTTTAGTAAAATTATGATTTTTTATGTATATTATGCATAATTTAGTGTAAAAGTCCCCGCCATCAAATTATATTGTATGGAACTTTGTCTCTCAAATCTCGAACATGAAACTCAGCCCCCGCCATCAAATTTTTCTGGCCTCGCCCCTGCTCGTGATAATATGACTCATTAGTACTATCGACAAACTCGACTACTGCTTTTTGTGAAGATCTTAGATAAGTAAGCAGTGTCTCAAATTTCTCGATCAATTCAACAAAATCTCTATCCCTTAAAAGTTTTTTGCAAATGACCATTTTCTCTAATATTGGAGCTCTCTTCAGCAGAATTTCCGCGAACGTGAATGATAGTTCGTTAGTAAGTCCTCGATTAGCATAAATCTTAATTCGGACATACTTGAGAAGTGATAAATCGTGATCTAAATCAGCACGTAAGGTTGGATCCCATTTGATCCCTTCCTGCAAATCAACAACAGAAGCAATAAATAAGGGCTAAGGCCTAATCAATTTGATATTATAAGATATGCACAAGCTGAGCAAATACGATTTGGATCCTCTATTGCATTTTGGTGTGTCATCTCATATTGATTGCATCACCGGATGACTATCACGTATTAGAAGTATTTCTAATTCTAACATGTTTCATGCTATATCAAATTTTCAAGTAAGTCGATCTAACAAAAAAAAATCAAGAAATAAAGAAAAGGCATATATAGTATAAAGTACTCCATCCGTCCATCATCTTCAGACGACGTTGACGTTTTAGCTGGTTTTGTGACTTTATAATAATGAATTTTTGGAGTTTAGTTTTTTTTTATTAGAATTTATTATTACAAAGCTTCAAAATTAGCTAGAAAGTCAACAGGGTCTGAAGATGGTAGACAGAGGGACTATAAAATAGTTTCATGCTATATATAGCAAATTTTCTTTGGATGTTTTTTTTCTCAAGCATACGTTTATGAAGAACTAAAACCGTGCATGTACTTACTTGTTCGAACAACCAGTTATGTATGATCAATTTATCGAGCAGTGGCGAAGATTCAAGCATGGCTAGTACGATAGATACGTTTTGTGCATTAACTAATGCAAAATCAATATCCAGTTCTTTTACCAAAGATTCTGGAAATCGCCAGCCCTTTTCTCTCATCCTTGATAGAACCTAATATATACACGTATGCGTAGTAACTGTTGAAATTGTGGAAGCAACATAACAATATAGTTTGCGGAGGAAGAAAAGAGAATTGCAGAGAAAGAAACAGAGAAAGAGAGACGGCGAAGAAGAGAGGAAATCAAATTAGGGCAAATTCTTAATTGCTACATTGTAAAGAGTTATTTACAGAATAGAAGAGAACTACTATTTAAACTAAAAACAAAAGCACGTTTCTAGCTACTAAGACAAACTAGCAACTATCTAAAAAATAAAAATAACTTTCAACTTCTACATCTTCAATACTCCCCCTCAAGATGGGAGCCAAGAAATGGAGACCATCTTGCAAAAGAGCAGCAACAACTTTGAAGAAGAATGCTATGGCTGAATTTTGATCACCAAATCCTCATATGAGAGCTGCAAACTTTAACTCATGGCGACACTGAATTGAAAAGCAAAAAAATTCTGGAAATCCCATCAAACTATTTGCAGAATTACATTAACCAAAAACTTTATCATCAACAATTGATATCCAACAATATAGCTATTCATGCTATTCAACTCTCATCATCAACAATTGATATCCAACAACATCTATTCATGCTATTCAACTCATTACTAGTGCTCCCCCTTAGCAGAAATACAATTTTGAACCTCAACAACAAGTAAGGACACTTTTATGAACACAACCAATGATGGAGAGATCCTCTAATCAACACTAGAACACCAAACTTTCACGCAACAGCCACAGCAGAATTACAACTGAATTCATGCTCCCCCTCACTGTGAGGACATCAACAAAAGAAAAACAAGAACCATAGCAGCTTTGGATTGAAGCATGCTAGAAAGAAGAGATGATTTGAACAAAGTAACAAAGAGCGATCAGCTGAGATACTAAACCAAAGACAACCCCGATCGATATCGATCGGAGATCATAAGACAAGAACAAACTCACAAATCACATCTTATGAATTTGTGAAGAACAACAAACTTGGATCCACATAGATCCAAAGACAGTGGAGAGACCAAAAGAGAAATTAGATCTTAGATCTTTTCAGAGAGACATCGCAACTCGCGATTTTGGAGAAGAAATTGAGAGAGAAACTTAGATTCTCATAGGAGATCTAGCCAAAGACTCCAATCAATCATAGATTGGGAAATAAACTTGAATAAGAGAAGACAAATCACAACACACGATTTAGAGAACCAAAAATTTGCAACTCACAAATTTGGAGAGAGACAGACTTGAATCATTGTAGATTTAGAGAAAGAGATAGAAATCAACCAATCATAGGTTGAAACCAAAGACAAACAAGAAATATAATCGATTAAATCAAAGAGAAATCAGAAATCAATCACAGAAATCAATCACAGAGAATGAAGATAATACTCTAAACGAGAGAGGCAACAACATCGAACCGATTGAATCGAGAAGAAAAAATTGAAAAACGACAGATTAAATCTGCGAGACAGAGAAAAGAGAGAGATAATACCAATATGTTTAATTTATAAGAACTAGAGATGCACGCAGCGGCGTAGCATCTTCGAACAGAACAAATCGGTGCAGAATCATCACCAAAACAGTGAACATTAGACCAGAAACTTGAAGAACTCCTTCAATTAATTTAGATCTGAACTATTGCGACAGATTCAATAGAACAAAAAAAATTATAGAGAAAAACGAAATGGAAGATAGAAGAAGAACACAACGGCAACCTAGGCTCTTGATACCATGTTAAAATTGTGGAAGCAACATAACAATATAGTTTGCACAGGAAGAAAAGAGAATTGCATAGAAAGAAACAGAGAAAGAGAGACGGCGAAGAAGAGAGGAAATGAAATTAGGGCAAATTCTTAATTGCTACATTGTAAAGAGTTATTTACAAAAGAGAAGAGAACTACTATTTAAACTAAAAACAAAAGCACGTTTCTAGCAACTAAGACAAACTAGCAACTATCTAAAAAATAAAAACAACTTTCAACTTCTACATCTTCAATAGTAACAAATAATGGTTAATTAAGGTAGAGAAAACATATACTCTATCCGTTCCAAAGATAACGCCTTGTTTCTTTGAGTACGAGGATTTAGAAGAAAGTGTAAAATGTAAAAAATGTGGTAATGTAAAAATAGAAACAAGACACTATATACGGGACATCACAATAAGGAAAGCAAGATATTATCTATGGGACAGCAATAAGGAAAGCATGATGTTATCTATGGGACGGAGGGATTATATCGTATAGTAATTACTTTCTACTCAATATATAGTGATAACAAACGTAACACACCTCAATCCATTCAAAATGTATCACGAGTGACCTGACGTGCCGAATCTTCTCAAGAAGCTCCTCGCTATTCCTAAGCATTTCCTCCTCAGAGATGGAACTCAAAATCGAATCATCAGTTGAATCAAAGAAATCAATACGAGCTTTTTCGAGAGACGAGACGTCTGTGCGCCTCAGATTACATCTACGTGGATAGATCTCAACATACAATTCTCGCATGTAAGGTGCGGAGATCTCCAGCAACCGATCAACGTCGTTCCAATCGGATTTTTCGCAGGAAATCACATCCAAACGACAAAAACTCCGTCCTCCGATTCCCAGTTGACTGAATCCTTCGCAATGGTAAAGCTCTAGACGCCTCAGGACTGGGCAACCCGATACGATCCCGTCGATCTCTGGCTGAGTCAACTCGGTATTGTGAATCGCTAGCTGAGTCAAGGATCGCCACTCCACTGCGGTTGCCGGGGGGGGCACGTGGCAGAAGTGCAGCGCCAACGTCGTCAGCCACGGATTGGAGTAGATCGCCTGCGGCAGAGTGTGGCGATCTGTACGGACATATGTGTTCTTTTGAGGCACAAATCTACTTCCTTGACCCTGCGTTTGGCGGCAAAGTCGAGCCTCTCTTCGACGTAGGAGGTGAAGAGATGATCGTAACGGAAAATAACGTCAAATCTCTCTAGAGGAGCTTCTCTGAGAGCAGCGGCCGCCGCATGGACTGCAGCGACGAACTTTTGGATTCCGTCGATTTCCTTACTTTCGTCGCGGAGGGAGGAGGAGGGCAAATCCGTCCAGAGAAATCTCCATTGTTTCGATAAAACAGCAGTCATGGCTGCCTCCTTCGTATCATCCAGAAGACAAGACGGAGAATATCGAGGAGTAAGGGTTCCGGGAGTGCGCTCAGGCGATCAATCTCCATGAAAGCTTTCTTGAATTATTATTTCTGAATCTATATTCAATATATAAGATATTTTCGAGTCCTTGACTTGGTAGATTCCATTCCATACATAACAAGATTATATAAGCATTTGAGATTCTATTTTCCTTATTTTCATGTTCGAATCGTGTACTGAATCTTAATTTATATTAATTTTATATATTAATGTTATAATTATTTTATAGGATTAGCCATCTAACTAAGGTTTGCAATTTTTATAGTAATTTTTATTTTTATAAAAAAAATATAACTAAGATTGAAGACAATGATTGATACACCAGCTTTGGGACAGGATGACATCTGTTATATAAGACATAGATATTCATTCTTTGGTCAAAGCGAGCGACATACCAGAACTCGCTTGAGATCCTCCGTCCTAATTTCAATGTTTCATCTAACGAATTTAAGAGTTGAATTATTTTTAAGAGTTTAATTATTTTTTAATTTTAATAAATTATAATTTAATTTAATTTTATAAATATTAATTAGGGTTTACTAATTCAATTAATGTTTAGAATTTTTTAAATTCATTAATTAAAATGAGGTTGATAAATTCATAACTAGGGCATATAATTTTTAAAATTTCTAATTTTAGTTTCAAATTTCAATATGATTCATTATATTATACTTCCTTATGTCCTTGATATATGTTACCCTTATTTACTCACAACAACCTTACCCATTAAAATCCTTTGATTGTATTTAAGTGTTTTCTTGTAATATAATAAGAACTTAAACTTTAGAACATGCTTTTCTACTAACTGCATTTCAATATGAGATGCACGAACTACATTATCACTAGATAAAACGAACAGTTGGAGTTCAAGAATGGAGCTTCAAACATTTCATCGAACAGTTGGAGATCAAGAATCAAGAGTACTCGAGAAAGAAAAACGGAAGATACTTTCTTTTCTTTCAAATCAATGAGATACTTAAGCAGTTAAAAATAAAAATAAAAAAATAAATGATAGATGCTTTGGTTGAAGCTTTAGGATGGTCAAGCAGTGTTTTAATGATAGCTTCAGTGTTGGATGTTGAAAAGTAATCGCGGCGAAGCACCATACTTTCCAAATTCGGAGCTCTCTTTAGCAGAATCCGTGCCAATGACAATGTAGGTTCGTCGGAAACATCTGATTCGAAAAATCTTTCAAAGCGGACAGTCTTAAGATGTAACAAGTCGGAGTTCAAATCGTCCCTCGTATTAGGGCCCCAATCAATGGATTTCTGAAAAGCATGTATAGAGAATAAGTGAATTAAGTGAAGTTTTCAAAATTCACTTGATATGGCACTATTTATTCATGTATTTAACTACAAATAATCGAAACCACGGGCGTACCTTCCCAGGCTCGTTACCAAGTATATACAATTTCTCGACGTATGGAGAAGATTCAAGCATTGCTATAACACCATAGATGCTTTGCATGTAACTTGCAGCTTCGACATGCAAACCTTCTACTCTAATAAGTTGAGGTAATTTCCAGCCTTTCGTCGCCATGAGAGACACGACCTTAAACACGCATTTCATCATACAGGTAATAGACTCATTAGTTTTACAGGAAAAAGAAAATCGTTGATTTCCACTGGTTTCAAGAAAAAACGAATAAATATAAAGCTTACCTTAATCGAGCCTTCGGAGAGGTGAAGATCCTTGACGTGGCCAAGGTCTTGGAAGATTCCAACGGCATTACCCATGGCTGTCTTGGATAAGGAAACCGTTTCTCTCGCGTAGAAATTGATGCCGGCGCTTTCAAGAGACGGCGCGTTCCGCACACGCACTTTTGGGATGCTAGCGCTTTTCCGTGTGATTGAGTAACAAAACATGGCTAAACTCAAATGGCGAGCGTACGGCGCCGAGATCTCCATCGCGCCTTCAGCGCCGCAGCAGACTTCCACCGTCAGAAGGCGGAATTTCCGGCCTCCGATCTTCAACCGATGGAATCCGCTGCATCCGGAGAGGCTCAAGGTTTCCAGAAGAGGGGAGCCTGTGACAATCGCGTCGATCGCTTTCTGCGGCAACTCCGTCGACGAGATCGATAACATCTTCAGCCGTCCTCACTCCACCGCCGTCTCCGGCACCGTCAGGAAGCAGTTGCGCAGAACCAGCGACGTCAGCGACGAGACGGAGTATATGATCTGAGGCAGCGCGTATAGGTCGTCGTCTTTGTAAAGGAGATCGCGGTCCAGAGACAAAGTCAGGCTGTTCACTCTGCTTTTTTCGGCGTGATCGACCCAGGAATCGACGGCCGAGGCGAAGCGTCTGTCGAAATGGAATAGAACGAACAGGCTGTCGAGAGGCGCCCGGCGAGCCGCTAGCGCCGCACTAACCATAGCCACGAAGCTCCGTATCTCCTCGAAATCCCGACTCTCGTTCATGTAGACTGAGGGTAAATTCGCCCATAAAGATCTCCACTGTTTCGATAAAACGGATGTCTTCGCCGCTTCCTTCAAACCCTTCAAACCTAAATTAACAGAACCGTTCCCCACTTTCTCAGTAACTAAAAACTCGAGGATTCGAAGAAGTAAGGGTTCCGGCAGTGCGCTCAGCCGATCCATCTCCCTCTCCATCAGCCGAATTGATTTGCGCGGTTCGCTCATCGTTCTTCTTCTTCTTCTTCTTCTTTTGTTGAAAGAATCTGCGAATCTTCGGAGAGACAGAAAGAAGGAAATGCCCTATTGTGAGTTCGATTTATATATAAGCAAACTACCAAATTATGTGGGACCAACTTTGCTATCGCACTTCAGTTGAAGTGTTTCGGCCCAATATCAATTAAAAATTACATCAATCTTGTTTCACTTCTTTAATCAGAACAACTACTCCCGTAAGCAAACTTATACTCCGTTTAAAGAGTTTAGGAGATGTATAGTTATAATAATTTATAAATTGTCAAAATGTTTGGACAGAAAGTTTATAATTACAAAATAAAAAAAAATAAAAAAAAATTCTGAATATTAAAAAAGAATCGAAAAAAATAAAAGAATTGAAATTCATAATTTTGTAAAATTCAAATGGAAGTGTCACTACAACAAAAATGTGAATCCACAACGGTAGAAAGACAACGGTATTTGTCGAAGACCGTTGTCGTATTCCTTAATACCATTGTCGTTTGAAATACCGTTGTACTTTCATTTAGAAACGCGCTGAAAGACAACGGTATTAAGTGACTGTTGTCTTATTATGTTGTAGTTTACTTAAATCGATAACAGTATATGAGACTGTTGTGTATTTATTTTTAACTTTAAAATATTAATTTTAATAATTGAAAAATAACTAAACAATAAAATAATCGATTTAAACATGAGAAGAATCGATTAAGGGTTTCCTTTTCCTCTTCAATTCTCTCCCGCCGAATTGAAGAACTCCCGGTCCCATCGACGCCCTCTATCTTGGCCGAACTCCCGCTCCCATTGATGCCTTCTATCTTCGCCGCCGACGACGCCGCTGCCGTCATAGGTGTTATCCGCCGTCGACGCCGCTACGACATTGTAGGAGTTCTCCGCCGTCAACGCTCTCACTGTTGCTGCTCTCTCTGCGCCGTCGACGCTCTCAATACTCCCATCCCTTGTCGACGCCGTCTCTATCTTGGCCGCCGACGACGCCGCTGCCATTGTAGGTGTTATCCGCCGTCGACGCCGCTGCGACGTTGTAGGAGTTCTCTGCCATCGACGCTCTCTCTATGTGGTGAGATTTCTAGGGCTTTTACTGAAAATTTAATTTTCCCTATATCAAAATTTTCAAGTTTTTCTTAATTGAAGCTATCCGCTCTCTTCATCCCTAATTTTTCTGTGAATTCTGCTTCTCCCTTGCTGGAGCATCTTCACCGTCACTAGGCAGTTTTTTGTTTTATTTTGGGTACTGTGTTAATTTCTTGTTACATTAATCGTTTTAATTTAGTTTAATTGATGATACGATGTTGCTCACTTTCGATTTGGAATATATATGTGTAGAAAGAAGATAACACTAAAATTCCTTCAAGTCTCCCTGATTTCAAGGCTATCACCGATGTATTCCCTTATTTATTTCTAGTTCCTGTATTAGTAATTCAAATTAATGCACTACTTCTATCTGCTTCATAATTGTATAATTGTATTCACTGAATTCCCTTTTGGACATGGAAATGGCAGATGATAAAAACTGGAGCAGTTCTATATCCTGAGAAGAGATTTGGCCCCATTCCAGGTTGGTGCCATTGAAATGATGTGAACTTGTTTGGTTGGATAGCATATATGAGTGTTTTCCTCCTGTAGGTTTACATTTAAAGAGTCTTAATTCCATTTATACTGTAGGTTATTAGTTATTGGGCTGAGAAGGGGGTCTCCGGTTATAGTTTACAAATATCGTCTGAAATGACTTGAGGGACAGCCACCGTTGACAACAAAGGAGGTTTGTATATTCCAAAAAAATTGGGTGTTTTGTTAATATGTTTTTGTGTTTGCTCTTGTTGATATTGTTTTTTGATTTGTGGAAATTGGAAGAATATTTATTGACTTCTGTATTTGAAGAGATTTGCTAGTTTTCACCAGTTTCTCAAGATTTTACTCTGTTTTTTTCTCCTTTAAGACTTGGAGTGAGATCTTTTTCTTACTTGTTTATGACAGGTTGGGAATGGAGGACCATGTTGTTTGGTGAAGTTTGTGGTTTGTTGTTTGGTGAGTTTCTTATTATGTAGAATATCGGTGCATATATGGCTTTGATGGTTTTCTTGATTAGCAACTGTTTTGTTAGGCTTCATGAGAGCATGGCCAACTTAAATGTTTTTCATTGATGTACACGCATTAGATTTCTTCAGCCGCAGGGACTTATAAAGTGCTAGAGCATGACATTTTGCTGTACCCATTTTCTTCACTACCATATATTTTTTGGTGATAACATTATTTGCTATTATCTGTGTAGTTTCATTTTACTTGTTAATGGTCTTAGAACTGTAAATATAAACAGTCGGAGATTATCCTTATTAAGGCATCTGTCTTTCCAATGCTTAATTAGATGATTAATTGGATTGTGTGGATGAACGAGCAAATTACCTAGCAGCCGGACTTGCTCATATATCACCCGATCAATTTGCATTGGCTCCGTGTAATGTGGGGTAAGTATATGATATATATGGTATAAGAAGAATATATATTGTGGATCAATCTAGTTTTGATGCACGTTGTTGCATACATTTGGAGACATGAATTGAGATTAATACTTTAGATGTGGTTGCTCTGAATTTTGACACCCCCCCCACCCCTGCATACCAACATGCTGTCAGTTACTATCTATAGAAATTCATAGTAGAATAAATTTTTCCTATCTGTGATGCAAACTTATTTAGCGAGGAAATAGATAACTGTTAGTCTAACTAGTCGGATCTCGAAATTTGAAATTCCATGTTGTCTCTATCAGTCCATAACAGCTCACTTTGTTTGTGTGTTTCAAACACACGTGTTGTATAACAATATACCTATGTATAGTGGACACTGGATTCTTACAATAATTGACCCACATCGAGAGGAAATTGGTTTGTTGGATCCGCTTCACAAAGGTATCAATGACACCGTTTGGAAAGAAGATGTTAACTTGTAAGTGCAATTTTGCTTTAGTCTTTCACTTTATTTTCTATCACAATAATGTTGAAACTGAAAGATGATGTATTTTGTTTAGGGCAATAAAGGTGTTCCACATGGCAAGAAATAGGAGAGTGACGAAGCCATCTACATGGACAGTCTTTGATGTATGTAAAATATATAGGTAACTTCTAAATTAAAAAAAAATAAAATTATACTGATATTCAACTTGCATTACAGGTTCCTAAACAACCAGGCTATTCCCAATGTGGTTACTATGTGATGAGATACATGAGAGAAATTGTTATGTCTGATCCTTGTCAGAGGATTAGTTTGATGAAGTTGCAGGTAAATATGTCACATAACAAGTTATAGTGTAAATATTTTTTATGAATATTATTGATTGTTTAATTTGTCTGTTAATTTATCTTTTCATTGTAACAGTTAAAAAGGGATAAAAAAAATAATAAATACTCAATTGTGGAAATTGATGAAGTGCGTGAGTGGGCTGATTATGTGCAAGAATATATAAAATGAGGTAATAAACTCATTCTTGAAGCAGTTGAAATTAGAAGTAGATTAAGTATTTTTGAGTCTAATGTGCATCTATGAATCTCATGTAGCTATTGGTGCTGATTATTTTGAATTTGTCTACAAGATTTGGAAATTTAAAATTGTGCTTAGTCATTTATTTATCGTTAGCTGAACCTTAAATCGTTCAGCTTATTGTCTTCATTTATTCACTTTTCAGATGAGAAAGCAGGTGCTCAAATTATATAACATATTTTGAATGAGAGTTTTAGTTTACATGTCAATATGTGGTTATTTTTCTAGCTTTCTTAATTCGGCGACTCATAGTAAGAAAGATTTATGATTCAATGCAGGAAACAATAGAGGAAACAATAGCAGCATACACTGGTAGAACAACTGTCCGGGAATTCATAAGAAGAGTGAGTGCTGACAAAATTGCCAAGCTTTGGGAGTATTGGCAGCAATCTAAAGAGTGGTGATATTTTTGTAAGGACATTGAAAACAAACTAGTTTCATATTTTTGATTAAAATCCTACATTTTGTATTGAATGTTTGAACGGAATCTATTCCATCATTTCGATTAATGAATCATGATTTTATTAGTTATATATTGGATTTTTATTTAATTATTTATAAAAATAACAACAGAAAAATACCTATATAGACAACACTAGTAATTGCGTTGTTGAAATTTAATACAATAACGGGCAAAACGTGTAATTACAACAACGGGCAAAACGCGTTGTCGTCTTAATAAACAACAACGATAATTTTATTCGTAAAGACAATGGGCAAGTACTGTTATCGTACTTCAATACAACAACGGGCACTGACCGTTGTCTATCAGCGCCCTTTCCGGGACTTTCTACAACACCTCTGTACACAACGGTCTTTTTTGGGATAGACAACGGGCTTTGCCCGTTGTCTATCAGTGTTTTTGTACTAGTGTGTATATACTAGAAATATATAAATAAAATATAGTTATATAGTAAGAAAGTAAAAAAAATAAAATTAAAAAAAAAAAGAAGTTGTTGGAGGCTTATAAGAAGTTTATTTTGCTAAAGAATGAGGAACTTATAAATGTAAACTCAATTAGTGAATAGGATCTTGAAATTAATAATTCTCACATACCTTTCTCCATGATAAAATTGATGAATGGATACAACTAGTGTTTCTCTCCCTTGACGGTTTTGTTCTGTTCTCTCTACGTACGTGATGGCTAGGGTTTGAGATTACACCTTATGTCAGGGAGAGGACCTAGTTATATATAACATTAGCGGGCCTTAATCTGCTATTTCCATCAAACAACAGTTACCCATTAAATTTCTCCAATAAACCCAATAATAATTAGTATCAATTATATTTATTTATTAATCCATTAAGTCACGTGAGACATAAATTCTTACATTCTCCCACTTGGATCATGTGACTTAACATCATGGACAAAATAAATAAATAATCAAACATAAAATTGCGCAAAAGACTAAATAATTTACTTTCATTGGGTTTCATCATAATTTCATAATTAAGAATAAAAACTAATTCGAGTCATGGCGGTTGTACATCACATAATTGACATAGTCCCTTCCATGTACCACAAATCAGACTTCTTCTTAACATGACCGTAACTAGGAGCACATTATGGTCCAACATAATATTCTAATATATATACTTGTTTCGTTTATTTCAAACCAATAATGCATCTAATAGAAACAAGCAATCAGAAACATATAATAATTGAGCTCAGAGTATCAATCGTTCAAAATAAACATTAATCTAAACATCATTAACAATAACGCCCATGCTTTCAACATGTTCAGTAAATGTCTTGGGCGGCAATCCTTTTGTTAAAGGATCAGCTATCATAAGATTTGTGCTAATATGTTCTATTGACACTCTTTGTTTCTGAACATCATCCTTCACAACTAAGTACTTAAGCTCCATATGCTTAGCACCTTTAGAGTACTTGTCGTTTTTAGAGAAAAACACTGCTACGGAGTTATCACAATACATTTTCAGCGGCCTAGCAATACTGTCGACAATTCTAAGCCCTGAAATAAAATTCTGCAGCCAATTAGCCTGAATCGTAGCCTCAAAACATGCTACAAATTCAGCTTCCATAGTAGATGCAGCAACAATTGATTGCTTTGCACTCTTCCATGATATTGCTCCTCCGGCTAGAAGAAATACATAGCCAAAAGTGGATTTTAGCGAATCCACACATCCAGCAAGATCAGAGTCCGAGTAACCAATCACTTCAAGCTGATCAGACCTCTTATATGTAAGCATGTGATCTTTCGTTCCCTGCAAGTACCTCAAAACCTTCTTTGCAGCTTTCCAGTGTTCCATTCCTGGATTACTTTGGTATCTACCCAACATTCCAGCTGCAAAGCTTATGTCTGGTCGAGTACAAGTCTGAGCATGCATAATACTCCCAACAACAGATGCATACGGAATTGTTTCCATCTGTTTTCGTTCCAAATCATTTTTAGGACATGGAGCGAGACTAAATTTGTCTCCTTTATTAATTGGAACGGGCGATGATGAGCACTTTTCCATTCTGAATCTCTCTAGTATTTTATTAATATATGCTTTCTGAGACAATCCTAAAAGTCCTTGTGATCTATTTCGGAATAATCTATTTCGGAATATTTCTATTCCTATCACGTAACTTGCCTCACCCATATCTTTCATTTCAAAATTACTAGAGAGAAACTTCTTTGTCTCGTGAAGGAGACCAAGATCATTAGTTGCAAGCAAAATATCATCAACATACAAAACCAAAAATATGATCTTACTCCCACTGACCTTCAAATATATACACCGGTCAACAGTGTTTTCCTTAAATCCGAAGGACATAACAGTATCATTAAACTTCAAATACCATTGACGGGAAGCTTGTTTAAGACCATATAATGATTTCTTTAGTTTGCATATCATGTGTTCCTTTCCTTCAACCAAGAAACCTAATGGTTGATCCATATACACATCATCCTCTAAATCTCCATTAAGAAAGACAGTTTTCACATCCATTTGATGTAGCTCTAAGTCATAATGAGCTACTAGTGCCATGATAATTCTTAAGGAATCTTTTAGAGACTGGCGAGAAAGTCTCTTTATAATCGATTCCTTCCTTCTGAGTAAAACCTTTAGCAACAAGTCTAGCCTTGTAGCGCTCAAGATTGCCATGAGAGTCACGTTTAGTCTTAAAGACCCATTTACAACCGACTCTCTTGCAACCTTCAGGTAATTCTACAAGATCCCAAACATCATTCTGTTCTAAAGATTTTAACTCTTCTTTCATGGCTTTTAGCCATTTCTCAGAATTATCGCAACTAATGGCTTGTGAAAATGAGACTGGATCATCATCCTTAATGCTTAATTCATTTTCCATTTCATGTAGATATACCACATAATCATCAGAAATAGTTGGTCTTCTTTCTCTTTCAGACCTCCTTAAAGTTATTTCTTGTGGTACTTCTACAATAGGTTCATTTTGAATTATGGGATCATTATTGTGTTCATCACCTTCATCGTTGTTTGCTACAACTGCAGGAGGAACACGCACTTTATTGTTAGAAAAACAAGTTACAGGAACTTCAATTCTAACTTCATTAATTTCCACATTTTGTGGAATTTCACTCCCACTAATTTCACCATTCTCAATGAACCTCGCATTTCCAGACTCAACAATTCTCATACTATGATTAGGACAGTAAAATCTATACCCCTTTGATTTATCTGGATAACCAATAAAGTAACCACTTATGGTTCTTGCATCCAGTTTCTTTTCTTGTGGATTATATATCCTTACTTCTGTCTGGCAACCCCAAACATGCAGGTGCCTTAAACTAAGTTTCCTATTAGTCCACAGTTCAAAAGGTGTCTTCGGAACTGCCTTACTAGGAACCCGGTTTAACAAGTACATGGCAGTTTTTAAGGCATACATCCACAAACAAATGGGTAAAGAACAATTACTTAACATACTCCTAACCATATCCATTAAGGTTCTATTACGCCTTTCTGATACACCATTTTGTTGTGGTGTACCCGGCATTGTGTATTGAGCACAAATACCACGACTTTGGAGGAGTTTAGCAAATGGACCCGGGTGTTGCCCCGTTTCATCATATCTTCCGTAATGCTCACCACCTCTATCAGACCTTACAACTTTCACCTTTTTGTCCAATTGCATTTCTACTTCATTCAAGTAGATTTCCAAGGCATCCACTGCTTGAGATTTCTCAAACAGTAGATAGACATAACCATAACGTGAATAGTCATCGATAAATGTAATGAAATATCTTTCCTTTCCGAAAGAAGGAACATCAAAAGGTCCACATATGTCAGTATGCACAATTTCAAGAAGCTGAGTGCTTCTCGTGGCTCATTTCTTTGTGTGTTTTGGTAGTTTCCCTTTGATACAATCCACACAAATGTTCATGTCCGTAAAATCTAAATCAGGAAGAACTTCATTCTTTACAAGTCTTTCCATCCTTTCTCTAGAAATGTGACCCAAACGTTTATGCCACAAGAAAGCAGAACGTTCATCCACTAAACTACGTTTAGTGCCAACATTATGATGCAGAGTAAGGGCAGTTTCAGAATACAAACCATTCAAATTCAGTTTATATAAACCATCACAAAGAATACCAGTACCAATGAGATGATTATTCTTAAATAAACTGAAACATTCATTGCCAAAATTAAAGGTAAATCCAGCAACGTCAAGTTTAGATAAAGAAACTAAGTTTCTAGATAAACTAGGTACATAAAAAGTTTCCAATAAATCTAAATGACGCCCAGTGTCAAGGATTAAACGATAAGTCCCGATAGCTTCCACTGGAGCTTTCATTCGATTGCCCATGAAGACGAACTTCTCATTTGGACTTATGGTTCGGATCGTAAGGAATCCCTGCATCGTGTTAGAAACATGAGTCGTACATCCAGAATCAATCCACCATGTATCATGGGGAAGTTCAGTTAAGTTTGATTCGAAACATACATAAGCATTCTGCTTACCTTTCTTTTCGAACCAAGCCTTACGTTTCAGACAATCCTTTTGGATATGTCCCGGCTTGCCACAGAAATGACAGTTATTGCCCTTTGGCTCTTTCTTCTGGATTTGCAAGGACGCCTCATTAACCTTTAATGGTCCTTTGCCCTTACCATGTTTCTTCACAAACTTCTTTCCAGCTCCTTGATTTCCTTGGTGGCTCACATAATGAATAGAGTGACTTCCTAAGTTCTTAAGCCTCGTTTCCTCTTGAACTAACATACTGTGCAGTTCATGCACATTCCATTTATCTTTCATGGTGTTATAGCTCATTTGGAAAGGGCCGTACTTAGTGGGTAATGAGTTAAGAACAAACTGTACTAGGAAGTTATCATTCACAGCCATACCCAAGGACTTAAGTTTTGCTGCAATGTTCGTCATTTCAATGACGTGCTCATGCATAGTACGCGAACCATCAAATTTCATATTGGTCAGCGTACTCATTAGTGTCCCAGCAAGAGACTTATCAGCTGTTTGGGAGCGCTCTCCCACTAAACCTATAAATTCTTTAGCACTTTCATTTTTGGGGAGAGCTGTCTTAATACTGTCAGCGACAGTCATTCTCAGAAACATCAGACTTAGTCTGTTTGACCTTTCCCAAGCTTTATAATAGGCTCTATCATCGTCACTGCTATCATCAGTAAGAGCAACAGACTTCTCTTCCGTAATGGCAAGATCAAGATCCATAACTCCAAGATGGAATTGGACTTTCTCTTCCCAATCAGAGAAGTTTAGCCCATTAAAAACCGGAACAGACGATACGTGAGAACTTACATTGGGAACAAGTACTGCATAATAAAAGTTTACGTAAGTGTTTTGAGTCATAAAACACATGCTATTCATATAAGACTTTCAAACAATAATTAATGTATATTTATGTTCTCCTTTGGGTGATACATCAATATACATAACATAATGATGCTAATAAATTTTAACATTATTCGGAAATAAAACATATACCAATTAGACTTATTTACTACCTTTGGGTATATAAATAAACTAACAGTACATGTCAATCATCTACAATTATATTCATGAATTATAAGAACAAACAATCAACCTTTGGGCGATTCATAATGCCTTATAACCATGAATTTCAATATACCCATAATCCAACAAACATAAATAGCATCCATTATAATATGGGTAATTGAATAATTTTTATTAGTTTAGAATCAAATCAACATACAAGTTTGACCACTTTGGTGATCAACAAACTTTCATAATATTTGATTCCAAAACTTTAACATACATAAAATATGTCTACCAATTTCCTAGTACATATATATAAGTACGCAGAAATTTAATTGTTCGTAATTTAATTCGACAATCTCTAAAACATGAATATCATTGCAAAATATATATATAGCCGAAACAAAATTAGAGGATAGCCAACATTATAATCAAACAATTGACTATTCAAGACATCATCATTATCGCTATTTCTTTGACGGTAATATATATATATATATTTGAAAAACTACGACTAAAAGCAATGATTTCAACAATTAATAACATAACTTTGGAAGCATTAAGTTATTCGAAATAAGAATAGAAAATCAAATAAGAATTCATAAATTGAGATGATGCATATTATCATTCACCAATTGTCTTTAAACCCCAGCAATCATTACGAAACTTCATGAGTTGCAAACATATACATCATTCCTCAATTCAGAACCAAAACACGATACACGTATAAATGTATATATCGCATAGCATCAATTAGAAGAACATAATTTTTTGGTAATTGAATATCAATTATTGCAGCGGAATACATAATACCCAATTTTACGATTAGTGTTCATGAAAACGGGAGTTACAATTATTGGAGAATCATATGATTTCAGAACATATGGCTCTGATACCACATGTAAACTCAATTAGTGAATAGGATCTTGAAATCAATAATTCTCACATACCTTTCTCCATGATAAAATTGATGAATGGATACAACTAGTGTTTCTCTCCCTTGACGGTTCTGTTCTGTTCTCTCTACGTACGTGATGGCTAGGGTTTGAGATTACACCTTATGTCAGGGAGAAGACCTAGTTATATATAACATTAGCGGGCCTTAATCTGCTATTTCCATCAAACAACAGTTACCCATTAAATTGCTCCAATATAATTAGTATCAATTATATTTATTTATTAATCCATTAAGTCACGTGAGACATAAATTCTTACAATAAACGGTCAAACCGTTTGTAAGCTGTTTTTAAATCATTTTGTTCTGCCGAGCAAATTTCACCATTTTTTCCAGTAATGCAGCTCTCTTTATTAGAATTTGTATCAATTTCATGCAACAGTCAAAAGAGAACCATCAATAATTAGAAAAAAAATACAACATTTGTCTATAATGAGCAAAATTACATGAGCAGTAAAACTGATTGTAACAAAAAAAAAAAAAAAACTAATTAAATTTGCAGATATGCCCTAAATGATGAACTGATAATAGATGCTTTAGATGAAGCTTTTGGATATTTGACCAGTGCTTTCTTGACAGCATAAGTATCTGATCTCGAAAGCACACCGCGAATCGCCATATTTCCAAAACCGGAGCTCTCTTTAGCAGAATCCGAGCCAATGTCAATGTTGGTTCGCCACAGTTTTTAGAATCGAAGAAATCTAAGACCTCGACAGTCTTAAGATGTAATAAGTCACAATTTAAATTGTCCCTCGTAATAGCACCCCAATCCATGGATCCCTGCATAGTCTAAGAACAAAGATTACAACCTAACTCAGTTGCTTTATCTGTTACAGTTAAAGAACCAAGATTATAACCAAACTCTTAGTTAAATCTTTTGTTTCTTCCATTGCAACTCAGTTGCTTTATCTGTTACAGTTAAAGAACCAAGATTATAACCAAACTCTTAGTTAAATCTTTTGTTTCTTCCATTTCAATAAAACTCTTAGTTAAATCTTTTGTTTCTTCCATTTCAATGTTGATTATCAACTGAATATGATAAAGCTATTTAAACAATTGAAACCAACGTATGTACCTTCTCCGGTAATTGGCTGGTACCATTTATGGACAATTTCTCGAGGCATGGAGAAGATTCAAGCACGGCTACAATACCTTGCAGTTTCCATATACAATCTTTCTACCATCAGTTGAGGAATTTGCCAGCCATTCGTCGCCATGAAAGATATGACCTTATGTGCGCGCGCATTTCAACAAACAGATAAAACTCATCAAATTTATAAATAAATAAAAATTATATAGAGAATTCTTCTTTAGATCCTAATTCAGTTTTGAAACAAACAAATATACCTTAGCGGAGCTTCCGTAGAGTTGGAGATACTTGACATGGTGAAGGTCTTGGAAAAGATCAATGGCATCACGCATCACTGCCGCAGATAGGGTTTGCAAGCGCTGTGCATAGAAATGGATGGAAGCTCTTTCGAGAGATGGGGCGTTTCGTACCCGCACCTTTTCCCTCTCGGACAAACTACACTCCACCGTCAAATCCAGCTCGCGCGCGTGCGGCGCTGAGATCTCCATCACTCCGTCGCAGCAGAATTTCATCCTCAGGCGACGAAAACTCGAAGCTCCGATCTCCAATCGACGGAATCCATAGCATCCTTGAGATCTAGGGTTTCCAAAAGAGGGGAGCCAGAAAAAATCGCATCAACTACTACCTGCGGCAACTCCACAAACTCCAGCGATAAGCTCCTCAGCCGTCGCCACTCCACCGCCGCCTCCGGTACCGGCAGGGCGCAGTTGTCCAGGTCCAGCCGCGTCAACGACGAAACTGAGTAGATGACCTTAGGCAGACTGTAATTTTCAGCTTCGTCCATGAGTTCTAGATACAGACTGAGCTCTTTCAATTTATTTTTGGCGGCAAAATCGATCCACGAATCGACGTCGGAGGCGAAGCTTTCGTCGAAATTGAATCGAACGAGCAATGTGTCTAGAGCAGGCCCCCTGCGAGCAGCGAGCGCCGCATGAACCCTAGCCACGAACCTTCGTCTCTCCTCCAAATTCTCGCTCGTATTCCTAAACGGAAAGGCTACGTTCCTCCGTAGAAATCTCCATTGTTTCGACAAAGTAGCAGAATTCACTGCGTCCTCAAAACCAAGACGCTTGAGAATATCACAGAGTAGCGGCTCCGGCAGTGAGCTCAGGCGATCCATCTCCCTCGCCGCCGGCGAAATTGATTTGCGGCTCATTGTGGGGTTTTTTTTTTTTTTTTTTTTTTTTTAAATTTTAAAATTAACCCTAATTTCTGCATTTTATATCTTGTTACGCAAACTACGCTAGAATGCGGGGCCCTTTTTCTATTGGGCTCGTAATGCTTCACTCCTAAGGATTTAGCCCAAAGTGAGGCCCATGAAGGGTGCTTTAATTATTTAGAATTAAAAAATTGAAAATATGGCAAATAGCACATATTGTCTACTTTTGCAATGATGTTATAAAAAATATATTTAAAAAATAATGGGGCCGTTCCAAATAATTATGTGTAAAATCAATATTTTCAAAATAAATACGGTATTAAAGGAGTGCAATAATTAATTAATTAAATCATGTCACCATAATGGAATAACCATTTTATCTATTTAGGAGTGCAATTCTTAAATTAATTAATGGAAATTAAACTAAATTCCGGGCATGATTGGGGCTAAATTAGAAAGCTTGAGAAATCTATTTTCTTATATTGATTAAAGCCTATAGCAATATTAAATGCAGCCCGTTCAAATTAAATTGTAGCCCAATCTTATTTGATGAGCCCAAAGAATCAAAAAGAAAAAACATAATCAGAGCCCACCTCTAATTAACTAGTCAATTTCCAAATAATTCCTCCTCGTTTATTTAGTTATTTCAATAAAATATATATATATAATAAAAAAAATAAAAATCAAGCATTGATTTCTTAACGTGGTTATGAAAGAGTATTAGGATCGTACTTAATGAAGATAATAAATGAAGATATTTGAAATTGGAATGGAGCTTAGTACATATATACTTCAATTTGAAAACTTTGTTGTAAATGTGTTGCCGAAATGGCTAAGTTTCTAGTTGTTGACTTAATGTTAATGAAAGTCTAAAGCCTCGAATAATAGCCATTATCAATAATACACACTATTAATTTGTTAATTCGTACAGTTAAGGCGGGCTCTAGTTTAGCTTATACAAGTGGCCAAAAGTTTTGACATTAATGTGGTAGAGTTACTCATCTAGTGAAGGCAAGGGCCAAATGAAAAAAATGAAGAGGAGAGAGACTTATTTGTAAAAATTGTTAAATAACCATTAAATATATAAATTGACAATATATATAGAATATTGTGAACATTTTATATATTCGAATACATTTTATTTCAAATTGTGTTTTAGTATGGCTAACGTTTAATAAATACTCCTTTTGTCTCCAAACTCGACCCGTTTTTATTATTTTATATTCATGTATATATATTTACAAGAATATGTCAAGTTGAACGGGGCGGAGACTACAAATTTAGAATTTAATTTTTCTTCATTTTGTCGTTGACTCTAATTTTTGCCTAACTCTTTGAGACAACCATTGACTTATGATGATAAACAAGTGGAGAAAAACAGATGAAAATGAGCGTGACATGAATTATTAAACAATTTTTTTTTTAATTCATCAAGGAGATTCATTTGGTCATTTTACAAGTCCAAGGATCACTTAAACAATTTTAAATTGTCAATAAATGTCACATAGTACTTTGTTTTGAATAAGTATTAGATGTGAACAAATGCACCCATAGTTGAAGTTTCTCATTCAATAATTAATGATTTAATGATAATTGGAAATACAAATTGTTCCAGCAACTTAGATTATTATAATATGACGTTATTTAAATGGTAAGGATAGAGACATCGTAATTAAAATGAATATAATTTTTTTTAATAAAAAATAATTTAACATACTATGGAGAGTATAATATCAATATTACTATAATAATAAAGTAAAAAAATGTGGAAAAGAAAAAAAAAAATATATTATGCACCCTTTAGAGAGAGGGAAAAAAAAAATATTATTTTAGCATCGGTTTAGTTCGGTATATGATTGAATCAGATTTTCACTTTCAAGTTTCAACGCTTTCCTTTTCTCTCCCATTCCTTATCGATTTAATTACAATAATTTACCTCCGACAGAGTCAAATCACTGTTCATTGAATGTTCTGTTCAAATTTCCAGCCAAAAACATGGCGGCTTATATAAAACAAACACGCACATACAATTTATTAAAGATTTCATTTCTTTATGCGTTTCGGTGAATATTCCACCTGGTTTCAGCTGGCAACTGAGAATCAGCTGCATGATCAACTGGTAATCCCTCTCTCTCTCTCTCTCTCTCTCTACCAATCTCCCATGAGTATGTGTAGAAGGGTATTCGTTTTTCTTGAAATTCCGCTCTTGATTTTTCGTTTTAGGTTCTCCAGCTTATAAATTAGTTCATTGCCAGTCAAAGAAATGTGGCCCATTTTGCGTCGCCATCAGCTTTGTATAATTCACTGTCTTATTAGTTTATTCAATTGGGAAGTTGATATTTGTGTTTTTGGTTGAGCACTTCATGATTTCGTGTGGTATTGTGGTGTAATTCTTGAATCATTCAACTCTTCTATTTGTTCTTTTACGGTTGACTTTGTGCAGAGTTCATTCTTTACTTTTGAATCTTGATTTGATGTTGAAATGGGGTTTTAGGTTGGGCTTATGGGGTAATATTTTGTGCTAGTAGTTTATTTATAGAAGCAATTTTTCTTGACTTTCATGGGATTGTGAATTTTATGGATACGCTGTACTTTTTGTAGGATTGTGATCTTTGGAAGGAAAGGTAGAACGATTAATTTCTAAGTCGAGAACTAGTCGATTGAGAGGAAAATACTGAGTTGATAAATAAACTGGGGAGGAAGTTCAGTGGGGGTCATGTTCTCTCTCCAGAAATGGAAGTGCTCATGGTCCCTAGCTGCCACCATTGCTGCGATTCTGGCAGTGGTTTCGGTTGTTCATCTATTTCTATATCCCTTGGTTCCTCCTTTGGACTATTTGAGCATTAGTCAAGCTCAGAATTCCTGCCTTCCTACAAATATATCCACTGGTGGTAGTGAAAAGTATGTCAATGGGATGGAATCGAAAGAAGGGTTAACCGAGAATCCTGAGAAAGATTCTGATCACCCGGTGGTTGACTTATATGCTCAATATCCAGGCTGATTCTCATAATGCTGTCACTTATCGTGGTGCTCCATGGAAGGCTGAGATTGGCCGATGGTTATCTGGCTGTGACTCAAAGGTGGAGGCAGTTGAAATCGTTGAGGTACTAAATCGTATAACAGCTTGATATACCTTCTGCATTTTTGGTTGTAACATCAGACTTATTCTTAACTATCTTGTTAATGGTGAATTTGGTGGAAAATTTAAATAAATATGCTATTTCCAACCTGCTTAACTCAGTGATTTGGAGATATTTGTGCTTATAGAATATAACTGATTCCAGAAAATCGGAGGCAAGAGATGCAAAGATGAATGTAGTGGTCAAGGCATCTGTAATCGAGATTTGGGTCTATGCCGCTGCTTTCATGGATTTAGCGGTGAGTCTCTATCGACCTATTTGAGTTGTATTCTCTCGTTTTTCTGGTTTACTTATCTAATAGGAATGGCCTCCTCTGTTGATTTACTTCTTGTGTTGATTTTACATCCTTTCGGGCATGTCTAGCTAGCTTTCTGTTTTTGTGAAAGGAGATCACTGTAAGTTTTTGTTCCAAAACTCGTTAATCTACGAGATATTCACAAGATATGTTTCACAGGAGAAGGATGTTCCGAAAGATTACAGTTAAACTGTAACTATCCTGCAGAGGACAATCTACCATACGGACACTGGGTCGTGTCTATCTGTCCAGCTTATTGCGACACGTCAAGAGCCATGTGTTTTTGTGGAGAAGGTACAAAATACCCAAATCGCCCTGCTCCTGAGTCTTGTGGATTCAAAATAAAGTAAGGCCATGTTACAATTAAAAATGCTGTGAAACTGACTTCCCTATCATTTGAAATGTCATTATTCCTTGTTATATAATGCTGCATTGAAAATATTTCAGCGAACCTTCAGAACCCGGTGGCCCACGTATGACTGATTGGGGTGCAGCTGATAGAGGCATTTTCACCACGAATAGTAGTATCCGAGGATGGTGTAATGTCGATCCTGCTGAAGGATATGCTGCAAATGTTAGCATTAAAGAAGAATGTGATTGCAAGTATGATGGGCTTTGGGGTCGATTCTGTGAAACGCCTGTTGAAAGTGTTTGTATCAATCAATGTTCAGGGCATGGACATTGTCGTGGTGGTTTTTGTGAGGTATACTCAATTATTTTGCCTACTTGAATGCATGCATTTTTCCATTTTCTTGACCAATATTGGGACATTTGTTCTTATACGTAATCTAAAAGTGGATTGTCCTTATACTGATTTGCTCATTTCATATTTTATAATGCAGTGCGAAAAGGGCTGGTACGGAGTAGACTGTAGTGTTCCTTCTGTTCTAGCATCCATAGGGGAGTGGCCCGAATGGCTTCGACCTAGCCATATTGACGTTCCAGATAGTGCACGATCCGCAGGAACTCTTTCCAATCTCGATGCTGTAGTTCAGAAGAAAAGACCTCTTATATATGTTTATGATTTGCCCCCGGACTTCAATAGTCTTCTCCTAGAAGTAAGTTTTCATCATATCTGTAACATCTTTCCGTGTAAAGTAAAAGTAATCACTTTCTCGTTGTTTTCTTCCGAATAAAAGGGGCGGCATTTCAAGCTGGAGTGCGTAAACAGAATGTATGATCACAGAAACGCTACAATATGGACCGACCAACTGTATGGTGCACAGGTATTAAGAGATGTTTGATAATAGTCGATCATTTCTGTTACTGAGGCATAGAATCAATTTATGCTTCCTTTTCCACAGATGGCAACCTATGAAAGTATGCTGGCAAGTCCTCATAGAACCTTAAATGGCGATGAAGCAGATTTCTTCTTTGTTCCAGTGCTTGATTCGTGTATTATAACTAGGGCTGACGATGCGCCTCACTTGAGCATGAGGGTACGAGGCACAACCTCTATATAATGATTGAAGAACTGGCGATAGTTTCATTCAAGGAGTATTCTGATAAACTAAAGAAAAAAAGAAAGAAAGAAAAACGCGATTTAAGTAGAATCTAACAATATGATCATTGTTGTTCTTGTTTACATGCAGGATCACCATGGGTTGCGGAGTTCCTTGACACTCGATTTCTATAAGAATGCATACGAGCACATTATGCTGCAATATCCATACTGGAATAGGACAGGAGGAAAAGATCACATATGGGTATGTGATTTGCTACTAGCATAGAGAACTCATTCCATCTTTAATATTACAGGCTTAACGTTCTTTTTCCCCGTTTCTGAAGGCAGTTCTTTTCATGGGACGAAGGTGCATGCTATGCTCCGAAGGAGATATGGGACAGTATGATGCTAGTCCACTGGGGCAACACAAATTCGAAGCATAATGGTTCGACAACAGCATATTGGGCTGATAACTGGAATACTATTTCCTCTGAGAGAAGAGGAAATCACACGTGTTTCGACCCACAGAAAGATCTCGTACTTCCTGCATGGAAAAGTCCTGACGAGGGCTCTCTAACTGCCAAATATTGGTCTAGGTTCGCTTGTTTCTGGTTCATAATCTCTGTCTAAATGTCATTTGTTCTGTACTTGCCACTTTGGTTTAATTTTACTAATGCATTTGCAACTCGTGTAGGCCTCGTGAAGAAAGAAAGACGCTGTTCTATTTCAATGGAAATCTGGGTCCTGCATACGAGCATGGAAGGCCTGAACTTTCGTAAGTTTCCAAGACTACAAAACTATCGAATAGAGGAGTCTGTACTTTTAATGACAGCTTACGTACATTAAAAATAGTATAGGCTAATCCACCACATACTTTTAGATGGAGAATAGCCATTTGAAACAATATATTTGATTAAATGAGTTGGCTACGAATATTACAGGTATAGCATGGGCATAAGGCAGAAGGTGGCTGAGGAGTTTGGATCGAGCCCCAATAAAGAAGGAAAGCTAGGGAAGCAGCACTCAGAGGATGTGGTTGTGACACCCGAACGTGCTGAAAATTATCATTTAGAAATAGCAAGCTCCGTCTTCTGTGGAGTTATGCCCGGAGATGGCTGGAGTGGTCGAATGGAAGATAGCATACTTCAAGGATGCATACCTGTCGTTATTCAGGTAAAAGCTCATCTCTTTTAGGCAAACAAGAAAATGTTCTTTCGTATAGAATTGAAGTATAAGTAGTTCATAGCTTGTTGGTTGTTCCTATTGCCTGAATTTTGCTTTTTTCACATTTTTTAAGGATGGAATCTACCTGCCATATGAGAATCTTCTCAACTATGACAGCTTTGCTGTTCGGATACGAGAGGATGAGATTCCAAATTTGATAAACATTCTACGGGTACGTGGTTAATGCTTTTTAGGGGTGCTTGATAGATAGTATAGGTAAATCCACCTCACACTTTGATGAACTGAACAATCTTGAGCTTGTTTGATCATGTAATTCTTCGAATACTCGATCGTATGTAATGTCAACCGATTCTATCACCAAAAGTAGATATCCCATTACAGTTAAAGAAATCTTGAACGTTGAATGTGAATACTAACATCAAATTTTATTACTACCAGAGCATAGATGAGGCTGAAGTAGAACTCAAACTAGCAAATGTGAGGAAAATCTGGCAAAGATTCTTGTATCGCGATTCTATCCTTCTAGAAGCTGCCAGGCAGAACGCCACAATCGGTCTCACTGAAAACTGGGCTACAAAATTCCACGATATCGAAGGAGATGACGCCTTCACCACACTTGTACAGGTAATACTTCTAACCACCCTTTATCAGCTTAAATGGGCTATATCTTGTTGTGAGCTAAATTTCTGAGAAATTTCACCAGATTTTACACTATAAGTTGCATAATGATCCTTGGAGAATAGACTCTGCTCCTCCGAAGAAAGATTTCGGTCTTCCAAAAGAATGCTTGGTGACTCCATAGCCATGAACTGCACAGCATTTGAAAAGTGCAGAACTGTGTTGAAGCCATGGATGAGCTATGAATCAGCTGAGTGTAGAGGCAGAATCTGAGGAAGGAATATAGATGAAATAGCATACTCTATCTGTAGAGAAAGAAAGAAAGAAGTTTTTGTTTTATACTGTACTTTTTGTTCTTCTTGCATATTGCATATAGTATAGGAGATAGTTTTGTTCTTTATTGAGAAACTATAGCAAATATTATAGTATTTTATTTTAATTTTTTGGAAGATAAACAATAAAGTTATGGAGTTCTGGAAATGAAAGTTCCACTGGAAATTTTTGGTTACATCATGTATTCTAATTGTTTGTTATTTATTTATTATTTGATGTTTAATTTAAGTTTTAATTGTATTATACACGTAATGCTTGAATATAGTGTGGTGTGCAATGAAAAATGATTATGAATTGACTACAAAATGCCACTAAATACTCCGTAATACAGTATGTAGTTCATGCTGAATTCAGATATGGAATTATTGTAATAATCGTAAATAATACTGTATATTAGTAATACATCAATACTCCATATAATATTAATATAAACAAATTTCATTATGGTCGTTTCTGCTTTATTGTTTAATAAAGTCACATTCTTCAGCTTCACCCTTCACAGTTCACACCCACTAGTCTCCCACTCTCTCTCAGTCAAGTCTTCAATTCCCACTCTCTCTCCAGAGTCACAGTCTTCAGCTCGACCCAGAAATTCTAAACCAATCAATCAGCAAAGAAAAGGTGAAAAAGAATAGAATGTTTGAAAAAACGAGATAAATTAATTGGTGAAAGATTAATAGGCGGTTCTCTTAATTGATAGACCATTAACAATTTCCAAAACCTCCCATGTCTTCATTCGGAATAAAAGATCCAACCTTTCAAACTTCCAAGGTAAAAATCTCATGTTTTTCTTTGTTTCTTGATATTTTTTTTTCCTGGGTATATGTACATTCATGCAGTTTGAAGTTTTTCTACCAGATGGTTTTTGCTGCTTTATTGTGAGTAATTCTTTAGAAGGACTTGATTCTTTCTTTTTCTATTTTTCTTTTTTTGAAGTTGGGGTTTGTAGTTCCTTGATTGGGTATTATGTTATCCCCTTTGTTTTGTTTATAGTTTTGATTTTGTGGTATTTTAGGTAGGTTAATTTCAAAGTTTACATTATAATCACTTACATATGTGGGAATTTTTGCTTGCTGAAGTGGGTGATTTTAATTAAAATGGACACACTTGGGTCAGCTAGAGGCGCCGTGCAGACGGCTAAATCACTGACATTTTTATTCGTGTAGATTAATACTTTTCTGTATAAATATTGACACTTTTAAAAATTGACATTTTATTCGTAAAATAATTATGTTAAAGATTGACACTTTTATTCGTATAGATTAACACTTTTCTGTATAAAGATTGACACTTTGACCCGACCACACTATGTGGCCGATCTCACCCAAGTTTTTGTCTTAATTAAATTGCTTATATATTTGCAGTTTTCTTATGTCATCAAACTAATTCCATGAAAGGGAGAATTCTGAAGCATCTATTTGTTTTTTTTGTTCCCTTTTGTTATACAACCTCCGTCCACGATAAACGAGCACCACTTTCGGGCACAAGTAGTTTTAATATTTATATAATAAGTGGATGTTAAAGTGGAGTTTATAAGTCCCACTTATTGTGTAAAGTAGAAGATGCCCTTTTTTTTTTGGACAGACGAAAATAGAAAGTTTGCCCGTTTATTGCGGACTGTGTTAGTAGTAATCTCTTATGCTTGAAATTTGCCTTCTCTGCTTAAGCTTTAGTTCTTAGTACCATTTCACAAATGTTTCTTTTCTGCATAATAGAATGTTTAGTGTGGATTGCCTCTACCATTTGATCTTTAGTCAATCTAAAATTGTTCAGATTATGTGATTTGACTCTTGATTATTCAGGAAGTATGAGTCTTGTTATGAGCCATAATCAGCCTTGATTTCGGGCTATGTTCTTCGATCTTTCGACATCGTAGTCAAGTATGGTGTCGGAATTTAGGGCAACCTCTGCTCTCATTACTATCTTTTTTTGGTTGCTCTTCTCCACCCACACCACTCCATCCGATATCGAATGCCTCAAATCAATAAAGAGCTCGTTAAAAGACCCGAACAACTACCTAGCTTCATGGATTTTCGATAACACTACCCAAATCTGCAAGTTTACTGGGATTGAATGTTGGCATGAAGATGATAACAAAGTCTTGAATGTTCGCCTCTCGGACATGGGGCTTAAAGGCGAGTTCCCACTAGGTATATCCAATTGTTCTTCGATGACAGGCCTCGATCTCTCTAGCAACAGCTTGTTTGGGAATATTCCGAGTAACATCTCTCATATAATCGGCTACATAACTACTCTCGATCTCTCCTCTAACCAGTTCTCCGGAGAAATACCCGTGGATCTTTCCAACTGCAGCTTTCTGAATTACCTCAGGCTCGACAACAACCAGCTAACGGGCCAGATTCCTCCGCGAATAGGTCTACTGAACCGGATCAAGACATTTAGTGTGACGAAGAACCAATTGACGGGTCCGGTTCCAGTTTTTGTAAATTCCTCTGTTCCGGCTGAGAGCTATGCTGGAAATGCAGGACTGTGTGGTAAGCCTTTGTCTCCTTGTCGTCGTGCTTCGGTGAAATCTCATGCTTCCGCCATTGTTGGAGGTGCAGTTGGTGGAGTGACTATAGCGGCCGTTGGTTTCGCCATTGGTTTGTTCTTGTACATGCGTAAAGTGTCGAGGAAGAGGAAGAAGGAAGAAGATCCTCTTGGTAACAAATGGGCCAAGAGTATCAAGGGCGCCAAAGGCATCAAGGTAAATGCACCGTGCACGTATATGTAGTTTCGTCCTGTTGTTTTCTTCTTTCCTAGCATAATAACGCGTTGAAATTGTTTGTGTTTTCAGCTGTCGATGTTCGAGAAATCGGTTTCCAAAATGAGCTTGAAAGATCTCATGAAGGCGACTAACGAATTCAGCAACGAGAACATCATAGGGTCGGGACGAACAGGGACAGTGTACAGAGCAGTCCTTGAAGATGGAACCTCTCTCATGGTGAAGAGATTGCAGGATACTCAACACTCAGAGCTCGAATTCGCTTCGGAAATGGCTACTCTAGGCAATATCAAACACCGTAACTTAGTCCCGCTCCTCGGATTCTGCCTCACGAAGAAGGAACGTCTCTTAGTCTATAAGCACATCCCGAACGGCTCCCTTCACGACAAGCTACATTCCTCGAACGAAGGCGAAAAGGCTATGGATTGGCCTCGTCGTCTGAAAATCGGGATGAAAGCAGCAAAGGGAATCGCGTTTCTCCACCACGTATGCAATCCACGTATAATTCACCGCAACATAAGTTCTCATTGCATTTTGCTCGACTCCAACTTCGAGCCTAAGATCTCCGATTTCGGGCTCGCTCGCCTCATGAACCCTATCGACACGCACTTGAGCACCTTCGTGAACGGCGAGTTCGGAGATTTGGGCTACGTCGCTCCGGAGTACGCTAGAACCCTCGTAGCCACTCCGAAGGGCGACGTCTACAGTTTCGGGGTCGTGCTTTTAGAGCTGGTAACCGGAGAGAGAGCGACCCACGTGGCGAGAGCTCCGGAAAGCTTCAGGGGCAGTTTAGTCGATTGGGTATCGGAGCTCTCGGCCTCGTCCAAGCTTCACGACGCCATTGATGAATCCTTGGTGGGGAGAGGCTACGACAGTGAGCTTTACCAGTTTCTAAAAGTTGCCTGTAAGTGCGTGCTTGGAGCTAACCCGAAGGAGAGGCCCACCATGTTCGAAGTTTACCAGCTTCTTAGAGCCGTGGGGCAACGATACGATTTCGAGACGGAAGACGAGATTTTGGTGCCGACGGATGCCGGAGAAGTCGAGCTAGTCGAGCTCATCGTCGCTCGAGACGATGTACAGAGGATCTAGTGAGGAAGGTGTGGAAATGCTTGAACAGATCAATAATAATCCTCTTGTGGAGTTATATTTTTGTTTATAATTTTTTATGCAAGTGTTCCTTGTATCTGTTTATATGCAGAAGTACTTGAGCTTTAGAAGGTGAATGGAAATGTATATATTTATTTATCTCCAGTTTCTTGATGTTCATGTTCTTGAAGTACGAGATTGGAATGTCTCGACGGAATTGTAGATTGCAATTCTGAATTTTAACTTCATTAGTTAAAAATGAAGAAAAATGCTTAAAAGTGAATTAATGAACAACTTCTGATTTTTTAATATTCAAATTTGTAACATACTAATATTTAGAGTCTGAGAAAATGAATTCAAAAACAAATAATTTCACCTTCCGGAAAAAATAAACAAATAAATTAAAATTTGTTTCTTGAAAATAAAAAAGGCTGTGTATATATTGAAGAAAGCGCTAAATTGGAATAGCTAATTAAACGCGACTCTTTCATTTCGTCTTCGTACAAAAACTCCATTTCAATTCCAGTCGCTGCTAAACAGTGAAACACACACTACACACAGTAGTCCGAGAGCAGCGTACAGCTCCGGCCATGGAGAAGGAGAAAGGAAAGCACGTGAAACAGAAAGCTACACATGGAAAAGTTTCCCTCGAACAGTTCGTTTCCATTATGGCTCCTCTTATAGACTTGGAAAAGGTACTTCAATTCGTCCTTCTTCCTCCCTCTGTGTGTCTGCGCGTGCCTATATACGTGTATATTTATGTGTGTTCGTGCGTATGTTTTCTGATTTCCGCGACTCAGCGTCCTGTCCCAATGTTGATTGAGATCACAAGTTTGAGATGAAATTCGCTTCATTCATTGTTTTAACCTAATCATTCGCCATTTTTGTAGTTTTGCTTATGATTATTGACTTGAAATACGTTGTGATTATGTTCTACGATGATGAAATTTCCTTCATACGGTGTAGGAAGCTGAGATATCAATGTCAATGAGCTCGGGTGCTATGAGAAGCTTGGAGACTGCTCAGAAGAAGGGATCAACAATTCTCAATTTGAAGTGTGTTGATGCACAGGTAATGCTAATTTTAAAAATGTTTTTGCATTTCTTTTGTTTTGCTGGCTTTCTCTGAATGTGTATTTATAGACAGGGTTGATGGGTAAAAGTCTTCTCGAGTTTCAATCTAATAAAGGGGATGTGCTCCCTCCTCATAAGGTACTACTATTCTATTTGGTGCACTAGTTTTCTGAAGGATAATGCATTTCTATAGCATATGCATAATGTAACTATGTTTTAATATTTATTATCATAATGTAATTTTTGAGGTTCTTCAATTCCGTTTGACTAGTTCAGGTGGTTCTTTTACTTAAAAATCTCAGCAATGAATATGGCAATCTAGAATACTTTGTAGTTCCAATTGTTATATTGGTGCTTGGAGTCAAAAAGTTTATACAACTTCTTTGAGAAACCAGTTTTACTGTTTGAATAAGAGTTGGTGCAATGGTATTTATTTATTTTTTTACCTTGTTTAAAGACCTTAATCTATTTTGCAACTCTGGATTGCTCTGAAGACTCGCCTTTAGATACTGGAAACATACTAGCAGCATCTTGATAGCTTCTTTTGTCTTTGACAACTCTTATATTGTCACTGTAGCCTCTAGATTAACATTTTAAATGCTTTGCAGTTTGGAACTCATGATGTTGTGGTTCTTAAACCGAATAAATCTGACTTGGGGTCCCCTCCCCTTGGGCAAGGTGTTGTTTACAGAATAAAGGTATTGTATAGCTAGTGATATGTTAAGGATTATGTTATGCATTCTTATAATTGGTTATTTGAGTGTAAGTACCTCTTCTATTGAGCAGGACACATCAATCACTGTTGCCTTTGAGGATATACCGGAGGAAGGTCTGAATAGCCCCCTACGCCTTGAAAAGGTGGCAAATGAGGTATATCACTCGTTATATTTGATCATAGGATTTGTTCTATGCACCAGAGGATATTCTTAGGCTTTGGTGTTATGTAGGTAACATATCGTAGGATGAAGGAAACATTGATTCAGCTAAGCAAAGGTGTACGGACAGGTCCTGCTGCCGATCTAATTCCTGTTCTGTTTGGTGAGAGGTCACCAACTGTGTCGAAGAAAGAAATTAAGTTCGCTCCCATAAACTCAAACCTCGATCATTCACAGGTGTCCCAAAAATATAATCCTAAATATTCTTCTAAATCTTACCTATTTGCCTCATTCCTGTCTCTATGCTGATTTATATGGTTTTTAACCCTTGCAATATTTTATATTGTATTTTCTTTATAATATCGAAGTTGCTACTACCCATATTTGACATACTCATGTCATGAACATTATTGTTGATATTGACTGAGGGTCAGTTATATTACAGTGCGTCATGAGGTCATTTGTGTTGATGCCTTCTCATTTATGTTACTCTCCTGAGTCCTGCCGCAGATTATATAGTTTTCATAAATTTCCACTAAATAAGTTCTCTTATTTTTAAGAAAGGTGCTATTTCAAAGGCTCTATTATCCAAGGAGCTCTTTTTGCTGCATGGTCCTCCTGGAACTGGGAAGACTACTACTGTGGTTGAAATTATCCTGCAAGAAGTCAAGCGTGGATCCAAAATTCTTGCTTGTGCTGCTTCGAACATTGCAGTCGATAACATTGTAGAGAGACTTGTACCTCACAGGTAAAGTTTTCTATTTACATGTTAGAGTTTTAATTTGACCAGTGCACCTGATAGGCCTAATTGTCATAGTTACTTATCTTCCTTTCTGGTTGTAACAGAGTTAAGCTGGTGAGAGTGGGACATCCTGCTCGTTTACTTCCTCAAGTATTGGATACTGCTTTAGATGCTCAGGTAGTGTTTCTATCACCCTGTAAACAGAATCTGGATTCTAGAATGCCAATCTGTCGTCTTGTAATAAGTCGGAATCATCTATCTTTCTATTGAGAACTATCTGATTTCTCTTCATATTATTGATCTGATTTTTCACTCTGCTAGCTGGTCCTTCTGGCTGTAACTCAAGTTTCATGATTTCTCATCCACCAACTGCTGAATTGTTTAGTCTTATAGAGTGGAATCAATCATCATAAATCTTTGTTTCATATAGGTCCTGCGTGGGGATAATAGTGCCCTTGCAAATGATATTCGCAAGGAAATGAAGGTAGATGATTTTTAAACAATTTATGTTACCTCCTACTGTAACAATGATTTAATATATTACCCTGTCTCACCTATGTCATCTTTAATGCTTTTGTTAATTTCTGCAGGCTTTGAATGGAAAACTGTTAAAAGCCAAAGATAGAAATACTAAGAGAGATATTAGAAAGGAACTCAAGGTTCTCTCCAAAGAGGAACGTAAAAGGCAGCAGCTGGCAGTGACCGATGTGATTAAGAATGCTGATGTGGTACTAACAACATTGACTGGTGCACTGACTAGGAAACTGGATGGATTTTCCTTCGATTTGGTTATAATTGATGAAGCTGCCCAAGCATTAGAAATAGCATGCTGGATTGCTCTTTTGAAGGTATTTATAGAGTTATTGTTGCTAAATCTAAATGTAAAATTACTTAGAAGTGTACTATTTTGGTTAGAGTTTTTACTTGTCGGTAGATGATAGTGGGGACTGGAAACGAGAACTAGAATTGATGTCATTTTCCATTCATGCTCCAAGAGTAAGAAAATTCCACCACGTCCTCCTCTTCACTTGATGGGGTGGCAGGTGATTGGAGTATCTGAGATATGTCTATATGCAATTCTTGAGAAATACCAATAAGAATATATCCTTTTGCAGTGAAATCACGGTTGCACCCTAGAGCTACAATTTCTCCTTCCTGATGTTAACATTTTGAGACTCCCTAAAGCACCTCAATGTTCCTTTCCAGGGCTCAAGATGCATATTAGCAGGTGATCACCTCCAGCTTCCTCCAACAATCCAAAGTGTTGAAGCTGAAGCGAAAGGTTTAGGAAGAACCCTCTTCGAACGCCTTGCAGAGTTGTATGGAGATGATGTCATGTCTATGCTCACTGTTCAGTACCGCATGCATGAACTTATCATGAATTGGTCGTCTGAAGAGCTCTATCAAGGAAAGGTGCTCGTACACATCTTCATCGCTCTCTCTCTCTCTCTCTCTCTCCCTTTGGAAACAATCTCTCAGAACATAGTTTTAAATCAGACTTCGGGATTTGAGTGGGTTTGCTTCACCTTGCATGACAGATTCAAGCCCATTCAAGTGTTGCAGCCCATACTTTACATGAGCTGGAGGATGTCAAGAAGTCATCTTCAACAGAACCAACCATTCTTCTCATAGACACAGCAGGGTATAGTGTTCTTCTCCATCTGTTAGAAATGTTGCATGTACTGCATCAATGAGCTAAATGCAGAGGATTACTTTTGCCATTTTGGTAATGTTTAAGTGTATCCCCTTGTTACTAATGTCGTTAGCATTCTTTTCAGGTGTGATATGGAAGAGAAGAAGGATGAAGAAGATAGCACACTGAACGAGGGTGAAGCTGCTGTTGCTATAGCACATGCTAAGAGACTAGTGGAGAGCGGAGTTCAAGCTGCCAATATAGGAATTATCGCACCTTATGCAGCACAGGTTTCTTTACTTTGGTGAAATTCTAGATCTGTATCTAATCAAGCAGGGAGATAATGTCTGCAGTCTTTCAGGTTGTGCTACTGAAGATGTTGAAAAGCAAAGAAGACAAGCTAAAAGTTATGGAAATATCTACAGTTGATGGCTTTCAAGGCCGTGAGAAGGAGGCAATTATCATTTCGATGGTCCGGTCAAACTCAAAGAAAGAGGTAACAGCAGTGCTATTTGCAAAGTGATACATATTTGTCAAAGGGTCAAAAACTATGGAATTAAGATTCTAACCAGAAAATTGCCCTTTATCAGGTTGGCTTTTTAAGTGATCGTAGAAGAATGAATGTAGCAGTGACACGAGCAAGGAGGCAATGTTGCATTATTTGCGACACTGAGACTGTCAGTAGCGACAAATTTTTGAAGCGTTTGATTGAGTACTTTGAAGAACACGGTGAATACTTGAGTGCTTCGGAGTATCAGTGAGTAAATCAGGAAAATTCTGTTAGGAGGTTGCATTCCATGAACTGAAGCCATTTTCTTAACATTGTTACTTGCCATGAGTAGATCTTCTAGCACTTATAAATACTTGGTGAAGATATTGCTTGAATGAACATAGCATTCTAGTGATTTGTACAATAATTGGCACAGATTTACTCTATAATTATATACCAGGGTATGGCTGGTTATATCTTCTCTTTCACCGTGTACACTTCTAAAATCCTGCTGTATCAAATTAATTTTGTCACTTAGTTCGTCAACTTAGAATGGAAGTTGAAAGCTACTTGAGAATTTAGCATGCATCCAAATGCTCTGTTGGAACATGTACTGATGTCTGGTAGTGTTTGAATCATCTCATCTGTTTGTTGGTATAAAGAAAACGAAATTGCCAGAAAAGGCATGAAAAGGTAAGCTCGTACATGTTCTGTCTTGTGTTTAAGGGACTTCTTTTACTTACTATATTACACAAAATGGACCTGTTGCACATGGGCTAAACTAGTCTATATAAGTAAATATTCCTATAGTATAGACCCCTGCGATTACAAAAAAAAAGTTTCCCAATTCCCCTAAAAGTTCCAGATGGATGGATGATAAAACAGCTCTTCATTGCTATCATGTGTATGCAAAGTGCTGGTATCTGCTCCTAGATGAATATCTGCTTCAGCTATTTCACTCAGCGTATCCCAGTTAAAATTGTTAGCGGCAAAGGTACGAAATCCATCGTTTTCATCATCTTTAAACGATAATGATTCTATCTCTCCAAAATTCTTTGATGTATTACTCTCACATGGCTGATTGTTCTCACATTTCAGTACCCCTAGCTGCTGAAGGAATTCATTGAGATCAATCTGGGGCTTCACTTCAGAGGTAATCACTTTACTTTGAGACGAAAACTCATGATCTTTCTCCATCGCCTCAGGAATTTCTAGCTGTGGCTCCTCGTTTATAATTTGCACGTCATTTTTTGGATCACTGGATGATGAACTCGATGAATAATCCTGACCAAGAACCCCACTTTTCTTGAGTTCTTGCAGCCTTTGATGAATGACATGAACACTCGGCTGCGCATTCAGATTCAGCAACCCGGTGCTGGGCAGCTTCGAGTGGAAATTACTCGAAGGAAACCATTTGAATTTCTGCGACTTGCTCAAAGGATTGAAATTCGACCTCAAATGAGGCAGGTTAAGGTATGCCTCCGACCCATATAATCTTCTCGCAGCTTCATCATAAGCCATAGCAGCTTCTTCTGCCGTAGAAAACGAGCCCAACCAGAGCCTGGTTCTCTTCTTGGGCTCCCGTATCTCGGCCACCCACTTCCCCCACGTCCTCTGTCGAACGCCACGGTACTCGCACGTGGCGTTCTGCGGGCCCCCCTTTCCCCTCGCGGGCCCCTTCTTCCATGGCTTGAGTGGAGACTTTCTGCAATTCTCCATCAGTGTGTGTGTGTGTGTTTTACCAGTGAGAGTGACTGAGTGAGAAGTAGAAAGTAGTTGGGGTTTTGTTTTGCTTTTCTTGATAGAAGAGGGAATGAGTGGCGCGGGGGTATGTATAGTGTGTGTGAATTGTGAGTTTGTGTTATGGTTTTTTAAATTAAATGTCTTCACGTTTGGAGAAAGTATTTGAAGCCCCATGTGACCGTTTAAGCTCTCCTCCCTTGTTTTGGTTATTTCTAGTGTCAAGTGTCACTCTAGAGCGCTAGTATAGTCACATGTTTCTCTAGCTTCACTCCCATTTCCGATTTCCGATTTCGATTCGATTCCGATTCCGATCTCGATGGCTTTGGTCTAGGGCTCAAAGCGATTAATGGTCATGTTCGTAATTTCTCTGTTTTTAGCCATTATTACGTATCATGCTTAAATGTATACACTGGACAGTACATATATTTTGCCTCGTGACTCGATGAATTTTAACGCAACAAAACCACAGCTAAATCTGCAGTAAAATCTGGAAATAATAAGAAGTTAATAGCTGTGTCGTTTTGTGCAGCGATTGTAATAACGCAGCTCACATTATGAGATTGCATGAAGCCATAGCTCATGAATCGACAAGTGCAGCCATGCAAGCACGTGACAAGTGTGATTTTTCTTGCTGAGTTGAGTAAGTGTGCTACGACCACTGTAGAAGAATCCAAGGTTATTTATTTATATTTCAAAACTTCACCTGAAAAAGTAAAATCGATTTTTAATACTATGTATTAAAAAAGCGTATTACTAGTGCGTTTATTTTGATTCTTGAAAATCTGGTAATACAGTTAAAAACTTTGAATGTGTTCACAGTCGAGTTTGGCACCTTGGATACCAAAACAGAATCTAGAAGAGTTGAAAATTTTGTTTCAAGTGGTGGGTGGGGGATTTTTTTGGATGATAATACATTAATAATAAGAATAATTGTAAGAAAGAGAAAGCACCTCTAACAAACATATTCACGAGCCTGCCCAATTTCACATGTTTCTACGGAATTTCACGGCCTGCCTCATTCCCTTGTCACTTTAATCCCATGCATGCATCTCTCTCTCTTCGTATTATTCATTAGTATTTTTTTTTTCTTTTTTTGTTCAATAATGGAAAAATTCCAAAAAAATTAAAATATGTCATTTGCATTTGTCCCTTCAAAATAGTAAGTACTCTCTCCGTCCTACCTAATTAGTCCACTTTTATATTTATATAAGCGGTATAAAATAATAAAAGTGAACTAATTAGATAGGACATATAGAGTATATCGATCTGCGTACATGATTACACCTGAAATACGGAGAAGACCAAAGCTAAACCTGTGGACAAGACCGTGTTTGGCGGACTTGAAAATCTTAAAAACCAAAACAAAAAAAAAAAAGGGAAATCGTATTACTTGAATTAATTTAAAACCCAAAAGAAAACTAAGGGACCAAAAAGGGAAAGAAAATCGATCCTTCTTTCTCACACTCATCACTACTGTCCACAGACAGTTTCGATTTCTCCACATTTCGTTCTTCGATCTAATTTATCTCTTTCTTAAGCTGTTTATCGTTACAAATCCTCTCTCTCTCTCTCTCTTTTGAACAGTCGCACATTCACCAGTAATTGTGGACGATCTATTCTCCTAATCCCAGTTCTGAAGACCGAATTCTGAGGTTCTTGAAGCTCATTTCTCCCTCTACTACAATCAACCCAGAAAAAAAGGTTCCATTTTTTTTCCTAGCGTTTATTATTTCTTGGAAGATCACATCGCATGCATAAATGTCGGTTTCTTACCGAAAATCCCAACTCAAATATGCAGCTTTCTGCCGCTTGATTCCGATCACTCTGTTAGGAGTTCTGTTACTTCTGTTACTGATTAGGGCAAATTCAGTTGTCTGTTTATTTACTAGATGCCCATTTCACGATATTCATAGAGTTGGAGAAATCCACAAGAAACACAATCTTGATCTCAAGAATCTGACTCTTTCTAGAAGGAGCCACAAATACAATCTAGATTTCAAGAATTTGAAGCTTCCTAAGCAGAACAATTTCTCCATTTCATTACACAAGCATAATCTTTTACCTCCTAGAAACTTGGACCTTTACCCAAATTTAGGTAAGAATCACATAATCTTTGTTCTTTATGTTCATAATCGGCCCGAATATCTTCGAATCGTCGTTGATAGTTTATCTAGAGTAGATGGGATTAATGAAACTCTGCTTATAGTTAGCCATGATGGTTACTTTGATGAGATGGTGAAGATTGTTGAAAGCATCAAGTTCTGCTTAGTGAAACAGATTTTTGCACCTTATTCACCTCATGTGTTTCCTGCAAGTTTTCCTGGTGTTTCATCATCTGATTGCAATGGTAGAGATGATTCTGATGAGACGAAATGCGAAGGAAATCCCGACCAATTTGGCAACTACCGGTTGCCTAAGATTGTGTCCTTGAAGCATCATTGGTGGTGGATGATGAACACAGTGTGGGATGGATTGAGGGAGAGTAGGAAGCACTATGGTGACATCCTTTTCATCGAAGAGGATCATTTTCTATACCCGAATGCGTATAGAAATCTGCAGAAGCTTATAGAGTTGAAGCCTAAGAAATGCCCTGATTGCTATTTCACTAATCTAGCTCCATCCAATGTGGTCTCAAGAGGGGAGAGGTTCGAGATGTTGGTAGCCGAGAGAATGGGGAACGTGGGGTACGCGTTCAATCGCAGTGTGTGGAGGAAGATACATAGGAAAGCTAGGGAGTTTTGCCTCTTTGATGATTATAATTGGGATATAACAATGTGGGCCGCGGTGTACCCCTCGTTTGGTGGCCTCGTTCACACGTTGAGGGGGCCTAGAACGAGCGCTATCCATTTTGGGAACTGTGGTCTGCATCAGAAGCTAGGCAAGAAAGGGAAAGATGAAGGTTGCATCAATGGTGGGGTTTCGGCATTTGAAGTCGAAGAGATTGATAAAGTTGTCAACGTTAGATCGGAGTGGAGAGTGTTTGTGTTGAGGCAACAAGAAGGGTATGGTGCTGGTTTCAAGGGATGGGGAGGTTGGGGAGACTATAGGGATCATCAACTTTGTCTTGATTTTGCAAAAATGTATGTTTCAAGAAAGATAGTTTCTTGAATTTTGTTTTGTTATAGTTTGTTATACTTAGCAGAAATGAAGCTAGATGTTCAAGAAGAGTGTGTTTTCTAGATGAAATTCTTGTCCTTGATTGAGGATTAATGTTTCTTTGATGAAGATTTGAGAATATGCCATAGTAAAGTAAATGAATAGTTGAGAAAAGGAATGAAATATATTTATATCTAGTTCACATGAAAAGCTTGAATTAGAAAAATTGAAATCCCATGCACATTTTGTTGTTACTTTATGTAAAAGAGAGCTTATGAGTAACAGTGTAATTTAATGTTTAAAATTATTATAAACTTTTTTTTTCTATTTAAAAAAATTAAAGTAAACAAAAAACAAAAAGTCCCCTTTTTTTATTTTAAAATTGCACCAAAGTGCAATACAGGATTTTCACCATCTTCTCCATTACGAAAAAGAGATTGTGATTATGATTATGATTATGATTATGATTATGATTGTTTGTTTGATTTGGAGGTAATTAGCTATTCAAGTATTCAACTAACCACTTCAAAATCAATTACCGATTCTTACGGGCGCACGTAACAAACCATGCAACATTTCCCATTATAAATACATCTCTGCCGAAATAGTTTTTTTTTTACTAGTTTAGTGCCCGTCGAATTTTGACGGGATCCAATTTTTCAATCAAAATGATAGTATTTTAAAAATTCATTTAAAAAAATATTTTCTAGTGCAACACTCGTCGTAATTCGACAGAACCACTTACAAGTTTTTAATAAAATATACTCCGTATAAGAAATATACTCCCCTCAATCCACCAAAAGTTGTAGTATTCCGTAAAAAAAAAATCAAAAAATCATTTTAAAACTCATCATCAAGATACATGGAAACGCGTGTCAAAAAATAAAAAGGATCAACTTTTAGTGGACAAAGAGAGTATATAATGATTTTTACGTGATTGTATTGCGGCAATTTATAAAGAAAAAAAATGTGAGCATTTATTTTAAAAAAAGGATGATATAAAAAAATAGGTTAAAAGGAGACATAATATTTTCTCATGTAGCTATATTCTTTTTTTAATATCAAGTCATTCATTATTCTATGTAATTCAAAATTCGGATAAAGAGGTGTAACATTTCTCGAATAATTCGAAAGTTAAAAAAATATATTTAATGATTTGTTTTAAAATGATAGTATTTTAAAAATTCATTTTAAAAAATATTTTCTAGTGTAGCGCCCGTCAAAATTCGACGGAATCACTTACAATTTTTAAGTAAAATTATATAAGAAATATATTTCCCGTTCACCAAAAGTTGTAGTGTCCCGTTAACGATTTTTTTTAAAACCCATCATCAAGATGCGTGGAAACGCGCGTTAAAAAAGAAAATGATAAACTTTTGGTGGACAGAGAGTATATAATGATTTTTACGTGATAGTATTGCGGCAAATTTATAAGGGAAAAAATGTGAGCATTTATTTTTAAAAAATAGGTTAATAGAAGAGATAATATTTTCTAATGTAGCTATATTCTTTTTTTAATATCAAGTTATTCATTGTTCTATGTAATTCAAAAATCAGATAAAGAGGTGTAACATTCCTCGAATTATTAGAAAAATATGTCAATTAGGTGTAATATTTCTTAGGTAGCTGCTCATTTTGAATGTCAAGTTATTTTTTTTAACTCTTTTATATGGGTTATCCTATCGATTCTCTAAAAAAACCAATATGATTAACTTGCATAAAATATCTATAAATCAATTGAAAAGGTTATAAGTCCAAATAATCGAAATACAAAAATAGTATAAAAATAGAAAAATACAAGAATATTTCAAGATAAATAATATTTCTGAAGTCACTCATTGTTTACATTAATAAAAAAATTAGGTCAGAAAAATATGCAATTTCTCGAGTAGTTTAATTTAATTGCAAAGAAGTAGAACTTGATTTTTTTAATTTGTAATGAATTTAAATACCAGGACGAATATAATTTTTTATTTTAAGATTATAGATAGGCTGATTAGGATTCATTCTAGAAAAAATAACATCAAACTGAATTTGAAAGAATAGATAAATGAGGTCTAGCATTACTCGGTTAGTTTTACTCACTTTGAATGTCAATCAGCCCGTTGATTATTGTCATAGAAAAATAGATTAGAAGAGATGTGATTAGGGGGGGGGGGGGGAAGCTCAATTAGAGGTATGATTTTTTCGCGTGGTTATATTCATGTTAACGTAAAGTCGCCCGTCGTTTGATATAAATATTGATTGATAAAATGTCAAGCTACCAGTCAATTAGATTTTTACTTGTTTTCAATTCAAGTCGTCTTCTCTTCATGTATATAAACTTAGTAAAATTTTATTTTGAGATGACTCCATCATGTTTGAGTTTTCCTATTGATGAAGTTGTCTCTCTCAAAAATCGATTTGAGATCATAAATTAAACAAAAATCAATTTATTAATAAGACAAAATCATAAAATTAAACTTTTCAAAAATTTAAATATTTCTAAAATAAATTAATTCTCTGTATATATTCACTCTCATAATAGTATTATTTTATCTATAAAGGAAGGAAATAAAAAATATGGACAATTTTTTCAATTAGTTCAATATACTTTATCTATAACTAAAAGTTATTGCCATAAGAATTTAGTTATACGTATAAATATATGCAAATAATATTATCTATATGTATTATATATATGTGTATAAACACACACACACACACACACACACACATATATATATATATATATATATATATATATATTATAATAGTATTTGTAAACTATTTCACACCAATTTAAATAAATAAAAATTTAGAATATAATAATAATAATAATAATAAATGATTGAGTATAAATAATTGAGTATATATATAGATGATTTAAATTATAAGACTTCTATTCAAATTGAAATTCTATGAAGACATATATATTAATCATATTAATATATCGATTAATTGGCCAAAATTATGAGAAATTAACAAAATAATCAAGAAAAATCGTGGTTGATCGACCTTTATTTTGCTATTATATATATATATATGTGTGTATATTGATTTATTTAATGAATCAATTGTGCACTAATTGACTGCTACTTAATTATCAAGTGATATCCTCTGTACCAACTATGGTATACCAATTGTGTACCAAAATTGATTTTTCTTGATTTTTATTTAATTTTTTTCTTCAATTTTGATGTGATATGATTTATTCTAATATTATACTAATATCAATGGTTCATTAATTCAATTTAGGATATATAATTATTTTTAAATATTTTTCTTTATTTTTTAACTAATAAAATTGAAATTAAATATAAAAAAAAAAATAATAAACCCTAATTGGATGGGTGAACACTAGTCAATTAGTGTAAGGTTATATTGAATCATAATATCAAGAAATTGAATAAAAATAATAATATTAAATCAATAAATATTGATTTTTGTACACCATTAGTACACATTATTGGGGCTAGAGGATCCCAATTGCTTAATTATATATATATATATATATAACAAAAACATGAAAGTTGAGCGTATTATTATTATCATAAGAAAAGAGATAAGAAAATCGAGATAGTATCACCGCCGCCTGTAATGGCTTCCATACCACCAACAGCCTTCTGCCAGCCGCCGTCTCTCCGCCGCGGCCAAGAAGAAAATAAATCGGTGAGTATATATATATATATATACTATCTATCGAATTTTATGAATATTCTTCAATAAGTTTCATTTAACATGTATTAATTTAATTTTACGATTTCATCTATTCAATTAAATGTTACAATTATTTTTTAGCATTTAATCACTTTTATTAGTTATATTAGGTTGATAAATTCAAGGGGATTTTAAACATAGGCCACTTTTCTCTCCATATAGCCCCCAATTTATAATCTTAATCCTATATATTTGTTAAGAATTTAATGTTGGTGGCCATATAATCTTCTGGTTTTAAGGGCATGATTGTACATTTAGAATTAGATTATTTATTAATTTTATTTGAGGGCTATAGTGAGAGAAAGAGGGCTATGTTTAAAATTTTAAAAATTTTATTTATTATAGCAATTGAATAGCACTTGGGTCAGCCCGGCTGATGGTGAATAAGTTCAAAAAGATTGGCACTTTTATTCATGTAGATTAATATTTATCTACGTAAAAATTGACACTTTAGGCAGGCCGCAATATGAGTCCGGCTCACCCAAGTTTTTGCCATTGAATAATACTCCCTCCGTTTCACCATAAGTGATCCACCATTTTTTTTATTAATATGTGAGTTAATATTTTAATAAAAAGGGTCATTTAGGGTGAGGGTATTAGGTTAAACTACACTAACCATAATATGAGTAACCCTAATATGCAGATTCGTTCGAGGGTGATGACAAGTATAGATTCCCTTCCTGAAGAGCTGTTCCTCCAAATTCTTCTACTTTTGCCACCTGATATTGTGTACCAAATAGCAAGGTTTGTTTGCCACAAATGGTACAACATTATCCATTCCCATGATTTCACCCTCGAACAGATTTCCCGTTCTACTAACGGTCTTCTTCTTCAGCAAGATTCAGAATCAGCATCAGCCCCAATCTACGTGACAGCCATAGGAGGCCGAATCCAGGCGGCATCCTGGCTAAGTTGCAGAGGAAAAATCTTGGCTTCTGCTAATGGCTTGATTGTGGAGTTACACCACAACATCAATGGAGAACCTTCTCTTCATGTTACTAACCCTGCATCGAAGCAGCAGCCGTTCTTTCTCCCTCCGATTCCTACCGCTGGTGATAAAACAGTCTACCACGAAGCATGTTGCCTAGCCTATTCTTCTGCAGCTTCCATGGTGTACAAACTCACTCTACCGTATTCTGTCAACCACGGCCGCCCCCTAGGGTGGCTACCGGGGTGCTGCACGGGCCTACATATACTGACTGCCGGAGTGGATAAATCATGGAGAGATGTGGAGGAGGTCAGCAACTTAACCGACGAAGAAAGGTCGTTTTTCTTGTCGGTATCTCCGTTGCCTAGTGAGGGTTTCTTGCACTGGGTGGTAGGGATAAGAGTGTTGACGTTTAATGTGGAAACTGAGACATTTACATTCAATACTCTTATGGCGCCGGAGCCAAGTGTGACTGGTTTTAGTAAGCTTATTGTGCTATCAACCGGGAGGAATCTAGCTGCATTTCTTGGTACAGATGAGTTTTTTTGGGAAACGTGGGAGATGGAGCGAGAGAGTGGAGAATGGAGGAAGATGGTGGGTCTTGATGTCGACTTGAGACCTCAAAAGTCGAGGCTTCAACTTCACTATGTGTTGGGTAGTTGGTTGGGTTAAATACGCGGAGGTTTTGGCCTTTCGTTATTGGCATGGAAGCCAAAATTGCATTATTTGCTACAATCTTGATACACATGAAATCAACACGGTTGAGACGTTGCCTCAACTCAATACATATATTTGGATGTTCCCGCATAGGAACAGCCTAGTATGGTTGAGTTAAAGACCAAGTAGAAAGTAGTGATGTGTTTTTCATGTTACCTAAGCTAATATTAGTGATTTGCTAGAATTTTGATCTATGTTGGATATATGTTGGATTGTTTTACAATGATGATGGTGGCTATATATGGTTTATTTCTTGTTTTATGTTTTAGCTAAGCCATCATGATATATATCAATTAGAAGTCTATATGATATAGTATATGTTTCACTTATACCTAATTAATCTCCATGTCAATGATTTTATGCTATTCGTCGTGTTAATTAGCTAGTCAAGAAAGGGTTGCATTTTGGAGTTTGAAGAAAAGTCGAAGAGATTGATAAAGTTGTGAACGTTAGATCAGAATGGAGAGTGTTTGTGTTGAGGCAACAAGAAAGGCCTAGGGTATGGTGCTGGTTTCAAGGGATGGGGAGGTTAAGTTGGCCTTAGAGACTAGGGTTCATCAACCTTGTCTTGATTTTGCAAAGATGTATATTTCAAGAAAGCTTGTTTCTTGAATTTTATAGTTTGCAGAAATGAAGCTAGATGTTCAAGAAAAGTGTTTCTTAGATGAGATTCTTGTCCTTGGTTGAAGATCAATCTTTCTTTCCAAAAATACAATAAACTAAATATATATATATATATATATAAAGGTAAATTGAAGTGTAAATATAAAATATACTAGTAAATCGTCTTCATAAGTTCCATCGTCTCTTCATCTTCTAACTTTCCTCTATCATTTAATCCATAAGTTTGTTGAAATTTCTTCACAGCCAATTCCAAAACCTCCTCTTCTTCTTCAGCAGCACCATGGTCTTTGAGCAAGTGGGCCCGAGCCAATCCGAGAAAGCCAAAGGCTTCTAGAAATTTCTTAGGGTCAAAACCTTCCGGCCTGCTAGGGTACAAGGAAACACCGTTGCCGCCGCCGAAATCTAGATTGCCGCATCGAAGTCTCTTCATCTCCTCTTCCGTCTCGGCGTCTATTTCTCCGGTAACCTTGAGACCACTTCTTCCTTGGTACGTTCTGATGGCTAACTTCAAGATTTCTTCGACCGGAGCGCCGGCTTCGGCCTTGCCCCGAGCGTACCATAGATAACCGTACCTTTCGAGGTAGGGCTTCGGATCGTAATCGGCGTTTGCAGTTGCAGTCTTGTCCATTATGAGGTCGAGGACGAGCAACGAAATCGAAAATTTGAGATATGGAGTTTTGTGTTTTGATTAGAGATATGTGATTATGATGAGGGGTTCTTCTCTATTTATAGATATTAAGAACCCCTAGCTACTTACCAAATCAAATTCGAATCAAGGTGAATAAGGAGTATAATAATTCAGATCCTCTATTAGTATATGATTATTATTGATTTCGGAAATATTTTTAACATAAATATAGATTCTCGTAACCTTTGCTATTAAGCATGATGGAATTCGAAACAACTTCAAATCTTTGCTATAAATATCGATTTGCATGTTTTATTGATTAATTAATGTAGTGATTGTTTTATTTGATGCGGAGGTAATCTTTCTTTAGTAGTAGGCAGTAATTACCAAATCAAACAACCTTCCAAATTTAGTGTACCAATCATGTCATCAATCTTAACTTTTATTATTTTTATATTAATTTTATAAAAATTACTAGTATAATATAATAAGTCATGATAAATATTTATAGATATTTTTTTATAATTATATTCTCTAATTTTGAATTTATCAAACCTAATAATATGTATATATATAACTAATAAAAATAAAATTAAATGCTAAAAAAAATTATAAACCCTAATTGGATGGGTGAACGTTAGAAAATAATTATAAAATGAAATTAAATCATTATAAATAAAAAATATTTTAAAAAAATGCATAAAATTAGTCAAAATTAAAAATCCGATACACGATTAGAACATGAAAATAGGTATAGGGGATCCGAAGTGAACAAATACATGCAGCAAATCCTAGTACATGTAATTCTTTTTAAGGAGTTGGCTTGTTTTTTTTAACCGTTTGGGCTTGAATGGCTTGGGATCCTCTATCCCCAAAATGGTGTCACAATGATGTCCCAAAACTTAATTTTTATTATTTTATTCATTTTTTTTCAATTAATTTATTTTATAATAATTTTATTTAATTTTATGATTATTTTCAAGGGTTTACCCATCCCAATTAGGGTTTACAATTATTTTTTTTACATTTAATTTCACTTTTATTAGTATATTAGAGTTGATAAATTCAAAAATAAAGTATATAATTTTAAAAAATACTATTTTTTTTCTTATAAATGTCTATTATGATTTACTAAATTATAGTATTTTATTTTTATAAAAAATAATATAAAACTATTAGAAATTAAGTTTTGGGACATCATTTGGAATGATACATAGTTTTTAGAATAGAGGATACCATCCCGGCTTGAATGGATAACCAAAAATTATTGACATCAAAATTCATAGAAGCAGACTGGAAATTTTGGTAAGTTTCAAACCCTTTTACTTTTCATAAGGTTTTCGAGAAGCTCAAAACCATACTTTTGATTGTTCTTAAAACTCTATTTGATCTCCATCCTCTCTCTCTCTCTCTCTCTATATATATATATATATATATATATATATGCGCACATAGAAGAATTCAACCCTTCAATTGAGCCACTAATCTTGGAAGCTCAAAGCGAATGGAGTGGATCTCAGATCATACAGTAACAATTAATTATGGTGTGGTGAAGAATTTAATAAAACAATTGATTGAAGCACTAAAAGAGTAACAAATAATAACAACAGTTGCAACAAATAATACAATAACCGTAGAGCCATCATCTAATTCAAAATTTCGGAGATAAAAAAAAAAATGAAAACAAAGGAATTATAAAACTACGTAATTTAGTTAATCCTTGTAGTTCCCACGTGCCATCCTCTTCATACGTGCTATCGTCTCTTCATCTTCTAACTTTCGGTTATCCTTTAATCCACAAGTTTGTTGAAATTTTTTCACCGCCAATTTCAAAATCTCTTCTTCGGAAACACTATCACGATCACGATACATGGACAAGTGGGCCCGAGCCAATTCGAAAAAGCGAAACGCTTCTAGAAATTTCTTAGGCTCCAAATCTTCCGGCTTGCTAATATAGTACAAGTAAAGACCGGTGCCGCTGCCGAAATCTCGATTGCCGCATCGAGGTGTCTTCATCATTGCTTCCATCTCTCGTCGTCTATTCCGCCACTAACCTTGAGACGACTGACTGTGTCCTTCTTGAAACGTTCTGATGGCTAACTTCAAGATTTCGTCTACCGGAGCGCCGGCTTCGGCCTTTCCCCGAGCGTACCAAAGATAACTGTAACGTTCGAGGTAGGGTTTCAGATCATAATCGGCGTTCCCCATCTTCTCCATTGTAAAAGTAGGTGAATTGAATTCGGGTTGGCAGAAAATTGAAAAATAAATGTATTAGAGTATTTTATGGGGTATGATTATGAGAAGGATGAGTGCTCTTCTCTATTTATAGTCACAGATAGAGATTTCTCGCAACTCTACTACTACTACTTTTCTATTGAATCTTGTTATTAAGTTGGGCTTGGTTTCTTATAAATGAGTTGGGCTTGAATATCAATACCAATTGGCCCATCTATATAATCCAAATCTTAATTACACGGTCCTTTTTTGTTTTCCGAAATTGCACCAATGTAATTTAATGTTAAAACTAGATTTTGCACATGTGCGATGCACAGCAAGGGGCAAGGGGCAAGGGGCAAGGGGTATGATTATGTAATATTAAAATATATTATAAGTGAACTATGATTTATGAATACTGATTAAATTTTAATACTTCTTAATTAAACTATTAAAATATGCTTTAAGTTTAGGCATTCCTCTATTCCTCTCTTTCTTTTTCAGGTTGCTGTTTGGAAGGGTATTGTGTTCCTGCGCTGATGTTGAGTAATAAAGGGGCTGACTATTTTCTATTTTTAGACTAGGAAGGATTTGTATTAGCAGATTTATTTCCTCCACTTCCTATGTAAAAAAAAAAAAAAAAAAGTCAACTCAGACTCTTATTCTGTACAAGAGGGATTCGATCCCTACTTCATTGTGTGTCATGTGACTCTCCTTTAATTAATAGGGGAAATAGAAAGTTAGCTATTTTCTTGTTGGGTTCTTTGATTATTTTATTTTAATATTTCTTTCTTGATTTATAATTAATGGGGAATATCTATAGGTATATATATATACATATATCTTTATTTAGTGTATTATTCATGGCTTGGCCCTTTAATATTATAAGTGGGCTAGGCTCGACTTAAATACGTCAATTGGGCCTTGGCCCAAAAAAAAAACGAGAAGTCGATGACTATCTCTTGTTCGAGCTAATGCTAATTCGATCATCATTTAGCTAATGTGATCGAAAATAATAACGATCATTCATTTGAAAATTAATCGCTTATTCGAAAGCTAAATAATATAGAAATCAAGTTACTATTTGATTCTACCATCATTCCTTAATTGATCATTCAAGGAATTTAACTACTAAAAGTTGATAATAAGATCATAGAAGTCGAGTCGCTACTCAATCCTATTATTGTTCTCTAAATAATTGTTCTATGATTCTTGAATAGAGAAGCTAATGATATAACTCGACAATCAAAGTTAATTAACTAAACTAGTTAAGTGAAATACGGGGCGTTACAAAAACAAAAAGATGAACAACCTTAGGACTTAACTAAGTCATGACTATGAGGAGATGGATGTATAACGACAAAACCAGGATATAAATTTGCATGCCGCTAGGGCTGATAAACGGTAATCCGGGTTTACCGGTACCGTACCTGTAACCGGGAACCAAGAACCGAGTACCGGTTAATCTGGTTCTGGTCCGATAACCGGTTCCGCCTATGAATAATAATTCTAGTACCCGGTTAACCGGTACCGGACCGGTTTACCGGTTAAATTAAATTATTTTATATATTTTTATAAAATAATATTATATAAGTATTTTAATATAAATTTTATTGATTTTTAACAATTAAACATTTATTTTATGTTGGATGATCAACTAGAATTTTATTTTCTTATTTGAATTTCTATTGAAATTTTTGGATTTGTGATTTTTATGTATGATTTGTTCTTAATTTTATATTTGTTTACTATATTAAAAAATATAAAGTTGTGATTTTTCAATGTGTATTTGTTTTAGACATTAAGAAAAAAAGAAAAAAAAAACATATTTTAAATTTTTAAAGAAAACCGGTACCGTAACCGGTAATCCGGTAAAAACGGTACCGAACCGGTACCAGACCGGGAACCGATTTATTTATTCGGTTCCTAAAAAAATACTTTATCCGGTAACCAGTAAACCGGTACTAGACCGATTACCACCCCTACATGCCTCTTAGGCGTTTTTGGAATTTAAAGATATACATACATTGTAAAAGTACATAAGCGATAGTACATCATTGCTAAACTTGAAAACAATATTGAGAAAAAGAAATTCAAGGGATAGTTCACAAGGATTCAAAAAATCCTTGACAAAAGCATTAAAGTGTTAAACGATACCTTGTGTTGCGGATGAATAGAAACATAGAGTATAGACGCGAGGAGGACGCTAAATACCTGACATCGATAGCGGGGGAGGACGATCGGAAGGAAGTCGAGAATGGAAGTTCGCTCAAAAAGTTCTCGATGAAAGAAATCACCACTGGTTGCAGAGATAATTCTATGTAAAACGTTTTTAGAAGGAAAAGAGATAATTCTATGGCTAAAACGTGTTTTTAGAAGGAAAGTAAGTAAAGGAGAAGGGTGAAAGAAGTACGCGTCTTAGGCATGAATGGTAATTAGGTAGTACACGTTTACATTGTTAATTAAAAGAAAAGAAAAAAGAAAGCATGTTATTCATTATATTATCTCTATATAACCAGGGACGGAGCCAGGAATTTTATTTCGGGGGGCAAACTTTTCAAATATCTAAGTAATTAAGAGTGATAAATATAATACTAATGCATCAACAAAAATTCATATAAAATTGACGGATTTTCTACATGATCATTGATAATAAAATATGAAGACGAATTACCTTATACTCCATTAGTAAAGTATCCAAAAACAGTAAAATACCACTCCAATCAACTCTGCAAAAATAAAAGAATGCATATTATAACACATATCGTAAATAACTACTTAATATATAAAGTATAAAATAACAAAATCAATAAAAAGAAAATTCTCACTAACCTTACTAATTGTAGATCGTTTAAGTGGTACTCGTCGAGTCTTTACTGCATCAAACTCATCAATTATTGATTCGACATCAAATTTTTTAGCAATTTCTTTCTCGATGTAGATTAGTACTACCTCCATCTCATTATAATGGAGTTTATTTGACTCTCACAAAAACCAAGAAATGGGAGGACCTAAATGAATATGTGGTTATAATCAATTTTAAGAAGAGAGAGTTAATTATAGCCACAAATTTTTTATCATTTTAGGAAAGAGCTTCAATATAATAAGACGGTCCAAAACGGAAATAAGTTTCAATATAATGGGATTGAGGTAGTAATAAAGAAGCCAAAAAGTCATCTTCTATTTTTCTGCAAAAATAAGCTTCAATATAATGGGATTGAGGTAGTAATAAGGAAGCCAAAAAGTCATCTTCTATTTTTCAGCAATTACTTTCTAACCTTTTCTTCTTCTTCATAAGACCCCACCCAAACTGCACACGTGTAATTGGTAAAGTTTTGAGTAAGCTATGTTAGTAAATAAATTGGGCTCTCTTTATGGGCCCAATATAATATGCTTTAAATTAAATTAGTTATTACTAAGTTAACTAGAAGATATATATAAATATAAAGTGAATATATATAGGTAATTTTATTTTTTTTTAAATTCGGGGGTGGCGACCGCCACCACCAGCCTACTCCCCAGCTCCGTCTCTGTATATAACGAGTAGTACTCCATTATACTATATGGGAATTGAGCTCTTGAAGGAAAACAAACCATGCAACGAATCCCACTATACATATATTGCTTGTTTAATGTGTAAATTTTGAATAAATATATTGATTAATTTAATGAATCAAATTGAGCACCCAAATAAAATCAAACAGTACCACCAACAATCAATCAAATCAAACCAAGAATCAATCCAAAAATTCTAAGGAACAATTAAACCAAGAATAATAATCGATCCAAAATTAATCCAAAAATTCAAGAAAATAAAAATAAGAAGTAGCAAACCAAGACTCAATTGAAAAAAAAAAAAAAAACCCGAAGGAAATATAAAACATAATACTCCTAGGTTTAGCTAATCCTTGTACCAAACACCGGGCATCCTCTTCATACGTGCTATCGTCTCTTCATCTAACTTTCCGGTATCCTCTAATCCGTAAGTTTGTTGAAATTTCTTTGCCGCCAATTCCAAAATCTCTTCTTCGGCAACACTATCACGATCACGATACATGCACAAGTGGGCCCGAGCCAATCCCATAAAGCCAAAGGATTCAAGATTTTTTTTAGAATCAAAATCTGACGGCTCCCCTGATAACCAAGTATCCCGATAATCATCACGGTAGATGTCTGGATTGCCGCATCGAGGTCTCTTCATCGTTGCTACCGTCTCGTCATCTATTTCTCCACTAACCTTGAGCTTGTATCGCTCTTGAAACGTTCTCATGGCTAACTTCAAGATTTCATCGACCGAAGCGCCGGCTTCCGCCTTGCCTCGAGCGTACCATAGATAACCGTACCTTTCGAGGTAGGGCTTGGGATCGTAATCGGCGTAATTCGCAGTTGCAGTTGCAGTTGCAGTCTTGTCCATTAGCAACTTAACAAAATTAGAGATAGAGATATGGAGTTTGTGTTTTGATTAGAACTTTAATTTAGAGAGATGGTTATGATTATGAACATGAGGGCGGGGTTCTTCTCTATTTATAGATAGCTATTAAGGATTTGAGATATATATATGGATCGGAGTTAATTTGTGTTTTCTAATACTAGTATGATACTAATTAAATTATGTTGTTCACCGAAAATTGAAAATCGTTACAAGTACTCATCGCCTAATCCTATCATCAATATTGTTCCGTGGGTCCATGAGGTTAAATTTCAAGTATATGTCTCTTATAAATCAATGGGAGCACTAAAAGAGTAACGATTAATAACAACAGTTGCAATAAATAATAGTAGTAAACAATATTATTTCACCATATCCAGAATCAAAGCAAACAAAAAAGAAAAACAATCTAAAATCCCAAAAAATAAAAATAAAAAAAAAATATAAAACTTCGTAATTTAGCTAATCCGTGAAAATCCCACGAGCCATCCTCTTCATACGTTCTATCGTCTCTTGATCTTCTAACTTTCCTGTAACTCTATATCCGTAAGTTTGTTGAAATTTCTTCAAAGCCAATTCCAAAACCTCTTCTTCGGAAACACTATTAAGATCACGATACATGGACAATTGGGCCTGAGCCAATCCCAGGAAGCCATAGGCTTCGAGAAATTTTTTAGAATCAAAATTTTCCAGCTTGCTATGGTAGAAGAACCCACCGTCGTCGCCGTAGTAACCGCAGTAGTCTGGATTGCCGCATCGAGGCATATTCATCGACTCTATCGTCTCATTGTCTAATTCTCCACTAACCTTGAGCCCGCGGTCCTTTTGAAACGTTTTGATGGCTAACTTCAATATTTCGTCCACCGAAGTGCCGGCTTCGGCCATGCTCCGAGCGGAATATAGATGACCAAACTCTTCAAGATAGGGCTTCGGATCGTAATCAGCGTTTCTCGTATTCTCCATTACGGCAGGGTCGAGTCGAGGACGAGCAAGAAAAATAACTAAGAAAGTAATTATGGAGAAAATTGAAGGGAGAGTATGATCATGATCATGATGAGTGCTTCTCTATTCATAGATGTAGATTCTCGTAACCCTCTCTACTAAGCAAATTCGAATTCGAATTCAAATCAACTTCAAATCTTGATCTAGTACGTACTTATCTATATGCATATATCAATAATTACGAAATTAATTATAAAAAATATTTTATTTTATTTTTTTATTTTTATTTTTATTTTATATTTTTTTTGTGTGTCCGAAATTGCACCAAACTCCAATATACTTTTGATATTTACATATTAGCACCCCAAACATTTGATTTTGTATAGAGAGAGAGAGACTAAAGAGAAGTCAAACACAGAAGAAGTTGGTGGCACATTTGCCTTACTTGCGCAGAAGTATCTGAAGAAGAAGATAGGTTTGTGAGTAAAGATGCAGCCTCTAATAATCCACTCGATATGCTCTCTACCACCTCTTCTTCACTCGCCATTAAACACATGAGCAGCTTCGCGCCACTCATTTTCTCCTGTCATTATAAGTGAAAGATTTTCATTCAGCTCTCTCGAAGATCATCGTTTACGTAGAAACATTCCCGATGGAACTTACCTTCTCAGATCCTTGTCGAAGTGAGTTGAGAGCGACGTTCAGGAGGTCGTTTGAGAATGGAAGTATCAAAGACTTCAAGTTGTATGCCACTGTGAAGAGAACTTGAATGCATGCTGCCCTCGTCTCTGGGTCTGACATTGCCTGTGAAAATGTAGATATTGTAAAAGCTCGAAAAAGGGGAAACTTGGCGAAAACTTGAATCGACGAAAGAAAGATAAGAGTACCTCGATTGATCGGATTATACAGTGGAGTGATTCTCTTGGCATATGATTTCTTTCCACTTTCCAGAACCTTCTGGCATGCGCTTATAAGAACATTAGCCATGCACAGTCGAAATGTGAGGCAGACACCATTAGATTCATCGGTCAATTGATTGATCACGGATGCAAGTACGGAATCACTGGAAATGGCTGTGCCTGCAGTTGCACCAAATGTTCTTTGCTTCTCAGAAACAATATGTTCAAAAGGGAAATTTTCGAATATTCAAACATGAAAAGTGTTGGAAAAGTTTTTGCCTTTTGTGTATTCTGGAGCTTGTAGTTCTGCACACAGCATCAGAGCCAAAGAGTCTATGCAGCCATGTTGCGCTTTCGAAACTGAAGAAAAATTATGCAGAAGTCCGTGAGAATGAGGAAGAAACTCAGTAACAAAGGTGACCCAATCACTTACTTTCATCATCATCTGCCGATATCCATGACAGAACGACCTCTATTGTTTTTCTTATCCTGAGTAAATCGGGATGCTTATACGCGTTGTTGCCTCTAACCTAATCATGAGAACAAAATGATAATGTAAACGAGTTGTCATAGATAAAGAGCAGATTCAGTGAAGTATGATACTATGTCAAAATGGATGCTTCGAATGAGACCCTACCATAAGACATGTGCAAAGGGAGAAAAGGCAAACTTTGATCTTCAATGTCTCTTTAGCACTAGTGGCAGATTCCAACTGAGAGGACAAAATGGGGATAAGGACCTGCATAGACAGAACAAGTGAAACCGACTTAATTGAAATGATAATAATGCATAAAAGCCAGAGTGTGGTATATGTAAAGTTTACTCACTTTTAACTGGGAATTAAGTGAGTGAGGAAGAATTATATCTTTTATTAGTTGTATATGATGTCGTGGTTACCTCAGGTTGAAGTCTCCCACAAAGCTCCGCAGCAAGCTTCCGAACATCTTCAAATTCAGACTTACTCAAAGCCCTAAAAAGATATTAAATGCCAGCATCAGATATTTTCCCAAATCATAAATACCTTAGAAGTGTTGTATACTTTCATTTGTACCGGTTAATTAACAAAGCAGCAATACACCCAGTGTCCTCAGTGATGGAACCATGATTTGCTGCATTATGCAGATTTTTGCCATATACAAGAGGGGAATTGAGGTCATCAAAAACTCTTGAAGGAAGCAGTCTGATTATGAGCAATGGGCAGAGGCGAATAAACAGAAGCTCATGTTTCAGAGCCTCAATCTTCCCCGTGCTTTCTGAAAAGCCGTCATTTGCACTACCCAAGAAAAACAAGTTGAGAATTAATAAAACAAAGAAATAGATGAGTGCATGATAACTGGCAATTGTAAGAATATCTTAAAAAATGCACATCATATGCTTGGAGCAGAGAAAAGGATAACTCACTCATTCTGTTCTTTCATATACAATATAAGTCGATGAAAGACTAAATCCACAGCCTCAGCCAAGTATTCACTTATATGGCTCAGGAATCTGACAATAACCGCATTTGATGGTTCGGCTAACATCTTGTCTACAAGAGGCCCAACAATTACATGCCAATCTTCAACCTGAAAATTACCATGAGCATTATCACAATTGATATCAGAAACGAAAATCAGCCAAATGATAATGCAGAATCACATCAAGCAATACATGAGTTGTTATCACTTTGGGATAATTGTCACGTAGCCAATTAGAGGTACCCACGGTTCCGGAACCGGAACCGAACCGCCTGTTCCCAGTTCCAAACTTTCGGAACCGAAACCGAACCGGCGGTTCCACCAGTTCCTTAGGACGGCTCGGAACCGCCGGTTCCGGTTAAAAACCGCCAGTTCAGGTTCAGGTTCAGGTTCAGTTCCGGTTCCGGTGGGCACCTCTATAGCCAATGCACATAAATCAATTTCAGCTAGCAAAGATTTCTCTAAGAAATGTTGCAATACATTTCTTCAAGGAATCAACTACAAGACAAACGTAGTCGTATTATGCAACTTACATGTTTTGCCCACTCTGGAAGCAACTTGAGGAGCTTATCAGTATCCAGTGTTGATCCTGAAAAGCAAAGTTTCCTTTTTTACTAGGGTATTATTACTAGCCTTAACACTAGTAGAATAAAATGTTGAAAATTAAGCTCCAGATTTTTAAACATACCTGCTTTGCTACCAGCACCAGAATCTGTGCTTTGAGCAAGTTTGCTGCAAAAGAAATTGTTAGAATCGTCGGTTAGAAATGCATGACATGATATTGCAGTGGAAAAGTGGAAAATAGTAGTTTCCTAAAAAAAGAAAAGATAAAGTTATTATTCTTTAACATCTTATCAAGTCCTATTAGTTTGCATGGAAATCTTAATCTCAAGTATAAGATCAGGGGAAAGTTGAACAAAATGTGATCGAAATTAATCGAAGAACCTGAGACAATCAAGCAGCATGCACAAGATGTCGGGTTCTTCTTTGTGATTGACTAGCAAGGCTATAAGTGCATTAGCCGCTGATTTCTGAATGTTTTCCTGTGGTGAATAGCTCAGCTCAGCAAGCCTTGGCAAAACCAAATGTGGACCTGCAACAATATATAGTAAGTGATCATGTTGCAGCCACAAACACATTAAAAAATACGAGCTTGATCAGATTGGCTCGAAGGGAATTGCAATATTTCTGTCCCTAAGTGTGACACATTTCTACCCAATTGTGCTACAGTTTGACTGAAAGTGTGGTGATTAGTAAAATGCTCAATGTAACTAACCGATCATGGGGATCAAATTGGCTGCCTGATTTCTTATGGCATCATCTTCATCTCCAAGGCATTCTAACAAGTGGTTTGCAACATCTTGCCTGAATGAGAATTCAGAAATATGAGGACATAAATGGAATACAAATTCAAGAGAGGAAAATATATTTCAGCAACCCACCATTCCACTTCTGAAAGTGTGTCGACCGACCCAGAAGTTATATGGATTAGATCTGCCACAACATCAAGAGCATTTCTCCTCTGTACTCCATTCTTAGAGTAGAGGCGCTTTAGAATTTCATTCAGGCACTTCCCATTTGAACATCTGGCACGTAAAAAATTAGAGTTACTCGTGAATTTATGATGAGATGAACTACACTAGATATTCAATACAACAGAAACTACAAAAATATTGAAAATAAGAAGATTATACATTGAACAATATTCAGCCAAAAGCTTAACAATGGCTTTTGCTGCTGCATCTCGTTCATCCAAAAGATTCAGCAGCGTTGGCAGAAAAGCATCTATCTCTCTAACATCTCCAAGACTTCTCCTGGATAATGTATGGTTTGTCTTTAAGATTACAGCTTTTAAGATAATTATAGCTCCATCAATCACGTCCTCATCAGCACACTGCAGCTGTAGAACATAAGTGGCACTAAATGAGGCTAAATAAATATCAAATGTAATATGAGCAAGAATCATAAAACGAACAGGAAGTTTTGAAAACATTTCTCTCCAAGACTATCTATCAACAAAATGATCGCAAGTCCAGATAACTCAATATAGAAGTTCATAACAGTACCCGAGATATTAGAATTTCAGAAATTTGAGGCCCCAATTCTGCTATTGCGTTCTCAAACCGCTGACTATCTAGTCGGCCCAATAGAAGCATTAGGCAATTCAGGAAAAAATTAACGGTTTCTAATTTGCTGCTTTTGCCCGTATCAGGTTCCTCATCTTGGCTGTCTGCATAAAACTGTAAATGTTCATAAGAATATGAAGGATGAATAAGGAAACAAAAGCAAACGTAATGCCTACATGAAATACTTTTACCTTGATACCGGACAAATATTGGTCTAATAGTTCTTTATGCTGCTGAGAGAATTTGCGGTCTTCTAAGCGCATTAGCACGCCATAATGTTTCCAACAAGAAGAGAGAAGAAGCAAAGAACCGGTCTTCACCATATGTAACTCTGTCTTTCAAAGAGAAATATAAAAAATAAGAACGGAAGGTTGGGCAAAACAAATGGACAAAATACAAAACATGAAGTAACAACAAGACCTGCCTCTTCTTGGAAACAATCATATTGCTGCTTCAGCTCCTGCAGCCACGTACATACCCTCTTTAATCCTTCTGCATGCAGATAACGGCTTTTCTGGCTCCACTGAATAATTACATTTCAAAAGTAGAAGGGCACTTGAGTAATACAAATTATCAGCAGATAGAAGCAAAATGTAGATCCACGTCACAAAAAGAAAAGGACAAATTCCTGCAACTATTGGTCTAAACTTCTGTTGTCAATCACAGTTGTTTCAACTTTCAATCTATGTTGTTTAAGCTTGTATATGAAGCAAATTAATATACAAGACATCAAAATATCAAGAAAAAGAAAACCTTATTGGTGAACAAAAGAAAAGAAATAGAGTAGGGTCATACATCTGCAAGTTTCTTCACAAGATTTATAAGCTCATCGCCGCTATTCCAAAGAAGCAGCTTCAAATCCAACATGGAGGAAACTTCAGAAGTTCCCCTTATTGCACTGTCATTTCTATCCATAGTAGCAGCGTGTGACAACTTGGAAGGCTGACTCTTAGAACTAACAAAAGATGATGTTTGCTTTTTGGATATATTATTGGACGGAGGATCCTTTCGGGTCAATGCCACAGTAAGGGATAAAACAAAATCCGCTGCAGCAACTGCAAGGCGAGTTGGCAACTCAAATCCCTCCTTCATAATGCTACAATTAAAATGATCAAACAATCAGCCAGCAGCACTGACATAAGATAGATACCCATTTAACATTTTACCCCATCACAATTTCCATTACATGAGAATCTGAAACTACTGAACTCTACCGAGGACTGATGAAGAGTAGCAGACTGAAGAATAGGTCAACATACCTTCTGTTGCACATTATGGATAAGAGATGGGGGATGGAAGAACAAAAGGTCTTCAATATCACATCATGCTTCTGCTTTATTGCTGCACAAGTACCAAAAATTTAGTCGCAATACTTAACTTCTGGAGTTATTGATAGAGACAGAGAAAGAGAAAATATACAAAATTGCAATATTACCATTAGTTGTAAATTCGCCTACAATATTTTCATATTCGATGAGACTGCGTCCAAGAATGCACCAACCAAGAGCAACATAACGATCATCTTTTCTGGAGATTATGTCTGAGACATTCCTCAGAACTGCTTCCACAAAAATCTCATCTTGGAAAAGCCAATTCAAAATAATCAAAGCCTGGTTTCCTTGTTTCAACTCCCTCATTGTTAATGACTGAAATTATGACAGAAATCATCAACATTAACCAAAAAAAAGTATAAAGTTGCAAAGTAACAAAATACTGTAATTGTACATATAGAACAACTCTTTTGAGACTACAGAAGGAAAACTACAGAAATGAGTACACAAATTCAATCAAAATTATCCTAATTGCAGATATACATTTAAAAAGGAAAAAAAAAAAAGGCTCGATTGCAATTAACTGAGAATCAAAATAATAAGCAAAAATTGCCTACGTGCTGGAGCATGGGAACGAGAACGAGGTCCAGGTGATCGCCTTTTTCGGTAGCTTCTCCAATGTACTTGTGCAGAAACCACAGCGATTGCTCCACAGAAACTTACACATAATAACAAACAAACAAAAAATCAAAAAAAAAAAAAAATGAAATCAATGGACTTGTTTTTGCTGCTTCAGTAATTCTCTACCAGTGATTGGCGCGAAATCGGGAGAGGGATTGAGCTGAGAAATGGCATCCTGGAGTTTCTTCGGCTTCAGGTTGAGTAGAGTGGTCATGGCCCGGCCAACGGTCGCCGCAACAACCGGGCCCGTCTCCGAGCCCGGTCTCAGCCCGATCATCTCGCGCTCATCTTCCACCTCCATCACTGTAAGATAGAGAGAGAGGAATTATGGTGGTTTCTCAAAGAATCGACGGCGGGAGAATTGCTTAAGAGTCCCACCCCCACCTGAAGTAAGGTCAAATTACAAATTGGCCCTCAAACTTTTCTAATTTGTCAAATTTCCTCTCAATTTTATCGAATTACCCCATAGGCACCAAGAGTTTTATGGAAATGGAATAGATTGTTACAGTTTCCCTTTAAACCCCACTAAAACCCCCCATTTGTTCACGCCGCCGTGATGCTGATGCACCCGCGCCCCACCGCCCTCTGAGAAAACACCTAAATCGCCGTAAATGCTACAGGAAGAGCCATGGCAACAGCCACCACTGCCGCAACCCAAAACAGTTTACCAAAATTCACTCAATCGTCAAAATTTTGAACCAAACTACCGAGTCGTGTGCAATCACTTAGTCGAATTTACTCGCGGGAAGAATCTTCTCAGAGGCCAATCCTTTCATGCACTCGTTGTTAAATCGGGGCTCCAAATAGTACCACTCGTTTGCCACCATTTGATCAACTTCTACTCCAAGCTTCAGCTCCCGTATTGCTCGGAGCGAGTATTCCACGAAACCCAGTTCAAATCTTCCACCACTTGGAGTTCAATCATATCGTGTTTCGCTAAGAATGAGCTTCCGCTTCGCGGGCTTGAATGTTTCAAGCTGATGCTTCGGAATGATGGGATGATTCCCGACGATTATATTCTTCCTTGTGTGCTGAAAGCTTGTGGAATGAGTAATGATCAGTTCATGGGGAAATCTATTCATTGTTTGGCGGTGAAAACTGGGTTTGATGCGAGCGTGTTTGTGGGAAGCTCGGTAGTTAATATGTACGCGAAAAGTGGGAGTTTAGATGATGCGCGTAGGGTGTTCGATGAGATGCCTGAAAGAAATGTGGTATCGTGGACTACGGTTATATACGGTTACGCCCAAATTGGGGAGGATGCAGAGGCCTTGAGACTCTTCAAGGCTGCGTTATGGGAAGGTTTGGATGTTAACGACTTCACATTCTCAAGTGTGATTCGAGTTTGTGGGAGTTTGACGTTGCTTGAATTAGGGAAGCAAATGCATGCTTTGTGCTTGAAAATGTACTACTACGAAACCAGTTTTGTGGCCACTGCTTTGATCTCTATGTACTCGAAGAGTGGAATGATCGAGGATGCCTGCCAAGTGTTCGAGGAAGTTTTGGATAGAAATTTAGGGATGTGGAATGCAATGATGATTGCTTGCGCCCAACATGCTCGTACGAGAAGTGTGTTTGGGTTGTTAGAGAAAATAGAGAGCAACGGAATGAAGCCGAATTTCATCACATTTTTATGCATACTATACGCTTGTAGTCATGCTGGATTAGTGAAGGAAGGAAAGCATTATTTTGCAAAGATGAAGGACTACAGTATAGAGCCAGAAGCTCAGCATTATGCTTCAATGGTGGACTTGCTAGGTCGAGCTGGGAAATTGCACGAAGCCATGAAACTAATCGACGAAATGCCTATGCAACCTACAGAGGCCGTCTATGGAGCTTTCTTGACTGGATGTCGAATTCATGGAGATACAGAGCTAGCAGGTCCTATAGCTGATAGAGTCTTCGAGTTAGGGAACGTAAGCCCTGGTTTACACATGCTAGTATCCAATGCTTACGCAGCTTCTGGAAGGTTCCAAGAGGCTGCAATGGCGAGGAAGATGCTGAGAGACCGCGGCCAGAAGAAAGAAACGGGTTGGAGCTGGGTTGAAGAAGGTAACAGAGTTCACACTTTTGCTGCAGGTGGAAGGAGTCATGAGCTTTCGGTAGAAATCTACCGAAAATTGGAGGAGTTGGAGAAGGAAATGGAAAGAGATGGTTATACTATGGACACAAGTTGTGTGTCGAAAGAAGTTGGTGATGAAGAGAGGAAGGAGAGCATTAGGTATCATAGTGAGAGATTAGCCATTGCTTTTGCACTCATTACTTTTCCACCCGAAAGAGTGATTAGAATTATGAAGAACCTGCGCGTTTGTGTTGATTGCCATGTTGCTATAAAGTTTATATCCAGGTGCAGTGGAAGAGTCAGTAATTGTGAGAGATAACAATAGGTTTCATAGGTTTGAGAATGGGGAGTGCTCTTGTGGTGATTATTGGTGATTCGAACTTCGATAGGTGGCGTTTTCTTGAACTATTCGCGCAATTGATGTGAGATGGAGTCGAGGGCTGAAAGGGATGACTGAAGAATGAAAATGTAGTGACAGATTTGAGCTAGTGAAAATGGCTTCAACTATGAAAAGTGAAGAAGATCTGGGCTATTATCATTTATCAGCAATCACAGTTTTGAGAATGAGAATCAATGATTCATTTTCTTGATTTTCTCTGTACTTTCTCTAGCCATGGATGAAACTGGGAAGGAAAACAGATTCAATAATGTGGTAAGAATTCTTCTGATCTGCAGAAATGGACCTATTGTGTGCTATTATTGCAACTCTGTTTTAGTATTTTGTAATAACAATATTCTCAAATTTAAAATCTTGAAAGAGTAGGATTGTGATTATTACTTGGAATTTTATCAATAAAATTGGGATTTTACTTTACTCAAAATGGAGTTGATAATTTATATGGTAGATAATAAATTTTCTTTTATTTTCTGGGTTGGTAACATGCAGAAAGCAAGTTTACTTTATGGCCAAATACAACATAGCTGTGACATTAATAGCACATAATATGGGCAAACAAAGTGGAGTAACATTTATGTATGATATTGAAATGTGATGACCAATTATCATGTTTGTAGTCAATATCTTAACCTAATATTTGATTCAAATTTTGACTGATTCCTACTCTTTTTTGATCATATATATGTACCATTTATCCTAATTGTACTTCCTTTATTTTAAGGTAATATTTAGACATTTTTGGATTGGTGCATTTAGCTAATAGTATCTCGTAAAAGAAAAAATACTTCAAAATTACTCCATAGTCCATATTGTAAAACTCGTACTAAGTTTCGGTGGAAACGCGTGCTGAAAAGTCAATAAAGCAAATGAGACTAATACTACCTTCATCCCATTAAGTTAGTCTTATTTGTTTTATGCACGTATTTCCACCAAAACTTAGTACGGGTTTTAACACTCATAGTATCCTGTAAAAAAAACGATACTACAAAATTATATTTTAAAACTCATACTAGGTTTCGGTAGAAATACATGTCAAATAGTAAATATGACTAACTTAATGGGATGGAGGTAGTAGATGGGATGAAGGTAGTACTCCCTCCATTTCATGGAGAATGACCACTTTGCTTTTGGAACTTCTGGCACGTTTTTCCACGCTTCAAAATGATGGGTTTTAAAATAGATTTTTGAAGATTTCTTTCTTTTACGGGATACTACGTGACCACTTTGCTTTTGGAACTTCTGACACGTTTTTCCACGCTTCAAAATGATGGGTTTTAAAATGGATTTTTAAATATTTCTTTCTTTTACAGGATACTACACCAAAAGCAAAGTGGTCATTCTCCATGAAATGGAGGGAGTATTATATATGAGATACAAGCTTAATTGTCAGTTGATATCTTTGTGATTTTATTTTTTATTAATTATTTCTTAATTAATTCAGGTTGACTTTGTGTTTAGAGTCATGAGTCAGGCTCGTTCAAAGAATCAAGAATAGTACAGTACTTATGCAAGCTAAAATAATTAGAGTAATATTTCCTGGAATAGATTATGCGACCAATTCCGTCATTTATTTATTCTTTTAACCAATTCGACCTATAAAGCATTATTGAATTTATTTAAAATTCATATCACAATTTAATAATAATGTTACTTATGTATGTAGATGTTTCTGGCCACCTAATCTCTTAGATACTAACTCAACAACTTTAATTACTTTAAGAAATTTAGACATCATCTTTTTATTATTTATACATGTAATTAAAAGTGACATACAAAAAGCATAATTAAATTAGTCATAAATGATGACAACAATATTTGCCTTCCTCTAGGCTATATAGCTACTCCCCAACTTTTCCCCCAACACCTTTTTCTTGATTTTCTATAATATAATATGTTTTTAATTAGTTATTAATCTTGTTTAATTATGGGAAGGAGTTATCTATTAATATTTTCGAAAAAAAAAAGCTTAATATATTTTCTTGGTAATTTATTTATGTTTTTCCTTGGAAAAAAAAGTCATACTAATAATATAAAGTTAGGATTTTAGAATACGACGACTCGGATAAAATTGATGGCGACATATATATTATATAAAACATAAATATTTCGTCGTCTTCTTACTTTTTCTTTTCATTTTCTTTTCTTCCCATATTTTGAAAAGGGAAAGACAAGTCAGATTTGATTAAGAATCGTTCATTTAGTCTTATGTCATTTTCTCATGCATTGTTGTTATCGCAATAAGTTAAAAACTTTGATTGGACAAAGAAAAAGGTAACTAAGCACGGAGCACCGAAAGGATGAGATAATAATGGGAATTTTATGTTTTTTTTTTGTTTTTTTTTTTTAATTTTAGATTTCAAGAAAATTGCTTGTGGAAAATATGTGAATTTTCATCTAATAGTTTGGATCCCCTTATTTTTGGTGAATTTCAAGAAAGCTTTAAATATATTATTCATTTCAATTGATTGCATTATTTTTATCTTGTTAAATTTGCTAATAAAGTTACTAATCAAATTCAAAAATGTTGTGATAGTTAATAATTACATCAAGTACATCAAGTCAAAACGAAATGTTAGGAATAACTATACTATACCTAGAAGAAATAGATTGTTAATTAATTATATATCAACATTTTGGTGCATAAAATAATAGAATCATTTGCCTTATCAAAATCAGATCATGTCATATTCGATGCTCGAATACAAAATAATATTATACTCAACGCAACCTTCATTTAATTATAAAAGACCTTCATAAATAAGTTTCCCTAAAGAATAAATTAAATACTTTTCTTTCCCATTCAATTATTTATCCAATCCCAATCTCATATTCTCATCTCCTCAACACTCAAATCTAATTGTTGGGATCCCAATAAATTAATCTTAGTTGAGGTTCCAATGCTTTCTTGATAATCCCACTTATATATAAACATTTACCACCACCACAAATATATTATTAATTTATGTACACTATTGCAAAAATTAATTTAAATAATATGCTTCAAGAATAGAACCCAATTCTTTTGCCACCTCAAAATCATCTATTATAAAATTAAGTAGTTTCACATGACAATTACCTAAAAATAAGATGAAATAAGAACACAAAAGGAATTAAAGAATCCAATCCACCTAAAAAAAATAGCACTATTAATAATGAAAAATCAGAAGAATAATTCCAGCACGGGGCCAAATTCTTCTCTCTTTACTCAGAAAGGAAAGAGACACACACCAATTGTTGTGTGATTAGATAATGCTTAACAAATAAGTCTTCTCCTTTCACCACTTTCACTTTCCCATTCTGCCCCTCAAAATATTACCCATATATCAAATTTATTTCTTCCCTCATTTACACATGATCATTTCAACTTTGAAAAAATAGCAATCAAAAGAGCTACAATACATTACTCCATATATTTTCTCCCATATCTAATATATAAAACCTATAATGGAGTGAAAATCCCATGTAACATAAAGGTGAAAGCATCAAATAATAGTCAAGATTCATGCCATGCATTATCATGATCATGATCATTACCACCATCATCATCCCTTCCAAATGAAGTTTCATTATTCTTCCCAAAAAAGAGAAAAAAAAGAAAAGGAAAAAGAAAAGAATAAATAGCTGCATTTTATATCAATCTACATCAACATCCACATCATCCATGGACTCTCAAATCCAACTTTTTGGCATGGAATCCACTGATGTAAGGTTCCATGCCTTGTTGATAATCCACTACTCCAAATAAACAAATGCCCATAAACATATAGGAAACCAGCACTAAAAACACATAGAGATGTAAAGGGCATTCAAGAAAGTAATAGATATTCTAAGCAAATCAAGAATTTAGCATAAAGAAGGAAATTCCAAAGAACAAAGGGCATAACTAAAACGAAAACGAGAAAACGAATCACCCGTTATCTTGATGTTACATCAGTGATCGATCAGATAAGAGTTCTTTCATGGCTTCCTTTCCTTTATCCTGAAATGAACTTATTCCAAGTCACAACAACAAAAGAAAGACTACTTTTTTCTCGACTATGGCAAGAAGGCCTAGGAGCACGTCTCTACGAAGGCAAAAGTAGTTACCTTAAGAGCTGATTTATAATGGTAATTAGCTACATAAGAACCTAAGAGACTAGAAAAATCTTATATTTCAGTAACTGAGAATAGTTCTTCTCTAAAACCGGGCGTTTCTTCAATCACCCCAGCAACTACGTACTCATTCTTTGCAACATCTAGTTTTAAAGAATTAATAAAAATAGCAAAAAAAATATAAGAAGACTACTAGTTTATCCTTATACTCGGAGCATCGTCCTTTCATGGCGCTATACTGCCTTCTTTTGCTAAATCTTGCAAACAACAGAACCCGAAACATAAAGCTCGGAACTTGACCAAAAATCTTATCAACCGGACCTAAAGGTTAAGTAGAAAAAGATTCCGATTTTCACTGAGCCATGAGCTGATCAAGCTGCATTTGCTCAATCCATGCACCTAAAACAGATTGATCAACTTGTTCAATCTTGTTACTCAAATTCGCACCTTCGACAGAGGATGATGTGGCCGTAGTAGTATCTGTAGCGTTAGAAACTCGAGGGGCGGATTTTTCCTTCGTTTCCTGTGGAGATTCTTTGACAAGAGAATGAACCCAAGATAAATCGGGCTCCTCGCCATTGTTGAGAAGCTCGAAAGAAGACGATCTTTTAAGCTTCCCGAATTCATCAACGTCGACTCCCCACTCCGGTTTCCCGATGGGGGACCCCCATTTCGACCAATTTTCGTCCATTGAAGCAACAGCAGCTGCAGCATTCGAGCCAAGATCTCGTGAACTCAGGCTTCGAAATTGGTGGTTCTGCTTTTCTCGAGCTAGCATTGAGACACGTGCACTCATTGGAGATATGGGCTCCACAGCTCGAGGTGACATTCTTCCGGAAGATGGAACTCCGAAATTGGGCCCCTGCTGGAGTAGAGAGTGATCGACGTTTCTTGGCGAAAACGTCGTTTTAATTGGAGAAAGCATGTTCTGCTGCTGGTGCTGGAATTGGTTGAGCACAGCTGACTTGTGTGTAGGCGAGTAAACAGCTGAAGCTAACGATTGATCCGAAAATCGAGGAGACGAGCTCTCTGCAGAAAAAATATCCTCGAGATTCGAAGGAGTTAGAGTTTTGGGACGAATGTTACGGTTCAACATATTAGTACTAATGCTTAGTTGCTGCTGGAGATCGATATCTCCAAATAAATTCAACTCTTCGTGTGGAAGAATGTCTCTAGCATGAAGAGACGAGCGCAGTCGACTCGATTGAAGGTTGCTTCCGGGCAAATGTAGTGATGGAACATTTTGCTGAGGTGGCCAACCTTGATTGTTCGAAATCCCATTTCCAGAAGGAGACATAGGTGGAGTGAATGAAGAAGGTGAATTAGGCAGAAGGCTCATAGCTGCAGCAAAATCCATGGCATTCGCAGCGTTCGATCGGGGAGAAGGAACAGCGGAGCCAGTCGAGACGTACAAAGGTCGAAGCTCCTCTTGTGTATGAGCAAAGAAGCAAACTCTTCGATTACAGCTAGTCCCATCTTTGCATAGTCGAGTTCTGTACTGAGCTGGATGTAGCCAGCACTCGAAAACTCCATGAGCATACTCACACATGTCTCCTCTTCGACACGCCCCCTTCCGAAAATCGGGACACGGCACACAGCTGTAGTGGAATTTCCTTGGGTCCCGTCTACGAGCATTTTCTCCAGGATGAACAAAAGGGCACTCGGTCCAATCGTGCGAGTAGGCTCGTGAGCAAGGTCGAATCTTGAACGAAAACATCCGGAATTCGTCTGTGGAGTAGATGCTGTTCTTGATGTCCGGCAAAGAAGGGTCGATAGGGTACTCTTTCTTCTCCGGTGCAGATGAGGCAGAACCACCATTGATACTCTGAGATGGCGGAGAAAGTGGTGGAGAGTCGTGACTCGAAGCACTCGAAGCATTCATCAAGACTCTGAGTTGATGATCATCCTCCTCCTCGAAGGAATTTCCCATGGTGAGCATCATTTCAAGTGTATATTTCGCCCCTTGCAGCTTCGGAGAAACGACGATAACATCAAAAGGGCGGCGTCCATTAGCATCGGTTAAATTCGGATCTGCACCTGCAGTCAAAAGTATCTTCACCGCATCAACTGAATTAACCGATCCACCAGAGGCAGCACAGTGAAGAGCTGTGCTATTATCCACACCACAGTTCCGATTCACATCAACTTCAGAGAAGGAGACGATGATCTTCATCACATCGATGCTGCCGTAAGTGGCAGCCACCATCAACGGAGTCAGATGCTGAAGAACCATCTGGCTCGAGCCATTTTGTCGACCATACCACAGCCCAACCTCGTCTACACTTGAAGGCTCACGGTCAATATACTTCTTGAATTCCTCCACATCATTGTTGGAAGCTAGTTCAAGCAAGCTCGTAAAAGCATCTTCAGTTTCGACATTCAGAAAACTAACACTCATAATTGCAGAGAGCCTATTGTCAAATCCAACACTAGTAAATCTCGTATGTGATTCGGTTTCAGACATCCATCTAGATGAGATAAGAACACAAGAAAGTCCAGTTTCAGAATCAGAATAAGTAAGAGAGATTTGATAGAACAAAAGGCTCAAAGCTATCAGAATTTAGTGGCTCAAGCAAAAGAGACTTATTTATAGCAGAAAAAAGAGAGAAAATGCTATTTTTTTAAATATGATAGAAAGGAATAAAGTGTATTATTCATTCATAAAGGAGTGAAGGTCGATCAAATAGCACCATATTTGCACAAAAAACAACCTACAAAATCTAGTAAAACAATATATCATTTTTTGGAAAAGTTAGTTATTGGTAAAGTCAGAAATTATATTCCAATAATCAAGAAAGTAAATGATATTTCAAAATTTGATCATTTGCTGCATATACTCATCAATCCAGCAAGAAACACTAAAAATATCAAATTTATCTTCTTTTTTTGGAATCTCTAACTCTAAGCATCTAAATAAATCCTCCAAGTTCCAATAAAGTTATCTGAGTTAACTAAACTGCAATTGAAATCTTTATTCAATTATCAAATAACCAGAAGAAAAAAAAAATCACCTAAGAAACACCAGAAGAAAAAGGAAAATACCTAATTCTGCAAAATCCCAAACTAGAAAAAAATAAATGGAAAAAAATAAAATGAAAATGAAAATGAAAAATAACAATACCTAGAATCCTTGTATCATCATCATGCATGCCATTAAACTCAAGCTCAAAAAATCTAAAATTAATCATTTTCCAACACAAAACAAGTTTAACAAGGATCAAGATTGAAACTTCATAAAGCGTAGAGTACAAACACTAACTGCATACTGCACAAAAAAAACAAACTAAAACTGTAAAACATACGAATACACAAACTTCTCACACATAGAACTATAGAAGAAAAACCCAACAAAGAAAACATCGAAAAAAGCAAACTTTCTCACCATTTAATATCAAAACTCAAGAAAGGAAGAAAAACATGGAAGCTTCCAAGCAGCAGCAGCAGCAGCATCTTTGCTGTGTATATACACTAGAAATCAACCGTATATATAGGTATAGAGGGGGTTAAACGTATACGGGGAGGTGTATTTACAGATCTAGAGAGAGAAAGTGAGTGAGGGAATGAGAAAGTTGTGACAACAAGAAGAAAGAGCTTCTTCTTCTCCCCTCTTTTTTCTTCGCCATTTTCTATGTTTAATGTTTTTTCTTCACTCTCTCTCTATTTTCTCTCTCCCTCTCTATGTAATAAATCAAGAGGCATGTCATACCAATATTTGTGCTGCATAATATAAAATAAAATAATTGAATACTATCATCAAGTGGACTAATTTGTAATTTTTCAAATATCCGTAGCTTTTATTTAATGTTATTTATGAATATACTTAAAGTTCTACATAGTTAGAGCAAATTAATTTTACATCAAAAAGAATTTTAAAAAAAAAAAACTCTAATCGCCTGCATCTTTGAGTTCTCACTTTCCATGGAGCTCATCAATCAAATTATTTTGGCCTATTTTTATTTGTAGAAAAAGCAGAAATTTAAGAAATCTTTTAGCTAAAAATTCATTTACAATTACAACCAATCTCCACCACTAAAATAAAATGATTTAATTATAGTTTGTAACTAAATGAATTAATGAAAGGTGCTTATGAGTGATACACTGAAGCTGTGCTATCTATTTTTTATTTTATTTTGTTAAAGAAAGCAACAGCAGTTCTAGTATATCTCACTTTTTTTTATTAAAAAATAAAAAGGAAAAAAGCACTATCATTTGTTTTAGATTATTGATAAGTGAAATATATCAAAAAGAAAAAGCCCATCTTCAAAATTATATTATGCTTTTTTATATACATTTTCAATTCATGCAAGCATAAAACATCTCTTCAATTTTCAATCCATAACACTATTAAATGACTATTTTCTTTACCATACAAAATATATTAGCAAGTAAAATAAAATAAAAAGAAGGCGTTATTAAATTGTTAAATTCTAAATTTTTCAATCAATGATTCATTGTTTTTCTACTACCTCCATCCAATTACATTAGTCATATTTATTTTTTAATTTTTCGGCATGTTTTTCTACCGAAACCTAGTACGAGTTTTAAAATATAATTTTGACTTATTCATTTTTTCACATGGTACTATGAGTGTCGTAGTATCCCGTGAAAAAATGAATACGTCAAAATTATATTTTTAAACCCGTACTAAATTTCGATAAAAAAGCGTGTCGAAAAATTAAAAAGCAAAGTGACTAATATAATGGGATTGAGGCGCTACTTTGTTACTTTTTGGTTTTGTTAGATTGACTTGGTAGATTTTGTAATAACGTAGGGTGCGTAGCACCTGATCTTAACCCATAAGTTCCATTTACTGTTTGGTGGAATTTTAACCAAATTCACCCCACATGCACATGCAGGTTAATTTCGATCCAATTTCCATCTTTATTTTTTATTTTAAAAATTGTAATACTCTCTCCATCCTCCATTTAATGACTATTTTTTTTCAGCATGTGTAGCATACATTTCCACGTTTATCGTTGATGAATTTTAAAATGAATTTTTGATATATTCTTTCTTTTACGAGATAAGAATATATCAAAAATTCATTTTAAAATTAATCAACAATAAGCGTAGAAACGCGTGCCACATATGCTGGAAAAAAAAATCACTAAATGGAGGACGGATGTAGTAGTTAATTAGTAAGTACACCTGCTGACATCGACGGTTGATAGTAGTAATAAATTAGATAAGTTCAGTTTTGTGAAGATTTCCATTAGTACTTTATTATTATAATTTCTTCATATTAGAATAATTTTAAAGATTGACAAATTGGGAATTATTTACTCTGGATAAATGAATTACTTAAAAAACAAGATATACTCAGAAAATCAATTAATATATGTTAATAATATTTTGAATTTGTAATTCAATTTAGAGCACCACAATTGTTATTAATTCGAACAAAACAAAATGTGATGGTGACATGGATGGTCAAGAGATTTTTCACAATAAGAAGTTGTAATTAATTAATAGTTGTTGATCTTTTCCATTAATTACCTACTCTTTCTTACCATCTAAGATTACTTTATAATGTGTTATATTTTAGATATAATATACATTTTTGCCCAATTTGACTTTGTAAAATCAATTTTAGTTTTGGAATATAATTTACACAAAAAATACCTAATTTTTACTTTGAAGGACAAAAATGTCCTCCCTTCTCCCTTAGGGTTGGTAAAGTAGCAGCCCAGTCCAGTCCAGTCCAGCCCAACCCACCCGGGCCGGGCCAGCCGTACTAGCCCGGCCCGACCCAGTTGGCCTGGCCCGGCTCACTCTGCCCTGGCCCGTCGGCCCGACCCGCTAGTAAACAATACTAAAAGAACATAAACGTACTACGTAATCAGTTACAATTTGATATTATCATTTACCACTTACCACTTACCGGTAAACAGTATTAAAAGAACATAGCGTATTGCGTAATGCAATTACAAGTAAACATTATTCGTTTACCACTTACCGGATAAACAGTACTAAATAATCATAAACTTACCGTGTAATTGCACATTTCGGAAAGAAAAAAAAAATTGGATTAAATTTTTCGGGCCGGGCTAACCGGATCAGGTCGGGTCGGGCTGAACTGAACTGACCTGGGCTGGGAGAGAGGGAAGGGGAGAGAGTGGCAATGTGCTCAAAAGTAAGGGTATTATTGTCCACTCATAGCAAAATTGGGTAAATTTTGTGTTTTTTATATTCCAAAATAAAATTTGATATTATAATGTATTTTGGGTGAACTTTAAAAATACCTAAAACAAATAGAAGTATAAGTTTTATACCCACAAGTTTAAAACTATAAGTTTTATACCCAAAAAGCTATGAAAAGACAAAAATAGCCTTTACTTTTGGGCCCACTTGTAAGTAAAGTTAAAAAATATATTGTTTCTTTCTCTTTACTCGGTCGGCTGTTTTTCTGAATTTTTTCAATCTATTTCTTCCAATTCAGTTCATGAGACCGTGTAAACATAAAAAATTTTCCAAAAAAAATAAATAAAAAATCGAGAAATTCATTTATTGACAACAACCAAATCAGAAGAAATTCAGTTACAGTGTTCTACATTTATTGACGAATCAGAAAATTCAACAAAATGAAACAACAACAAATGTGTAACGCAAATTTATAAACATTGAAATTGTAGAGAGAGAAATAATCGAAGTTCCTCTAGTTTTATGCAATTTTGGGTGTGAATTTGGTGCAATTTGGACGCTATTTAGCTGAAACTAAAAAGGTACATTTCAATTTTGCATATTTGTCGTGGTACTATCTATTAAAAAGTGCATAAATTATTCATGTTCTTGTTTACACGGTATAAATATATATTACACGGTTGAAATTATTTTTCTACTATATGATATTTTATGGTCTTGTTTAACATATATTAAGTAGTTATGTTATCCTTTGAAAAATATATTAGTTGATAATCATGATTAAACAATGAATAATTCGGTTTTGAAGATATGAATTGATTGTAATTATGCTTACACGGTTTAAACCATAATAACCGTGCAAATCATTTAAATAAACACGGTTTAAATATTTTACACGGTTAATCTGCTTTTACACGTTAATTATTTCATTTTTACCGTGTAGAGTAAGTTATTACACGGTTTTATGTTAATTTTTACCGTGTAATGTTAGGTTACACCGTGTAAATAGATTAAACCGTGTAGCTGCATACTTATTACAATTTTAGTGTTTTTGTTTGTAATTTGACTTAAATTTTAAATTTTTTGGTTCACTTTGCAGTGATGTCTCAAGTAAAAATATTTATTCGTCACGGTGGGCATTGGCAGAGAAGCACTTATGTAGGGGGCGAGGGTGTTCTAGTACATTTGGCCATGACAGAAATTACCCGTGACAGTCTATTACAAGAGATTCGTGATCAAACAGGCGATGCTGAAGCCGAATATATGCTCTACTATTTGACTGATACAGGCGATCATGGAACGGTTAAGGTAGCTTTAAGGAGTGACGTTGATTTGTTGAGATTGATTGTGGAGCAGCAAAAAAAGGCAACTGTTTATGTAATTAGCAAGGATAAGAATATTGCCCGGAGCACTCCTAGAACGCAAGGTTCTAGGGTTTTTACGAGTGTGAATACTGAAGAGCCGAGTTGGGAGGGACTACATTCGGAAGAAGAAAGGGTCGAGGAAGACGAAGAGAGGGTCGAGGATGAAACGGCCGCGGAAGAAAGGCAAGAAAGGGCTGACGAAGAAAGGGATGCAGTGGATTTGTCCAATTTATTTGAGTCATTGACCTGGAGTTCGGTGCATAGATCCGAGATCCGAGACAGATTGATAGGATTATTGGGCATCGCAACATTAATTCCGAGTCTCAACCTACCCGCCGTGGCGACAATGCTAGAGCAAATCTGGATGTTATCCGAGCTTGGCTAATTCCTCACGTTCATCTAGACACTGCACTGCCATTGGGGTTTATCGATGGAGATTATTCAGCGCCCTTAGTTGGTGCATTGCGTGTTGGTGGCCTGTTCAAGAAAAAAGATGATTTGGCGATAGCAGTCGGACTTCATCAAATGGAGAACCGACATGAGTATAAAGTTGAAAAATCAGACACTTACCGTGTGGGGTACATATGCAAGAAGAAAGGGTGCGAGTACTTGTTGCGTGCAAAGCAGAAAGGGGATATATGGTGCATTGGAAAATATACCAAACGCCATACATGCTCTGTCGATTTAGACGGGAATACACAGCGCCAATACCCCGCAAATGTTTTAGGAGCATACTTTGCATGGAGATTGATCACTGATGGTGTCGTGCTGAAGCCGAAGGAGATGGCTAATGAGATGCGAGCTGAGTACGGTATTGAGATTGATTACAATTTTGCCCTACGAGCGAGGAACATCGCTATAGAGATGACGTATGGAGGTTTCGAGGAGTCTTATGAGAGGCTCCCGTCTTATCTATACTTATTGAGGGAGAAGAATCCAGGTACCCGCGTATGATATCTCGACATCTCGTACCTCCGATCGATTGTGTTATATGTTCCTTGCTTTAGGACAGTCCATTGAAGCATGGCAGAGTGATTTGCTCCGTTCCGTGATTGTAGTGGATGGGGCACACTTGAAGGGGAAGAATAAAGGGACCTTATTTGTAGCTTGCACCAAGGATGGGAACGAGCAAGTGTTTCCACTTGCCATTGGAATTGGGCCGATCGAGGATGATGAGTCTTGGACTTGGTTTCTCACTAGGGTGCGTCACTGTTTTGGAGCACCAACGGACCTGTTAATAGTGTCCGATGGCCATATCAGCATCGAAAATGCCATTCGGAATGTCTTCCCACATGCTTCTCACGGCCTTTGCTTCTACCATTTGATGAAAAATATGGTAACGTACGGTAGGCACGCACTTGGAAGATTTGAAGCGGCGGCCTATGCCTATCGTGATTCTACTTTCGACGAATATTTTGAGTCCTTAAGGGGTAGCGGAATACACCAGAGGCTGTGTGACATCGGAGTGCATCGGTGGGCGCGTTCGAAGTGCCCCGTTCCGCGCACGAGTTTCATGACTTCAAATCCTGCGGAGACAATGAATGCTAGACTCCTATGGGCAAGGCGATTGCCGATATGCGCTATGATCGAGGCTTATCGTATAATAGTGGAGAAGTGGTTCGAGGAACATCGGGTGAGGGCCGTCTCAAGAGATCACGAGGTGACCGAAAATGCCTTTGTGAAGATGTCAGCAGCCGCAGAATGGGCCCGACACTACACCACTCGTGGGACGCCGGTACCAAACGTGTATAGGGTAGAGGGTGACAATGGGACTTACATTGTCGATCTTCAGAACTCCACGTGCGAATGCAAGGAGTTTGATTTGGATGGGATGCCCTGTCGACACGCTTGTGCCGCTCTCAGGCATGCTGCAGTTACTTGGTTTTTTATACAGTTTGTATTGATGTCTTTGGTCCTATGTCTTTTAATTATATTTATTCTATTTCCAGGTTTGCCGGCGGCCGTGCTACTGACTACGTCAGCCGTTACTTCAAACAGTCGACGCTCGTGGCAGTCTATTCGCCCAATATTGAGCCGGTACCCCATCCGGAGGCTTGGAGCGTTCCGGAGGAGGTTGCTTCCCTTGTCGTTCGGCCGCCTCTTATCGAAAAGCAAGCAGGGAGACCGCGTATGAGCCGGGCGAGATCCACAGTGGAAGATATTCCGGCCAATCAGCAACAATGCTCTCGATGTGGTCAATACGGGCACAAGAGACGATCATGCACGTCCTCAAGCCAAATCGGTGATGTGGATCAACACGAAGGTGGTGTACGGCGTCGAAAGAAAAAAACGTGTAGCATTTGTCACTGTGAGGGGCATACTAGGCCCAGATGTCCGTCGAGACCCATTGATTAGATTTGGTGTTTTTTGTTTTTGTTTTTAGGGTTTATTGACGATCTATTTCAGATTCTCTGCACTTACACGGTTATAAATGGTATTTCGACAGTGTACACGGTATTTATTTGTTATTTATCGTGTAATGGTCAAAATTAAAGAAAGTCAACAATTTCTGTATTTACACGGTTAATAATTTTTTCGACCGTGTACACGGTATTTATTTGTTATTTACCGTGTAAATGGTCAAAATTGAAGAAAGTCAACAATTTCTGTATTTACACGGTTAATAATTTTTTTCGACCGTGTACACGGTATTTATTAGTTATTTACCGTGTAAATGGTCAAAATTAAAGAAAGTCAACAATTTCTGTATTTACACGGTTAATAATTTTTTGATTCCACACACACGGTATTTATTTGTTATTTACCGTGTAAATGGTCAAAATTAAAGAAAGTCAACAATTTCTGTATTTACACGGTTAATAATTTTTTTCGACCGTGTACACGCTATTTATTTGTTATTTACCGTGTAAGTGGTCAAATAAAGTCAACCAACTTCAAAAAACTCAAAATTTATCACATATTTTGATCATTCGGGTTTCAATTACATTGCACAACCATTAAGTAAGTGCTACAAAACAATTAGTTTTACATAAATTGCCTAAATTGTTTCTAATTGTAGAATTTAGAGAACTGAGCTATTGGTAACATACGTTGGTCTATAGAAACACTATAAGTGTCATTCAATAGAGTACGTCACGGATTTATGTAATGGTTTTCACTTCGATATGTTCTTAAATAACGATGTATGAAGCTTAATTTGTCTAAAACACGCGTTTTTTTGATTAAAATATGAATTTTTCCAATAATTCATACTTACACGGTTTAGGGCTCATAGTTACACGGTTTCGATGAAATTTCAACCGTGTAATGACAGACGCGGCTTTTTCCAACAACTTTACAAGTTTCATTCTAATTTCGAAAACAACTCATAAACAATTTCCATTTACACGATCATAACCAATCCACCAACGTCATAAACAATCATAAAAAAATCATAAAACATTCATAGCAAGTAAAAAAATCATTAAAAAATCATTAAAAAATCAATCTACATCTCGTCGAGAAAGTAAAAAAATCCTCCTAGCAATAGTCTTACGGAGCTTAGCAATGTATTGTGGAGAGGGTTTGGTTGTCTTAGGCTTCTTGGCAGCAAGTATCCTTTCCACGGCCAAACATGCAAGTGGACCACAAGAAATTTCATCGTCTTGACGAAATTGCTTGTGAGCTGCGAGGAATTTGATCTGCATCTCATCCTTACGCTTCGTGAAATGTGGATGCTGCTGCCAATAGTTAGCCACGTGCAACAGTCTAGGAAATAGGCGGGATATGGGAAGAATCTGAGTTGTACGATGGTCGATCTCTTGCAATGTTTTCAACTCGTGCAAGAGTGAATCGTACACTTCTAAACGCCACTCCTCAATGCATGCCCGGAGTACGATCCAGTGATCGGTGGTCAAGTGGCACACAAAGATAAACTAGAAGAATTTTTTTTAATAAATATTATGTATCAATAAACCCGGATATAATTTAAAGTGGAATATAATTTCGAAAATAGTAAGTGGACTATAGCATAACTTACATCGTCTCCACAAATCCACGGCGTGTAAGTGTTGGTCCCTCCGAATAGGTCGATTAATTTCTTCTCGGGTTTCCACTTCGAGTATATACAGGTTTTCGCCAATCCCAATGTGGGGTCGTCTTCGTGGAAACCCTTAAGTATCCTTAGCATCTCCGGCTTATAAACAAAATAATAAAAAAATTAAAAAACATACTAAAATAAATAATAAAATATTTGAGAACCTGACAAGAAAATACTCACATAAAAGTCAATGCCGGCAATAATAGTTCCCGCGAACCCGACGTGAGTATCGCATGACAACCTCAAGTGAAGTCGAGTCCTCCAATATAACAAGTATAGCTCCATCACCTAATATAAAACAAGTACCACAACACATGTTAGAAATAATAATAATAATAATAATAATAATAATAATAATAATAATAATAATAATAATAATAATAATAATAATAATAATAATAATAATAATAATAATAATAATAATAATAAGATATAAAAAAATTAACCTCAGCAGTGAATGAAACGCTCATATCCTCGATAGACTCGAACAGTACCTGAGGAAGATGGTAAGGAGGCTGTTGCCTAGTGAGAACCACAACAGTCGGGCCCGCATTTCTAAACTGCTCGTACTCTTCCCTAGTAGTCCGGGTTGAATGCGGGGTCTCATGGACTGTGTAAGGGCTCTGCAATGCGAGAGACGGCTTCAGAACCCGTCCCCCTGCACTACTAGCCTCCACTCTCGTCTCAGGGACATCTGAGTCCACACTATCAGCATCGTCCTCCATCTGGATGTGCTGAGGCTCATAAGGGATCGAATCTAGATCCCTAATAAATGAACTGTCAGACGAGGATGCCCTTCTTTCTTCCTCGAACTGCTCATATACGTGTGAGGGCGTCCTCGATCTCACAGTACGAGGCTCAAATCCAGGCGCATGATCAGGAGTAGGAGATCGCTGGCGCTGGCTAACAGGAGTGGGTGATCGGTGCCTAGACCGTCTGCTGCCGTTCAATCCTACGATGCCCTTGAGGTGCCCGATGAGAGACTTAGCCATCCGGGCAAGAACTCCCTTCTCAGATGTATCTTCTGCTAGCCGGTGGACAGCTCTGTCAAGAATCTTGTCGATCCAATCATCATTCTCGCATCCACGACGGCACGGATCTCCGTGCACACAGCATACAAGATGCTCAGAAGACTGAGGACGGGACTGACTCTTCCCTAGGACGCTTCGACCGAGAGGATTCTGGCATTTCGAACTGGAATCGCTCCGGGATATGGCCTCTAGTCTCTGAAGAGGCCCGGGCTACTCGAGGCTGTTTGGGACGACGTGGTTGCACTACGTCCTTCTTCGCATCGCGGCATTTTAATTTCTGCACAACCTTTGCCATCTCCCTTGTTGCCCTCGACTGTCTCTGCTGTGGCGGCACTTTCTTGTGTGCGTGGCGTTGATTCGGGTTAAACCTCAGAACCAACGGATCCGGCCACTGTAATGATTGTGTATACGGCTCAGCATCCTCCATATCCGGCTCGGGTTCGAGCGTTCGAAAGGTTACGAGCTACAAAAAAATATTACACCATAAGTAATTAAGATTAAAATTATAAACATGCTTTATTAATAATAATAATAATTAATAAAAAAACATAAAATATCATAATCCGAATATTAATTAATCAATAATGCGATTAACAAAATATATCATAATTAATTATAAGAATAATAATTAAGACTAATTAATTAAGACATAATAATAAATTAGAGCATACAAATGTATTCAAGTAATATTAATCAATAATACTTAATTAATTATCAACAATAATAATTAATTAATTAAATATACTTGATTAATTATTTATAATTAATGAAGAGTAATTACCTCATGACTGTCGTAAAATGTAGTAAAGTCCAAATGGGACTGTCGAGTGTGCCATCTCCTAAGTCGGGGCGTCAATAAATCATTCAATCGATAGCCACACGCTCGTCCTAATGCCGGAATTGCCTCGTAGGCCCACAAGTTCAATGCCCACACCGGTCCGTATAAATGGTAGCCCGACGTCGCCCCAGTAATCTCCGATGGGTCTTTCTTCATGACTCCTAGCTGGTGACACAACACTTGGAACGACCACGATCCCCATGGGAATCTATACCAGCCATTACGATCCTCTACTAATGCCCATGCCCAATTTTCGATAGTCTGAGTATCACGGCAATTATTCGCGGCGCTCAAGTACTGATCCGGGGTCCCCATGCATATATTGGTATTCTTGAAATCATTTAATAGCCTTTTATCCTTCACCTTCTCGCCATTATACCAAGTATAGAAGAGGCTATTATGAGGAATGACGTGTGGACCTCGGTGGGGGTCGAAATCGGAAAGGAAAGGCCCGAACATTAAGCCGGTGACGAGACAAAACTCTTGTGGCCCGAACCGAAGATCTTGCCCGCCCACGTGAAACCACCTCTCAAACTCCGAGAATGAGCTATCCATGAGCTCTCGGGCCAATAACTCGTGCAAGGCAACGTTGGCGGTACCGTTCCTTTTGATTTCTAGCAAGTATCCGAAAGGCCTGTCCTTGAATTGTTGCAAAAGTTCTTCACCACCTATACGACTCAAGACAATAGGTATTTCCTTAATTATAATATCTCGAGTGTATAGGTTCACTCGAGCCGGAAAACCTTGCATACGAGGTCGGTACCATGCGTATCTAGGCTGCAAAAGGTACGTCACAATTATTCGTTAAACTCAGACAAAAAAAAGAGAGTCAAAAAGAAAAAGAAAAAAACATCAAACACTTGTTCTGTCATTACACGGTTGCTTTTATTTTTATACCAGTGTACATGGTTAAATTTTAAGTCAACCGTGTAATTTAAGTTGTTGACTTGTCTGTTTGACCGCTTACACGGTTAGTTATATGTTTTAACCGTGTACACGGTTAAAACATATAACTAACCGTGTAAGCGGTCAAACAGACAAGTCAACAACTTACACGGTTAAGTTTAAATTTCAACCGTGTATACGGTTGAAATTTATACTTAACCGTGTAATTATAAACTGCAGAAAAGCTGAATTCGATTTCAATCAACTACGACTATCAGCCACAATTATCACCTTAATTAGGCTTCTAAACACTTAATTAACATATTCCAACAATATCTCAGTTAATAAAAGGCTTAACTACATCAGAAATCGACATTTTGAAAAAAAAAATAAAATTAACTCACCGGCGGTGGCGGCATAGGGAGATTGGCTCGTTCTTGCACAGTGGGCACTCGACGCCCTTCGCCTCTATTGGAAGGGCATGCTTCGTTGTCGGAATCCGAGTGGCCGGGCTCCATTTTTAGATCGGCGGCGGCAAAATTAAGTGCACGGTAGGTTTGAAAAACCAATTACACGGTAGAGAGAAAATTGCTCGAATGTGAATGTGGGTAGGGTTGGTTTTTTTTTTTACTTTTATCTTTATTTATTACCTTAAAGATAAATGAGCACAAATAGTAAGGTTATTCTTGTCTTTTCATAGCATTTTGGGTATAAAACTTATAGTTTTAAAGTTGTGGGTATATATAACTTATATAACTATTTGTTTTGGGTATATTTATACATTAAGACATGTATTTTTAGGTTTTTTTTTTTTTTTGCCTCTATATTTTATTCATATTTAAAACTTTTAAATATTTGATATCATTTGATAGCTTCAATTAATCAAAAATAAACCAACAAATTTTGTGCTCCAAAAACTTGATTGCATCATCTAGAATCTTCCTCTTTTTTCTTTATTCCTTTTTTATATTCTTATTTTTTTGAGATTTTGATAGTGTAAGTGACCGGTTGATGAAGTGGAGAAAATAAAAGTCTCTATTATTAGGTGGATTATTCAAGTGGGCCCCATGTGTGGGAGTTATAGTGCTATAATTGGACACATGGCATGAATTGCTTGTTTTGGCAGCTACTTTCACCAATGGGAATTTTAGATTTCATAAATTTATGATATTTACCAATAAATACACTTGTGGATTACATGGGCCCACCCCAAAATTTATCTGAATTTTTTTCGAACCCATCGGTCGCGTTCAAAACGTTCATTCTATTTGCGAGTTTCGACATGTTAAATAAAAAGGTGTATAGTATATTTTCTATTTTTTTGGCTTGATAATTAAAGAGAATATGTATGATGTCGTAAATGGTAAAATCACACTTTTTGAAGAATTAGTTAATTAGAAAAAGTTAAACCAGACATGTTAAGTAGGACTGTTAAAGAAGAAAAATGAACGCTTTGAACTGGGACTGCGTGAAATATATGTTTAACCGATTATTACAAAGTAATGCATGTCGGTACAATTACAAAGGACTCATCTAATATCAAGGCCTAATATTTTGGGCCAACTTGATTAAAAATAGGAAATTAGTAGGCCTCTTTAGCCCACATAAATGGGCTAACAAGTTACAGAAATATTAAAAAAAATAGATATGGGCCAATTCGAGCCCTATTTATACTAAGATAGTTCTATATATGTCTTGATCCATAATTGTTTTTGTTTTTTTTTTGAATCCATAATTGATTTTTAAATCTACCTAAATTTGATAAATATCTCGAGACATGTTCCAGCCCAGAATTGGCAATTTCATTTTTTGAAGATAAGCTCGAGATTAATTAATATAACTAACCAAATAAATAAGTAGTTTTTGACTTTGATCTTGCAAATTTTCATCAAAATCAACTCGATTAGTGGTATTTCCACATTGATTTAACCTTGGCTACCTAAACTCAGATAGAAATCCCATTAAAATAAGTAGACTTTTACTACAAACAAGATGTTAGTGCATCTTTATTCGTGGAGAAAGGATAATATATTCTCCTAATTTGTAAAAACTTTAGCAAAAGTAACATTATTTTTTTGGTAGCAGTTGTTAGAATGTTGCATAATAGTTGTATTCTTGTTAACTAGTGACATAAGCCCCCAACTATTTAAAATAATTTAATAAAAAATATTTTAGCCTCATATGTTTGTTGCATTTTGAGCTGGTCTAAGTGCTTACATTAGCAAACATATCTTAACAAAAAGTAATTTTAGGATTTTTCCTTTTTTTGAACTTTTTGAACTATTTATTCGGATAACATCTAAACTAATAATAGTACAAGAATGACTGAAGATCATCAAAGCAAGGGAGTTGTGGGATTTCATGATGAGGATTTGAAGGGCAAAGAGAACTATGATAATGCAGTTTGTTCGACGCCAAAAGGCAAGAAATTCAAGATTCCTGAAACCCTAATATGTCCACCGGCCCCGAAGAAGAGAAGATTGATGGCAACGTGCTCGTTGAAACGAAGACATGTTAAGTTTTTCTCCCCTCCTGAGCTAGAGGTCTTTTTCTTATGCGCATTTACAAATAACATCTAGAAATTTCAAATTTTTCGATGCGTATTTTCTTCTTGATTCATGATCATGAAATAGGGCCGTCCGAAGCTAGCTATCTATCGTCATCCTTTTTATTTGTGTACTCGTCTTCCGTTGTAATTCTGTAACATTGATTAGGTTGGGAGCTCGTTCTATGTCCAATGTATATAATTGAGTTTGTGTATTTGATTTTCTTTAAATATAACTAGGGTTTTGAGAGCTAATTATAATTCCTACATATCCCTCTTGTTCTTAGTTGTTTTGTGCATAACCACTGTGTCTTACTACTTAATTATGGTTGATTTTATTTATATTGCTAATCTAGGCCGTTGTCAAAACTTTTTCATAACTGAGAAGACATAACCTCTCTACATAAGAACACTGTGTGACTCGTTAATAATATAGTTAAATTTATATGATGACTCGAAAAATAGAAAAAATGAGATCACGTGCATATTGGTCAGGTCGAAAACTAACAGAAATACAAGATTTACGAACAATGTATTCATATTTGAGTGAAACAGAAGTACAATTAAACAAACTTGTGCGCAAATATTCAATAATAGAAATTCCAATCTTGTGAAACTTGATAATCTAGAGGAATATACATGGAATTAATTTTGGTAACATTGATTTATTCTTAACTCCTATAAAATGGGCCAAAGGAAGTGGGCCTTAACTTGGAAAGCCCAATAATAGCAAAAGTATAAAGAATTTTTCTATGTCAAATGCAATAAATTGAGCAGTGGCAAATGTCAATAATCTAAATAAACCTCTCCTTTTCACAAATGAATTGTGACATCTATGTGGGCCCCAGGCAGTAGAAATTAATAGAGCGGTAAATGACAAATTTTATTATTATTATTATTATTATTATTATTATTATGTCCTTCAAAAAAAATATAATTTTTAACAAAGACTTAAATTTTAAGTTTTCTCATTATTAGGAATAATTAGGAATAACTATTATTTATTGTATTAATTTTTTGTATGTAGTCTAGCTTACGTATTGGGCTCTAACCCATTGTATTTATTAGCTAGGTTTTCTCTGGTATATATACTTGTACTCTCTCTTTTTTTATGTATGTGATAAGAATTTATTCTCACTTCAATATCTTATATGGTATCAGAGCGAGAAGGTCGATGCGAGAGATGAGGCAACCGTTTGAAGAAACGAAGTAGTGTTGCCAGTGAGGATAAGGTCATCAACATAAATAAGGAAGTATGCCACGACACCAGCACGGTTGTATACAAAGAGTGACGCATCAAATTGTGTAGATCAAATACCATGTCCGAGGCGCTTGTTTAAGACCGTAGCTAGATTTGCGAAGCTTGCAGACGTAGGATGGAAAGTTCTTGTCAGAGAAGCCAGGAGGTTGAGCCATGTAAACATCGTCTGTGAGAGTACCATGTAATAATGCATTGTTAACATCAAATTGGTGAAGAGGCCAATCTTGAGACACATCAAGACATATTAGAATGCGAACTGTGGCATGTTTGACAACAGGACTGTAGGTAGCAGTGTAGTCAATTCCCGGCCTTTGGTGAAACCCTTTAGCAACAAGGCGAGCCTTGAACTTGTCGATAGAACCATCTGGCTTATTACGCTTAATGCGAAACACCCACTTGCAACCAATGACATTAGAGGAAGTGTTAGGAGACACGAGATCAACATGCTTGACTGCAAGCCGGTGCAAACCCTGTTAGCTACCTCGGTGTCTCTCTCTCTTCCTGATGGTGCTCCTGCGACAGACTCATCCATCTATCGTACTGTTATAGGAAGCTTACAGTATTTACTATTCACGCGTCCAGATATTGCCTATGCGGTTAATAAGCTTTCTCAGTTCATGCTTGCACCGTCTGAGATTCATTGGGGTGCCGTCAAACGTCTACTTAGTTATCTCAATGGCACTCGTCACCTTGGGATTACATATCATCGCGCGTCTCACTGATGCTGATTGGGCTGGTAATATAGATAATTATACGTCAACTGGTGCCTATATTTCGTTTCTTGGCTCTAATCCTGTCTCGTGGCGCTCTCGTAAACAACGTTCTGTTGCTCGCTCTTCTACCGAAGCTGAGTATCGCGCTATTGCTGAAGCTGCATCTGAACTTCAATGGATTCGTAATCTGATGACTGAAATGCACTTTCCGATGTCTACCCCTTCCGTCATTTACTCTGACAACATTGGTGCCACTTATCTTTGTGCGAATCTTGTATTTCATTCCTGTATGAAGCATATTGCCATTGACTATCATTTTGTTCAAGAATTGATCCAATCTGCACAAGTTCGTGTTGCTCATGTTGCCTCCGCTGATTAGCTTGCGGATGCTCTTACCAAGACTTTGCCTCGTCCTCGTCTTCAGGCCCTTATATCCAAGATTGGCGTCAACTCCAGTCCTCTGAAACGCTCTGCTGCAAAGCGATTCGACTTTACGCTATCGAGTGCGTAAAAACTCCAATTACCTCACGCTTCGTAAGGATAGAAAGAACTGATATTATTCATAGCCTCCAACAAATAAACCCTAGCTAGCCTTTATATAGGCTTGATAGTCTGAGAATAAAAGAAATTAGGGACGCAGCCCAAATCTTAACAAATGATAAGGAAAGAAATCAAATAAACTAGAAAGAAAATCATAATGCAATTAAATAATTATGTATGCCACATCACACATAATCAGCAAACTTGCTTGGCTTCTTTCTCGCACGTTGCGGCCTTCCCGCCACTTTCTCTTCTTCCACCACAGATTATCCCATATTCTCCACTGCTGTATCAACTCCCTCATCCTCAAAAAGCACCTTGTCCTCAAGGTGAAAATCTGGAAACATTTGCTGAAATTCTTTGGTAGATTCCCAAGTTGCAGCCTCTGGTGGCTGACCTTTCCATTGCACCAATATTTGAGGCTCCACCTGTCCATGACGTAACATACGACGAGCTGAGCAAATCACCAAAGGTTCTATAACAGGATGCACTTCTTCCCCTGGAATCGGATTAACAGGAGGTATATCTGAACCGTGATATGGTTTGAGCAAAGAAATGTGAAATACCGGATGAATTCGACTATCCGCGGGCAACGCCAACTTATAAGAAACTTTACCTACACGTCCAACAACTGTATAGGGCCCGAAATAACGTTTTTCCAGCTTATTAGAACTTCGCTTGGCCACAGATTTCTGTCTATATGGCTGCAGCTTCACCCACACTTTATCCCCGACTTGAAATTCAAACTCCCGTCGCTTCTTATTTGCTTTCTGCTCCATTCGTTGTTGAGCCACACGCAATGATTCCTTGAGCTCACTCAATAAATTATCACGCTCAAGCAACATCTCGTCCAAAGCTTCAAGTGTTGTTGAACCTGGAACATAACGAGGTATAACAGGTGGAGGGCGTCCATAGAGAGCCTGGAACGGACTCATACGAATGCTTGAATGATAGCTGGTATTATAGCAAAACTCAGCCCAACTCAACAAATCAAACCACTGCTGTGGTCTACTCCCCGTCATGGCTCGAAGGTATTGCTCCAACCCTCGATTCACCACCTCAGTTTGTCCGTCGGTCTGAGGGTGGTATGCAGTGTTGTACTTCAATGTGCTACCGCTTAATTTGAATAATTCCTCCCAAAATTTGCTAAGAAAAATGGGATCACGATCTGACACTATTGATGCCGGAAACCCATGCAATTTCACGACCATCTCCACAAACAACTTAGCTGCCTTGGCAGCCGTAAAACCAGATAGAAGAGCTCCAAAATGTGCCGCTTTAGTTAGCCGGTCCACCACCACCATCACGACTGAATAACCTCGAGATAATGGTAAATGGGTAATGAAATCCATGGTTAGATCATTCCATACCAACGCCGGAACGGGCAAAGGTTGTAGTAACCCGGCAGGGGCTGTAGTTAAAGACTTTACTTGTTGACACACGATGCAATCTCGAACAAAGAGTTCCACCTCATGTCTCATCTTTGGCCAATAAAATAGAGCTGAAATTGATACCAAGGTCTTCTTGACTCCACCATGACCCGCTGCAGGTGAACAATGATGCTCCCGGATTATTTCTTTTCGTAATTCCGACTCAGCCGACATATAGTAACGACCATTATAGGTCAGAATTCCGTTCACCACACTAAATTCTGAAGTCAATTCTCCTCTAGCCCACTTCTCATGAAGCTCACACAGATCTGTCAATTGTTCGTTATCTCGGCGAAGTCGATCCAAAAATTCAGGAATGGGCCTGCTAACAATCATCATCTTGCAATGAGCTTCCTCCCTATTCTCTAGTCCATCTGAAACTCTGGATAAGGCATCAGCCACAATATTCTGGCTACCTGGTTTATACTCAATCACAAAGTCATATCCCAACAATTTCCTGACGTACTTTTGTTGCTCCGGCGTATGAATAACTTGCTGTAATATATCCTTCAGACTTTTATGATCCGTTTTAATAGTAAATTGCCTCCCTAAAATGTATTGCCTCCACTTTCCAACTGCTTCAGTTATTGCATGTAGCTCTTTTATATAAGTGGACGCTCCTTGAACTCTTGTACTCAATTTTCTACTGTGATACGCAATGGGTTGTTTTTCTTGAATCAACACCGCTCCCACACCCCAATCTGATGCATCAGTTTCGATTACAAATGGCTTGCTGAAATTAGGAAGTTTTAACACCGGTGTTTCTGTCATAGCTTTTTTCAAAGCATCGAATGCTTGATTCGCCGACTCAGACCAATTAAACCCATCTTTTCGCAACAATTCTGTCAAGGGAGCAGCAAGAGTAGCATATCCTTTGACAAACTTTCTGTAGTACCCAGTAAGCCCCAAAAATCCCCGGAGCTGCTTAATTGTTTTTGGGCGTGGCCAAGCTACCATCGCTTCGATTTTTGTTGGATTAGCCCGAACTTCCCCATTTTCTATGATGTGGCCGAGATACTCAACAGTACTAGCACAGAAGCTGCATTTCGATAACCTTATATAAAATTGGTTAGCCTGTAAGCAAGATAACACCTTGCGCAAATGCTCCTTATGCGTGTGTTCAGAATCACTATAAATTAGTATATCATCAAAGAAAACCACAACAAATCTCCTCAAGTAAGATTTCAAGATATAATTCATCGCCGCCTGAAAAGTGGATGGGGCATTAGTGAGTCCGAAAGGCATTACCAAGAATTCGTAGTGGCCCTCGTGTGTACGAAATGCTGTCTTGAAAATGTCCTTGTCATTAATTCTAATTTGATGATATCCCGCGCGAAGATCAAGCTTACTGAACACTCTCGCTTCTCCCAACTCGTCCAACAACTCCTCAACTGTAGGAATAGGGAACTTATCTTTCACCGTCACGGCGTTGAGAGCACGGTAATCAACACAAAATCTGTAGGTGCCGTCTTTTTTCTTAACCAACAAAACGGGCGAGGAAAATGGGCTTTGGCTTGGCCGAATAATTCCCTGGTCGAGCATCTCTTTTACTAACCTCTCAATTTCATTTTTTTGGAAATATGGATATCTATATGGGCGCACATTCACTGGTTTAACCCCATTCTGCAAATGAATTCGATGCTCGAGCATCCTTCGCGGTGGTAAGCTATTAGGGATAGAAAAAAGCTCACTAAACTCCTCCACGACGTCTCGCACCGCCATTGGAATCCCTTCCAACTTATCACGCCCAGCCTGCTCATGCTCAATTCCATCACAAGAGAGCAAGAGCACTTCATAAAGCTCCATAACTTGACCTCGCTGCCACAGTCCATTCAACATTTTAAAACTAACTTCTTTGCCCATAGTTGAATCGCCACGTAGAATCACTTTTTTTCCTTTCCACTTGAACTCCATACTAGTTTTGGCGTAGTCGTGTGTGACTTTGCCGAGTTGTTGTAACCATTGAATTCCCAGAATAACATCAGGTCCTTGGATAGGTAGCACAAACAAATCGAAAGTGAAAGAAGTACCTTGTATTTCCACGTTCACATTCCGACATAGTTGTCTACAAACCAAAGAATCTCCATTTCCGATGTAAACTCGGAAACCTGTAACTTCTTGTAGCTCCAATTGCATTTTCTCCACCAACCCGGGCTTGATGAAGTTATGTGTACTCCCATTATCAATGAGCACTTGAAACACTTGCTTCCCTCGTTTCCCTTCTAGTCGCAGAGAACGTGGAGGTCCAGTTCCAGATAAGGCATTAAGGCTAGAAACGTCTCCCATAATGACTCCTTCTTCATCAACTTCCCTGTCTCCTCCATCCTCTTCAAATTCTTGTTCCTCTCCTTCTTCGGCCTCAAGAACCAGTAGCGCTCGACTTTGACAACGATGGTTCATAGACCATTTTTTATCACAATTAAAACACTCCCCTTTATCCCTCTTGTCACGCATCTCAGCAGATGTTAAGCGACGAATAGGTAACTTGATCGCTGATTGGCGAGCGGTTTCAGTTGCATCTCTCCTTGTGTTGGGTGATCCCGATTTGTTCTCCCCAGAGCTCACACGGTTATCTTGGTATGGTACTCGTAGAGGAAACGTAGAATTTCCCGACGACTTACTTAACACCCTTGTTTGCAGCCGTATTTCAGTTTGACTATCCAAGTGTTTTTCTTCAAAAACTCGTGCCAGAGCAAAAGTTTCCTCTAGATTAGTTGGCCTATTAAGTTGCAGCTCCCGCCGAATATGAGGCTTAAGTCCAGAGATATAGAAAGAGATTAATAATGCTTCAGAAATTCCTTTCACATGATTCATGAGATTTTCGAACTCTGCCTGGAATTCTGCTACTGCACCCTTTTGCACCAGCTTAGCTAGGTTTCCTTCAGGATCCTCAAATTGTGACGATCCAAAACGAGATTTCACCCGTCGTTGAAAATCACTCCATGTTGACAACAACCCATTTGTTTTTAGCCATTGAAACCAGGACGATGCCTTTCCATCCAAATGAAAAGATACAATCTGCAATCGTTGTGCATCCGGAGTTTTATGAAACTCGAAATACTCCTCAATTTGAAATACCCAATTGTACGGATCCTCTCCGTTAAATCGGGGTACCTCCAGCCTAATATTACTTCCACGGTTAGTAAACGAATGCCCACTCCCTTCATTAATGTTGGTGAATACCTGCAACGAATTGTTGTTGTTGGATCTCTCGGTTTCGTCATTCATGGTTGCTCGATGTTGCTCGTCTGATACCTTGAGCAACGACAAAACTTCGGCCATCTGTTTCTGGTAAGCCTCTTGCTGCGCTTGATAAAGCTCTTGTTGTGCCTGAAGTTTTTCCGTCAAGGACTCTCTCAGCATCTGTTGTCCCAAAGCACTCTGACGGACAAACTCATCTAGGCGATCATTCATCGCACCGAATTTCTTCTGCCACTCTGCTCCGCCTTGATTCTCCATGCTCTCAGTGAAAGCACCAATGAAACGCTCTGCTGCAAAGCGATTCGACTTTACGCTATCGAGTGCGTAAAAACTCCAATTACCTCACGCTTCGTAAGGATAGAAAGAACTGATATTATTCATAGCCTCCAACAAATAAACCCTAGCTAGCCTTTATATAGGCTTGATAGTCTGAGAATAAAAGAAATTAGGGACGCAGCCCAAATCTTAACAAATGATAAGGAAAGAAATCAAATAAACTAGAAAGAAAATCATAATGCAATTAAATAATTATGTATGCCACATCACACATAATCAGCAAACTTGCTTGGCTTCTTTCTCGCACGTTGCGGCCTTCCCGCCACTTTCTCTTCTTCCACCACAGATTCTCCCATATTCTCCACTGCTGTATCATCCTCCATCTTGAGGGGGCGTATTAGGAACAACTAGGAATAACTATTATTTATTGTATTAATTTTTCGTATGTAGTCTAGCTTTACGTATTGGGCTTTAACCCATTGTATTTATTAGCTAGGTTTTCTCTTGTATATGTACTTATACTCTCTTTTTTTCTATGAGTGTGATAAGAATTTATTCTCACTTCAATATCTTATACTCATAAAGTTCATATCGATTTTCAACCCCAACTTTTGAATTTACAAATAAAAACTAATTCAGGATGAAGAGTAAAGAGAAAATAAAGCGAAAAATAAATAATTAGATGACGGTCGGCCATCGCCGTCGAGCAGTGAGCGCGGGGCCATGCGGGAGGTTCCAGCCGAGAAATGCCCCTAACGCCTCGACAGATAACGGCGGTTAACGGTTGAGTCACACAACACGTGCCCGTCGGAGGGGTGCGTGGTGCGGGTGGTCCCCACCCCCGGGACACGTAGTAACGGAGCTGTGGACTCAATCATTGGCGTTCCATTATTGGTGTACTTCCTTTTCCCTTTGACGAATTTACCCCTGCTTGACTTTCGATCATTTCTTTAAATCTAATTTTCGAGAGAAAAAAATTAATAAATTGCGCACTTTAAAATTTCAATATTTGGCTAATGCTAGACCACGAAAATTTTGAAAATGGGAGCACATCAGAAGAAATTGTTTAAAATTGTAAACAAATTTGATATTCAGAATATGTTTACATTCAATACTATCACGAGTGAATATACACAATGAAATAATTGGATTCCGTCTTGTCTCTATTTTTTCAAAGAACATTTGTGATTATGTATAGTGAAATCTATTTATATTTGAATTATATATGAATAAAAATAGAAACAAATACGAAATTGATATTTTTTACTTGATAGTTGCAGAAGTCTGACAAGTTTAATTGGTTCGTTTCTTTTGGGCACACAGATTAAAAAAAAAATATAAACAGTTCAAACAGTTTATTGTCCTATCATTTTAGGCTTAGATTATTGGTCATTAACAATTGTCATTTCATTTCTCTCTGCCATGTCTGGCCAAATAAGAAAAAGGTAATGCTATTCGGCCATAATGTGGCTGACCATAATTTTAGTTTTTTTTTTTTAACATGTAATAATTTATATATTTATGTCAAACTTTTTTTAGATTATAAGAGAACTCAAAAGTGATTTTTTTTATAATTTATGTATTTTTATAAATTAACCCTTTAATTATTTGATGATTTTGATTATTTTAAATAATTTTTTATATTTTATTTATAAAAAAGAAATATATATAATTTTTGGGGGAAAAAAAATTTAAAATTCAAATATAAAAGTAATTAATTATAATAATTATTTATTATTTTTAAAATGATATATATTATGAAAAATGTCATTGTGTGGCCGGCCATATTATGGTCAAATATCATTATTGATAAGAAAATATGTCAAATAAGGTGAGTCACTCCATTTTAATAAACATGACCAAATCAGCTGGGATCAGAGGATTATTATAAAAATCTTGATATTATTGGACTATTGGCCAATGAGACAACAATATGAATTCTATATGACTTTGTTAAGATTATTGAAAATCCAAATCTAAGCAAAGGTGAGTATGTGCCTCAAAAGTAGAGGCAAAATCTAGGCACCAATCAACATAGGCAGGGGCATTTCGGTAACTAAACATCATGAAAAACATTCACTTGCCATTTATAGAAAGGGAAAATAAAGGACAGGGAAGTCATTTTTGGCAAGAGAAGAGGCTGCTTCCGTCAAACCGAACAGCCATATTTCAGTGAAGTTAAATTACTGGAGTATAATATTATTATTAAACGCTATTACAAAATCAAAAGGGCATCGCTTTCATCCTGTGTTGAGAATTTTGAGCACTTTCTCATCATCTAAAGAGCCACGCAACCCCCCCCCACCCACCCACGCACCCACCCACCCCACCCCCCACTCCATTAAGGAAAATTTAGAAATGCATGAAGCATATATTCAGCTACTGATCCAGAAAAGGTGAGATTCAGCCTCTTTCATTTGCATGAACAACCTTCGCCTCTTACTGCAGTGAGTTTGCTTTGATCTTCAGCTTTTTTATTTTTATTTTTTTGCTTTTGTTTAATCAGTTTGTGTGTTTTTTATTCTTGCTTTGATGATTGGTTGATTTGTGTGTTTCGATTATGTTGATGTTTTCCTAAACTGGAAATGTTTTGAAACTTCTCTTTTTTCTACTTGTGTTTGAGAGAGAGAGAGAGATGAAGAACTGATTGGTGCATATATGTTTTCTTTAAACTTGGGATTAATTATTTTCTTCAGAGCTTTTTACTATCTACTGAGGAGATTAAATACTAATTTATTCATTAATAATTCATAGTTGTTGTAAATTTATGTTGTAGTTGTAAATCAATTAATCGATTTACTTGTCACTAGCTTGATCCGAATAATTTTCCTACCAGATTAAAGTCCTGATTATTTAAAAGGTTAATTAGATTTGCTTGGTAAAGTTTGTTAAAATTAATCACGGATCAAGCTTAATTCCAATCTTGATATAGAATATAGATTATTTGATTTCAAGTATAATATCAACTAATAAATCAATTCAAATCAACTATAAATCAAGTCATATATAAGGATTTGCATCATTGAATTGATAATCAGATTTTTTTAATAAAATGGAGGACATTGATTTGATAATATGGGAATTTAAACACCTCTCTCAAAGCCAAATTAGTTTACAAGAGCAATGAATTTGTTGAGATTTGAGCAAAAATTATATGCACATCCATCTATATATAATTATGTCCCTAGCTATATATCCTAATTTGCTAGAAATTGAGACGTGAATCAATGTATAGGAACTTGAGATTAAGTGCTGATCTAGCAGTTTATTTGTTCGTTTATTCGCATCCGTTGTTCGTGATGTTAGTCGAGCACAGTACGTGTCGATTATTAGGCTGATCTGACGTATAATATCTGAAAAATACATTCTTTGCACTTCATTGTGTATGATAAGAGAAGTTTGAACTGATCCTCATTCATACATAGCTTTGATGTATTGTGAAGTTATGTTATTGATTTTTGAAGTTCGTAGCTAGTTTGAATGATTTTGTTCGGTTTTGACCTTGCGTTTGGCTAATAGGTAGGCAATATGCAAGAGCATCGAGATAAAAGAGAGCATTGTGAATTCGATACGAAAGGCTTCAACTTGCACGAAGCCGGTTCACAAGGCTGGCATTATGGTTTTGAGGGCAATTTCGTCTCCGAAAATGTCCTATCAAGAAGCACCTTGAGTATGACTTCTCCGAATCAACTGCACAGTCTATTCGGAGGGCCAAATTCCGATTCAGGTTCCATTTACTTTCGCAAGCATTTCTTGATTTTTTTGTTATTCCATGAAATGAAACTGTTTTAGAGGCTTTTGTTGTATGTATGTGTTGAGTCTTCGAGTTTTATTTGATGTCGGATCTTGAAAGAGATGTAAGCTCGATGATACATAAGAAAACAAGAGATGAACTTGCCATCATTGATTTTCATGAAGTTGATGCCATACTTCTGCTAAGAAGCCATATCTTAATGAAAGTGATGAAGTATTTTGCTCAGTGTGCAGGAACTGAGCATGGGAACTGTTGCATCACCGGTTGTACCTCCAACGATTGGCGAATACGTTGCACATGAACATCAACGAGATCTTAGTGGCAGCTCGAAAGTGAGTCTATTCTGATATTCTATTTAATTTGCAGTCGAAGATACTATTAGCTAGCTAGCTAGTTAGTAGTATTGTTTATGGAATAACGAAATTTCATGCTCAAATTCTTATCAAGTTCTACATGATTGAATTTCAGATAACATATACTCACCTAGAACCACAGTCGAGGGATGATTCGCATGCTCATGTTCGTCCTGATTCGGTATACTTTTCTGCACTTAATGCGCTAAAACTATTAGATCGTAACCGGATTAGGTATAAGAATACATTAGGATCATTGCATTTGTTCTGCTCCAAATTAAAGCCCTGCAGTTTGATAACTATGGTTGTGTTTTATGAATATACTAATGCAGAAGAAAATATGATAAATTAGAAAAATGAGATTTTCAACTTTATTCAAACTTACATTACAATTCAATCTCTAGTTATGCCCCAATGTTTGTGCTAATGTCTAATAAATTTTCAGATATATTCCGATTTACACCCGGTGCCTAACTGTGGAACGACTTTGCCCTTTGTATTGCCGGAAGAGCCCGTTTACGTGAACGCGAAGCAGTATCACGCCATTCTGAGGCGAAGGCAATTGCGCGCGAAAGCTGAAATGGAGAACAAATTAACAAGATCTAGGAAGGTAAAATTCATCCATTCTTGAGCTATGTTTCATATAAATGTTTTTCAATTCTTGATGAAATTCTTGATGTTTTAGACCTATTGATCAATCATATATTTGCCTTTATGCAATGTGATGGCATGTTTTTAATTTTATATCGATGTTTAGTAATGTTTAGGTTTGGGTATTTACTCTTTTGACCTTCAGACTGTCTGACACGAGACTCTCCCATAATTTAAAAAGTCCCATCTTTCCTCAGCCTTATCTACACGAGTCGCGCCACCTACACGCCCTGAGGCGAGCTCGAGGATGCGGGGGCCGGTTCATCAACACGAAGAAGTCCAACGCTAGTAGCCGCGAGGAGGGAAGCAGCACGGGGGACTCGACTCCTCCAGTGCCGTCGCCGGAGTCCGACTATGCCTCCGGCATCTCCTCCGGGCTGCGCCAGCCCGGAACGAGATACGAGAGGCTCTCTCGTCAGGAGACTGATCATAGCCACGGTGCAACATTCTTCCAGTGGACTTGCCAGTCCAAGTGAATCTCAGTTTATGAGATTGAATTGGTACATATTATTATTATTATTATTATTATTATTATTATTATCTCTGTACATTATTGAGTGATTTGATGTGAGGATTTTGGTTGCATACGGATGTTATGTAGAGTTTAATGAGTATTATGGTAGTATATAGTATAGTATACACATACAGTTTTTTTTTTTTTTTTTGAAAGGGTATACACATACAGTTTTTATTTTTATAATTGCTGTTTCTTTTTTATTTTGTCATAAGCAAAGAAGCAAAATAAATTCGACAAAAACAGTAAAAATTCCAGCAAAAGTGCAACTCGCATTAGCTGGATTCGGACTGTGTGGGATAAGATGGGTGCATGCACTTTTGAATAGTGTAGAATTATTTGTATTCCAATTTTTTATTTATTTATTACATACCAATATTTTGTATTTTTGGTTTATTTGTAATTTTCCATAGGATTAGGTATATGAAAGTACTTCTCAGGCGGAATAATTAAATATATATTTTAATGAATGGGTGGGATCAGATTTAGTATTATTTTTCGTCCACGTGGCAAATGGAATCAATAGATACCTCAGATTTAGGACGATTAAAAATTCAAATAACCGACAAAACGGCCGATATTTGCGCCTAATTTAGGTCACAATTCGGCAGTTACGAGTCACAAGGAAGCGGCTATATCTTGTCTTAATTATTATTATTTCATTTCAATAATAATAAAGTAGGTTTCTTCTTTGTCCATAAAAAATTAGTAACTTTCACTTTAAGACGCAAGCTTCACATAATTTATTTCATTCTACACTACCGATTCAAACTCAAATTCACTTTTAATATCAAACTCACGAAAATATTAAAGCTCGTGTTTGAAAAGTGATGTCCGTTTATTGTGGATGACGGTAATGGTAATACTAATTCGGACGTAGGGATTAGATACTAGAATCTGTAACAAATTCCTTCCGATGGAGACAATTCACGGATCTGATCTTGATAAATTTGGCATCTAAGCTGTGGATAGCGCTATCAACGTAAACCTAATCGAGGCAAAGTTCCGTTACGGATGTACACCCGTGATAGAATTTCCCTCGAACCGGGTTGAGACCTTTCGTGAAGAAAAAAAACTCAATTTTGAGAAAAGCCGGTTCCGTATATAAAATCCGTTTCAGCCATGGCTAAGTCCTCAAAAAGAAAGATGATGAAATATCAAATGTGCAGACAAGTATAACAGTTAGCATTCCTAGCCATTCTAAGCCGCAGCAGAACATGGAGACTCTCTCTCTCTCTCTCTCTCTCTCTCTCTCTCACACACACACACACACACACACACATCCATGGGAAGTGGAAGTGGAAGTGAAGTAAGATCAATAGCTCATCCCTTCAAAATTTCTGTTGCTTCAGAATCCGAAGCATCCAAGTAAAACAACAATGTGCTTCTTTGGTGGAAAGTAATAACACATAAAAAAAACAACAAATGTTAGTCGAGAAATCTCAGAGGTGTGATATATGGTCAGCTCAGTGTCTCTGCATCGACCGTGCCATTCTCCGTTGCACGAATGCTCAGACCCCTCGTCCTTCCGGGGGCCCCGCCTCGGATCAAACCTAAGTCGAGCAAAAACCTACAAGAACACATCGGTTGAGTCAAAATTCGCAAGATTCAAACGTCTAGTTCTATTCGTAGCTAGCTGCAAGAAACTTGAATAACCTGTCTTGCTCCGGTTCGCCACACTTCATCAAGATCTTCTCGTCAATCTTGGAACCAGTATGTTCTATAGGAACATGAACCAACCCTAAAAATGGATCAAGACACAAAGCCACCAATCAATACGATGCAAGATCTTCAATATAAGTACACTATAGGGTATATCTCACACTAGCATCCAATAAATTGAGTTGTCGATCAAACTAAGGGAACTAACCTGATTTTGGGGTAGTCTTCACAGCATTTGGAAGGCCCAAAAGTACCTAATAGAGGAAGCAAAGTTATGATTTTAGTATAAAATTATGATGAAACACGACATGTGGTTCAAGCACGAACAACTCTAGACTCACCTTAAGCTTCTCATAGCAAGACTCGAGGTCATCGTTAACCAATATATGATCAAAGAGGCCGGGCGATTTCCCCTGCTCGAGTTCAGCCTTAGCATTTCTCAGTCGTTTTTGGATCTGTTCTTCAACCTCGGTCCCTCTGCACACATATTCAAGCATCTTTACTAGATAAAGGAGTGTGTGATAAGGTGATGAGGGGAAAAGATGTCTAAAGCCTAGCAAACCTTGCTCGAAGGCGTTTCTCTAGCTCCTCAAACGAGGGAGGACAGATAAAGATAAAAATGGCTTCCAGAGAGCTAGCCCTCACAGATCTTGCCCCTTGAACATCAATGTCAAGGATGCACCTCTACAAGAAAAATCACGTGAGCCATCCTTAGGCTTACAACATAAAGACTCATTTTCACTTACACAAACTCGCCCAATTCCATGTTCACTTCACATTTTTTTTGTTAATAGTCGAGATAAATGACAACACGAGTATGCAAGTATTTAGGCGAATACAGAGTATTTCGGAAGAATTGAGGACATGGGCAAAGCAAGGGGCTTTTACCTTTCCTTTCTCAGCAACTATATCAACAGCTTCCACGCTCGTTCCGTAGAGATTTCCATGGACAGCTGCGACTTCTAGAAACTTCCCATCATCGATATCTTTCTCCATAGAGCTACGCTCAGTGAAATGGTAGTGGACACCATTCTTCTCGTTATTTCTTGGGGCACGAGTGGTGTGGCTTACTGAAAATCCAAACATTGATGGGAATTCTTCCATCAATTTGGCAATAAGCGTACCCTTACCAACACCAGAAGGTCCACTGATAACAATAGGTTTCTCAGCTTCGCCTATCACTCCTTTACTCCAAGCAACCACTTCAGTCCCCAATCTCACTTTCTGTTCCCTCACAAATGCAGTATTCACCTATAAATCAAGAAATCGGACTAAATTTTAAGCAGCAGAACAAACAACGAAAGATTGGAAAAAGGAAATACTAAAGAAGCTCAAATGTCAACCTCTAGAAACCAAAAGCAATCATCAGAAGATGTGTTCCCCTTAATGACCAAGATTCGATCTTGATCTAAGATGATGGCCGAGTGGCCTCTCGATGCCTTAGGTTTTGTCCCCAACACAACGGGGAACACCCTACAAAGAAAATAAAACTAATGATCAGCTCATTTCTCATATAAGCAAAACTATACTTGAAGAATGCATACATATACATACATATATATATATATATATATATATATTGCTCAAAGCATACCATTGGTTAGTAGACTTATCAAAAAACCGAACAGCCAAAGACTCGCTTTCAGGGTCACCAATGACATACTGGTTCAAGAAACAATGAAAGATAGTTATAACCAGACATTCTTCAACCATTGATGTGATTGTTTTCCAATAAAATGGGAAATCATACCGTTCTATTACATCCAATATCGACAGCAGCTTCACACCCTTTAATCTTCGAGTGAAACCCGTTGTCATTTGAGGAATTGCTCTTGAGATCCTCTTCAAAAAATGCTGGAGCTTCCCCCTATTTGTAGCAAAATCAACACAACAAAGCATTGGAAAACAAATGATATGCTCTAAAAAAAGCTACTTCATTTTCCATTTGGATAGAAAACAAGAGAATTGATATGATCTTACCATTCAAGTGATTCACCAAATTAGACTTGAATCTGTTCAACAAAGAGAAAAAAAAAAAAAGGAACAAGATCAAAATCCAAACCAACTATTTGCAGCAAAATCAGAATTCTAGAATCCGAAAGCAGGAAATATGAACCCTCCCTCCTCCCCCAAATCGAGAAAATTAAGGCATTAATCAACAGCTATTCATATAGCAAAAAAAAAAATAAAAATGCATATATATATGCATATATATACACACAAACATAAATGTGTACGTTTCAATAACAACATTTCCAACACGAACACATAAACAAGAATGTGCGGTTGAATAAAATGTAGGGCATGAAGAATCCAAAAACCCAAATCATAATATCTCCCCGCGAGAGAAAAGCATAAATCTTCAGGGAAAAAAGAAATCTTCAATACACGAAACCCAGCTCCCAGCTAAAAAAAGTGGATCGGTAACTAACTTCGAGAAAAAACAATGAAGGATACCCGTCGATATATGAATTCTCGGCAAATTTGCAGAAGGGGGGAGCGCCTTCAAATTTGATGCAGTGATAACAAAAGAACCGTGAAATGGGAACTCTTGAAACGAGGTTGAAGTTTAGTATTGAAGGAGTCAGAAATCTAGAGGGAGGAAGGAGAAGTAGCAGCCGCAATGAGAGAGAAGTTTCCCCCACATTACAAGCCCTCGGATCGTGATTAATAGACTAGTCACTCCCGTGTGCGTGTGCTGGTGCGCGTGAGAGGGAGAGAGAGAGAGGAGAGAGGGGGTAATTCTCCAAGTTGCATTGGATTCAAGAAACCTTGAATTTGAGAATTATGTCGGCTTTCAATTTTTATTTTTCTTTGATTTTTTTTCCTCTTTTTTCTTTTTTATTTTTTGGAAAATAATACAAAATTACTAGTAGGGTTCATATGACTCACAATGTTAGCTATGTGCATAGAGAAGATGGCGCCACGTCGTGCGACACGTGGATTATAGGCATGTAAATATCTGTGTTGCTAAATTAGTACGATACCCTTCCCATTATGAAAAGTGCGATATTACTCGATCCGTCCTCTATTTCTTGACTCAAAACTTTTCGGCATGCGTTTCTATCGAAACTTAGAACGAGTTTTAAAATAAAATTTTGAAATATTCTTTCTTTTATGGAATAGTATGACACTCGTACTATCCCGTAAAAAAAATATTTCAAAATTTTATTTTAAAACTCGTCTAGGTTTCGGTGGAAACACGTGCCGAAAAGTTTTGGATCAAGAAATGGAGGACGGAGGGAGTATAATTTTAGTACATGAGCTCGTATATCCCTTTATATCCTCAACAACGGCAAAACTAGAAAAAAATCATCGATGAGAGCTAAACTCCTTTCAATTTTGAATTCGATATGTTCAAAGACCTTCACGATTTAATTTTGCAGCATGGGCTTTTTTTACTACGATTTGTACAAAATGACAATAATTACATGATTTTTAAGAATAAAAAATAAAATACTCCATTTATCCCGTTTATAAAAAGACAGTTGACTGTCTTTTTTAGAGAAGGACAGTTAACTAGTACCTCTTTATAAACAGGACAAAATGAGTATACCCGCCCCAAATTATATTCGGCTCTGCCACTGATTCTAAATCCCTCTTACAAAGAATTATCACTTTATTTCTTAACATTCCCTTTAATAAACTTCATATTGCAACTTTAAAAAGTTTACTAGATGTATTTATTAAAAACCGTGCTAAAAAAATAGTGTATTACTACAAGTTTAGGGAGAAATGGAGTATTTTAAAAGTTCAATTGATTGAAAAATAGTCGAAACTACTCAAGTAAGTACCTCTACGTCTCTACATACTTAAAGGCAATTGACAAAAAAAATCCCAACCGAACCTTGAATATTCTTACCTACCAATTTATTTCTAACTAGTAACGACAAAGCAAAATCTAAGCTCGAGAAAATAATATATATAATACCATTAGCTGGGAAACACACAAAATCTAATAGAAATACCTAATCAATTTGATTTATTCAATCATAACCCAAAAAAATTATAGTTAGAATGTTCCATACCATCGTACTTGTGAATGATTACGACTTATAGCAATTGAACAAATTAGAGCTGCCAATATTGACAGATTAAAATTTTGAAACTTAATAATATATGACAAAAATATCATCATCCGAGAATCAAATAATGTTTTTTGACTGACTAATTAAAAAATATTTTAGGTAAAAGTCAATGGAAGAAAAATGAAATAAAATATTACGTCATTTGGGCCTAGTTAAGGCCCAATCAATGTGTGGAGTCTCAACCCAATAGAGTTATTTTTTAAATAAGTCCATAAAAGATTGGGCTTGGAACATTCTTTTTTTCTTCTTATTTAAATTGTCTATTGTTCAAGAACACAACACGTGAATAATGTATTGCATTTCGATTAAAGCAAAATAAATAACAAATGAAGCCAACTAAGTTTTCTCTTCGTCTCAACAAAGATGATACGCTTCATTATTTTATAACTCATATATATAATATATTCAACAAATGCTCCATTTTTTTTAGGACTGAGAGATTATTTAAAAATATTAAATGAAAAAAATGCATATTTTTAATAAAATGACTAGCCTTTCCAACATAAATTTGTAAACAAATGTGTAAATATGTAGGTTTATAACAATAAATATTAAAAGGTGTCAAAAATACTAAGTTACAGTATATAATTATCGATATACTACTACATGATTTACAAAACTGTGTTGATAGAGTGGGGACCCTATAATGCCTTGAAGAAAAGAGACAGTGCATGATACCATAGTCATGATGCATGTCTAACAAAGGGGTGCACTCAATCTCAATCACTACTCAAATTAAATGTTACCCTTTTATGTATTTTTTATTTCCCTAAAGTACTTTTTTTATTATTATTTAATACTATTTCAATTCTCACCATAGGGCCACCACACATACCATAAACCTAAAGTGCAAGCCCACATTATTACTCTTTCCCATGCACATGCCTTTGGTGGCAAAAACACACACATACACATTTCAATTTTATTTGAATGTTATAATTATATTTTGCAAAATTAAGTATCATATTAGCATAATTCAAGAACTACAATAGTCAATCATGTTCAATTAAAATAAGACATGGGAAAGTGGCTAAGATCTTTTTTGATTGTGGTAATGAAAAGTGATGGGCATCATCATGGGGTTTGCTACTATTTTCTCAATTGTTGCATAAATTACTCCTAAATCACTTCTTAATGCTACTTAATCATAATCTAAACTCATGATCATGTCAAAAGCTACACAAAGCAGTGTATTGGGGAAATTATCAAGAAAAATAAAAACACAATCATTTGTATAAATAATAATTAGTCTGAAATCATATATATTTTTTTAAATATATTTATTTGCTTCCATAATTTTAATTGTTCTAGTATAATTTTAATACGAATAAAAGATTTTAATTTTCTTGAATTATTAAACAAGTAGATTGAGAATGACAGAGCATATAATAAAATATTAGAATAGCCCAACATGAATCCTATGGTTTCAATAATTATACTTGAAAATATTATTATATCTCCTCTAGGACATTATCCTAAATATAGATATATTCCCAATTATAGCTATTAAATCGTACTACATTATTTAGTTTCTTGTGAAACATCTTCTATTTTCCCATTTCGAGGATTTTTTTAAGGGAAGTTCATCATTCGTTTTCAACAATATAATTTATAAATAATAATTATAGAAAATATATACAGGAGAAAATGGCTGCTGCACTGCAACTGGCTTGAGATAGGCTCATTACTCAAGACTGTTCATTTCTCGTGATTCTTTCACTTACATTACATATGCAACATCTCTCACTGCATCTTCTCTCTCTCTCTCTCTCTCACACACACACACACACACGCACACACACACAAACGCAGTGACAGAGAACAAAACACCTGACCCGTGAAGTTACCTTAACATTGTACAAATTCCTCTTTCGTCACTTGCATTTTCTTCCTCCCAAGTGAAAGCCACCATTTTCTTTTTTCATTTTCTTTTTTTTTTTCATTTTCTTTTTTCCGTCTGATGCTGACCTGCCACTCAAGCTCTTTACAAATTTCCCCTCTTTTTTCTGCAAAGTTTCCTGCTTTTTTCAATTGCTTATACTTTCAAAAAGCTTGTTTTTCATGTATGTTTCCATGTCTGGTTCCAATCAAGAAAGCTCAAATTTTAGTTTTTCTTCCTCCTAATAAGCATAAATCTCTCAACTTTTTCTATTCCCCCCACTAAACATTGCTGTTTTTGCTCCTCCTAGTTTTGACCAAGAATCTGTTTTCTTTAAAAAGGTGTGGGCTTGTCTAGTTCAATGCCTTTCTTGCTTCAGCTCTTAACCTAAGTAGATTGCTCTTGTTTTTGAGCAAGATTTGCAGAAATTCATACCACCCTTTTAATAAAAATGCAAACTTTGAGTTTGTTGAGTGTTTTGCTTCTTGGGTTGCTCTCTATTTCTCAACTTTTGATTGCTCAGCATGTTCAAAATGATGAACTCACATTGCTAGCAATTGGGAGAGAGCTCAGATTAAATGATTGGGAGGGAAATATTACAGATTTTTGCAGTTGGCCTGAAATTTCTTGCAGCTTGAACAATGCATTTGTGGAAAAGCTTGATCTTTCTAGTCATGGGTTGCAAGGTAATCTCTCTCTAGTCTCTGAGCTCAAATCACTCAAATGGCTTGACCTCTCACACAACAATTTCCATGGCATCATTCCACCTGTTCTTGGAAATCTAGTCGAGCTCGAGTTTCTTGATTTTTCGTTTAATAGCTTTAGTGGTTTGATTCCTCCAGATTTGGGTAGGCTTAGAAATCTTAGAGCATTGAATCTTTCAAATAATATGTTGATTGGAATGATTCCTGATGAACTCGAGGCATTAGTGAAGTTGCAAGATTTGCAGGTGTTTACCAATAGATTGAATGGCTCTATTCCAAATTGGGTTGGGAATTTAACCAGTTTAAGAGTTTTTACTGCTTATGAGAATGAGTTGAGTGGTGTGATCCCTCCAAATTTAGGCTCTGTTGCTGAAATCCAGCTGTTGAACCTTCATTCGAATTCGTTGGAGGGTTCGATTCCAGAAGCCATTTTTGCTATGGAGAAGCTTGAAACCCTTGTTCTTACACAGAATATGTTGAGTGGCATTCTTCCTTCATCAATGGGGAAATGCAGAAGGCTTTCCAGCATTAGGATTGGTAATAACAAGTTGATTGGTGGAATCCCTAGAGAGATTGGTAATGTGAGTGGTCTTACTTATTTTGAAGCAGATAACAACAGTCTTTCAGGTGAGATTGTGGCAGATTTCTCGAGATGTTCGAATCTCACCCTGCTTAATCTCGCCTCGAATGGATTCACTGGCACCATCCCTTCTGAGTTCGGCTTGCTTACTAATCTGCAGGAGTTGATTGTCTCGAGCAACAATATGTTCGGAGAGATTCCCATGTCGATTCTTGGAGGCAAGAATCTGAACAAGCTCGATTTGAGCAGTAACAGATTCAATGGCACTATACCTAGTGGAATCTGTGATGCTTCAAGATTGCAGTTTTTGCTTTTGGGGCAGAACTCGATTGGAGGAGAGATACCACCGGAGATAGGGAACTGCGGTAAATTGCTCGAGTTACAGTTAGGCAGTAACTATCTAACTGGAAATATTCCTCCTGAGATTGGTCACATCAAGAACTTGCAGATTTCACTGAATCTGAGCTCTAATCATCTTCATGGACAGCTTCCTGCGGAGCTGGGACGCCTAGATAAGCTCGTTTCTCTAGATTTATCGAACAATCAGCTCAGTGGAAGCATCCCAGTTGCACTCAAAGGAATGCTAAGTTTGATTGAGGTCAATTTCTCAAACAATCTGTTCAATGGCCCTATACCCTCCTTCACACCATTCCAAAAGAGCTTGAACTCGAGCTTTCTTGGAAACAAAGGGCTCTGTGGGGACCCGTTGAGCGTTTCGTGCATAGGTTTGGATGATTCTGCACAGAATTCTTACCACCATAAGGTTTCTTACAGAATCATACTAGCTGTTGTTGGTTCCGGTTTGGTGGTTTTCGCCTCTGTGACTGCTGTCGTCTTGCTCTTCATAATGAGAGAGAGACTCGAGAAGGCTGCGAAGGATGAAGGAAATGCAGTAGAGGAGGTCAGTAGTAGCAAGCCGGTGATTCTAGCCGGGGACGTGTTTGTGGAGAATCTTCGACAAGCTATAGACTTCGAAGCCGTCGCTAAGTCCACCATGAAAGATTCGAACAAGCTCGCCACGGGCACATTCAGCTCGATTTACAAAGCAGAAATGCCTTCCGGGATGGTACTATCGGTACGAAAGCTGAAATCAATGGACAAAACTATGATCCTTCACAGGAACAGGATGATCAGAGAAGTCGAGAAGCTGAGCAGAATCAACCACGAAAACTTGATTAGGCCAATCGGGTTCGTTGTCTTCGATGATGCTCTGATCTTACTTCATCAGCACTTCCCTAATGGGACATTAGCTCAGTTCCTTCATGAATCTGAAAAGAAACAAGATTGTAAGGATAAGTGGCCTTCGAGGCTCTCCATTGCCATCGGAATCGCTGAAGGGCTCGCCTTCCTCCACAGCGTAGCCATTATCCACCTCGACATTTCTTCAGGCAACGTGTTTCTTGACTCCAACTATTGCCCTCTCGTTGGAGAAGTCGAGATCTCGAAGCTTCTAGATCCTTCTAGAGGAACAGCAAGCATCAGTGCTGTTGCTGGTTCCTTTGGTTATATACCTCCAGGTATAAAAAAAATTTAGAAAATTATTATTCATCATATGAAAATGCTTAAAAATCTGATCTTTTGTCTGGATTTTTATCTCAGAGTATGCATATACTATGCAAGTTACGGCTCCGGGCAACGTGTACAGCTACGGGGTGGTACTGCTCGAGCTGCTCACGACTCGTCTCCCAGTAGACGAGGGTTTTGGCGAGGGTGTGGATCTGGTGAAGTGGGTGCACGGTGCACCAGCAAGAGGAGAGACACCGGAGCAGATTCTTGATTCAGAGCTGAGCACGGTGTCGTTCAGTTGGAGGAGAGAGATGCTCGCGGCTCTCAGAGTAGCGCTGCTCTGCACCGACCCCACCCCGGCCAAACGGCCCAAGATGAAGAAGGTGGTGGAGATGCTGAAGGAGATCTCATGAACAAAATGTTGGATGAAGTGCAGAATTGGAATGAGATCGGAGTGTAATTCTGTGTACTGTGATGGCCTTAAATCAGTTGTATGATTTTGAAGAAAATTATGTTAAAAAATGGAGGCAATAACTTCTCAAGAAGGAAAAAAAAAAAAGAAAAAAAAAAAGGCCATTGTTCAACAATGAAGCATGAATCTATTCAAAACTCAGGAACAATTCCACAAGCATACAACACTTATTTCTGCAAATAAATGAAAGTAACTGTATATAATAAAGAAAATCAAGAATTCTGTTTCAAGTGAAAACAATCAATCAAAGACAGCATCTTTATTCATCGATGCTCGATTTTACGATGAAATTCTGCCGGCTGATCGGGTTCATAACCACCGGAGGGCCGGCAGTTCTCGGCCACGCCTGAAATTTCTTCTCAGTCTCCCTCAGCCATTCTTTGTTGGAGACAGTTGAAGGAGTAGAACCTACAGCAGAATGCAAATTTATATATTCAAGAAACGTGACGAGTTAAACGAGACGAATGGTATTATATTTTCATATTAAATGAATTTGAATGGAAGTGAATAAAATTAATACCACCAAAGATTTTCTGATCAGAAATCATAGTGTCACAAACATATGCAATAGCAAGAGATCCAAATCCAGCAGCAATTATGTATTTAGCTGACATTTTTGTCAAAATCTGCAGAAATCCAAGCCAAGAACCAAGCAATCATCCATTTAATCAGGATCTCATTGAAAAAAGAAAAAAGAAATCAAATTGCATATAATAAACAAATAAATGTCGCACATTAACCATGCAAACTAAAGCATCAAATCTAGTAATTCAAAAAAAAAAAATGATTGAAATCTAAGGCTAATGATCACTCAAAAAAGGGATCGAGAAACATAAAACGTGAATTACAATAAGAATCCAAATCGCAGTACAGAAAATGAGAAAGAGAAGCAGTTATAACCAGTGAAAAAAGGTGACGGTAAATGCAGAAATGGTGGAATTGAGAGAGAGAGAGCTCTTACATAATGGAATTCCGAGGAGAGAGAATCAGTCGACGGCAAATGCAGAAAATGAGGGATGAAAATGAAGTGATTCCTTGTTTGAGAGTAAAAATGGTACTTTCCAGAAGCGAAAAAATCGCAACTTTAATCTCTATAATTCATATAATCCTTAGTACTACTATTTTAGCAAAATCAACCTCTCTGTTGTTCTTTTTCCTTCTTGAATTTACTTTTTCTTGGACTTTTTAATTTTTTTTTTCACCCAAATATTCACTATAATTATCTAATAATTTCTCTTTTATTATGTTATCCAAGCCCAGGCCCACCCCACCAAGTCCAAAGGAGAGATTTCAAATTTGATCGTAATATTAATGGGCTGGGTTTAGGCCCATTTCCATAGTTTGTTTCACATTTAATACTATTATTTTATGATTATGAATTCACACAATTATTTAAAAAAATATATATAAAATGAGAAATCAAGAACCAAAGTTCAACACAGGGTCATCTTCCATTACCACAAACACTCTTTTTACACAAACAACACAAAAGGAGGAACATTAACACACACATTCCTCGTACAATCTATACAAAACGATGCCGTTTTTAATAGAAATTTCATCCATATATTTGGACATCGATTCTTCTACACTAGCTCTACAAAATCCCCCACACCTCCGGAAATGCAGGAAGCATGAAGGACAAAAAGGAGGAGAAAATCGAAAGAATGAAAGAATCTGGTTCGTATATTCGGTTCGTGGGGCGAAAAACCTCCTGAAAACCTACGCTGCTGCTTCTACTGCTAGCACCGGAGACTTGTTTCGATCGTGTGTGTGGACTGGACTGCCTGTTTCAGTGGCTAGACGAGGACCCCGTGGTGTTCGTTCAAGCTTCGACTAGCATCCGGCCGCCTTCAAGAAGTTGTCGAACGGACTTGATGCCGGTAGCTTGAACGAGTCGTGAGCTTCGGATGCACACGGTCCCGTAGCTCCAGCCGCTGCCATGATTGGAAGCCCCGGTTCGTTGTCATGCGACAACGGGGTCTCTCTCTGCCAATTTCAGCAAAAGGGACGAGACGACGAAGGAATGTCGTCAGATTATCATTTATGACAAACATGCTCGACTGACGAAACACGAGATACGCCTAAATAAACAAACGTCGAAGGATATAAGTACCTTGTGATGAGAGACAGCCGGCGGCGTCGTCTGTTTGCCCTCGAACTGCGCGGCTAGGGCCAGCACGGTGCCTTGTTTGTTGATGAGGTTCGACATCTTCTGTTGCTTTCCCTTCAAGAGTGACTCGCAGTGGTTGGCCGTTTCTTTGTACGAGGCGTCGTGGGCCGTGCACACGGACATTCTTCCTACATTGTGCGCCGTCTCCAAAACCTACCGATCGCGACGGATGAACGTCCATTTCGAGCAAAAGAATCGTGGAATCTACGATGATTTCTATATTCGTAGAGACTTACAGATAGTAAAAGCTGATCGACACTCAAGAGATTCGGGCTCTGAGCAGGCGTCTGCGTGTTCTGTTTGTCAACTCCGACCGATTCCTGGAAAGAATCATCGTCGATAGCGAGCATCGAGGCCACCTGCAAAAAAGTCGAAGATACAACGTAAGATCTCGACAAAATGAAAATACGGTAGAGTCGAGTATACTAAACGCACCTTCTCTAGGGAATTTTCGCCACTCAAGCTCGATTTGTGCATGTGCCTTCCTTCCGAGCTTTCGAGCCACGAGCCCTTGAGGGAGCCCAAGTCTTCGGGCACGAACTCTTTGAGCAGCTGCTCTCGTGTAGCGGATACTTCCAACTGTGCAGAACATTATCGAGACGTTAGCTGTTGAGAAACAGGATAAAAGACATAAAAGCGACGAAACATAGAACTTACTTCTGGTAAGTTATCCAAACTTTTAATGATCAGAGCAGTAAGAGACGCGGATGTTTGTTCGTCGAAGATTTTCGTTTCCGAAAGGCATTTCAGAGCTGAATTGTCGTCTTCTTTGGATCCATAGACGATCTTTTTATGTTCCCCGAATTCAGTTGTTTGCAGCTTCGAATCATCTACCAAACACAAGAATGGATCGATCTGAAACGTACGAGAACGATGAAACACATATATAGAATCAACATATGATTCTCATAAAAAGAAAGAAGAAGAATGAAGGATGAGAAACCTACCACTTTAGTGGTGAGCGTAGTTTTGACACGTGCGGTTATAGGAATGATACTGTACGCCTTCGATGCGAAGAATATCATTGAAGTCGACAGCATGAAGAGAGACCTGCGACGTGATGGAGGCAAAACTCCTGAAAAGGAAGGCGTAGATCGGTATTCTTTGTAAGATCGATATAACTTCTAATAACAAATATGCTATCGAGTCGAAAACAGTTTTACATAGAATGAATACTTTCTGTTACCTCCTGCAGCAAGAGAAACATCCCTCAACGTAAACGCCAGCTGGAAACTTCGAATAAGTGCATCACGGAAGGAGGTCTGTACCAGACGAAGAAAGAAACTCGTGAGTTCTAACTCATGATGCAATCGAAGCATCGTTTCACCGAATAAACAAATGATGGAGATAAAGTTATGCAGACCGAAAAATTACCTTGGCTCGAGAAAACAGCAGCATCAAGCAGTAAGTGTGAGCTATAGCTACGTAATCCTCAGGCAAGTTGTCCGGAGAAACAGATTGTGCCCAAATCGACGAAAGCAGCAGATTTATTTGGTGGCTGCTAAGTCTAAGAGGAACAGCATCCTGCAAAAAAAAAAAAAAAAAAAACGAAAAGAAACAACAAAATCACACACCATCACACACAATTTATCGAGTTATGCTAGAGACGAGAATCAAACCATTTGTTTTGTAGATTTGGTAGTGGGGTCAGCCTCCGGAGCCGGGGCAGGTGCTCTGAAGCTCTGTCCTCGACTGTAGCTCGACTTGATTCTGTTCAGTACCCCACCGTTTCCGGCATCACGCAAAGACTTGTCTCTAGGCAGCTCAGATGGAGTTTCTCTAGACTGAACCCTCTGATTTTTCATCTTGTCGAACAGCGCAGCTGATGAAGAGAACACGGAAACGGTTCTTGAGAGCGTTCTTGGATAGAGAACGTTCTTCTTCGAGTCGGACACCGTATGGTCTGATTGAGGGGCGATTGAAGATGGTACAAGAACAACAGAGAAGATCTGATGCGCTCCGATTCTCGTGTCATGATCCAGATGCAGCATTGCCGGAAGCAGTTGGTGAAACAACGCATCCGGAAAAGCCTAACGACAAAACACCTTACTCAGAGAGAGAGAGAGAGAGAGAGAGAGAGAGATTATGTTCATCCTAAACAAAGCCTTACCTTGTTTTTATAGGATAAATTAGGCAACGTAGCTATAATTTGCGCAGTACGATAAACTGCAGAAATCGTAGTTCTTGCTATAACGTTGATGCTAGGTATGTTCTCTAACATACCAGCCATTACATCAAGGATCAGACCTGCATCTCCAACCTGATAAAAAAAGAAATGAAATAATCATTACAAACGGAAAGTCGACTGCCACTATGAAGGAAAGGGCAAAAGAGTCACCTTCGAAGATAGCTCGATGAGGCATTCATCGACAGCTTCATGGAACTTTCTGTTCCATTTAACTAGATCTTCTCCAAGATTAGCATCATCGAGTCGGTTATGTATGCTTTTACGCAAATGCCTCATGATATCACTCACAGCACCGACTATAGCCACCGAAGACTGGATCTTCGACAGTCGAGCAAGAGCTGTTGCAACTTGAACAATGTCGAGTTGCATCTCGGGTTGCTTGAGGACACTCTTGTGATCGAGATGCTTCACTAATATCGACAGCAAGAAGTGCGTATTCTGCCCTGTATGATCAATACAATAGAGAGTGTCACAATCGGTTTGAATCAACTAACTTATCGAAAGAAACAAACGATATTATCTGACCAGAATCATCCATCAAGAACTGAACGTCTTCGAGTACAGGAAGAGCGATCCCATCTTTGATCGGCCATAGATTTCCATTATCGAAGTAACGGAACAAAGATTCCATAACCCGACGCAAGGTTGTTGCTTCTTTCCCGAGTCTAGCCATGTTATGAAGGCAGACCCTAGACCAAAAGCATGGACTCTTGGACTCCTCCCTAGAAATAAGCCAACACTTTAAACATGCAATCACTAATGAAATCGGATGCTAAAGAAAGTGAAAATCGAGCTAAGAAGTTACTCTGCCACGTTGAGATCCCCTTTATTGTTCACGACCAATTTCCAAGAAGGAACCTTCGTTACAACATTTGGAGACGGAGTGGCATTGCCCTCACTTTTACTAACTTCTTCGACCCAACGTGTTTGGTTGGGATTCTCGTCTTTACTTGAGTCTCCGTAATTTTCTAAGACAACTGAAACAATCTGAGCATTCAAAACGTGACAAACGTCAAGAAACTAAGTCAATCATATCAAAAAAAGAATAAACGAAAAAGGCAGAAACAACGAGAAAATACTCATTAGCTTATAGAGATATGCTTACATTATCAAATTCAGATGAAATGTGAGAGTTTTCGCCCATGAACCAAACCTGCACGAAAGATAAAACATACAAGTAACAAATCTTGTGAACGGCATAGAATCTTGAAGAAGAAGAATTATTGACTACAATATCATCTTCACTACTGTACATCAGCTGTTCTTTTTAATTTTATAGCTACAATTTTTGCTTCAAAATCAAACTCAACATAAAATCTAAAAGGCAAGTGAAAAACGAGCACGGTACCATAGCAGATAGAGCTTGCAGCCCAGCTGCCCTTAATTGTTGCACCTTCTCATCTTCTCCAACTTCTTGGGCTAGCTCACAGAGCCTTGGAATGAATCCATCTAAGGTAAACATGTAAGTTCCATCATTCTGTTGAGAAGGGAAACGAGTTGAATTAGTCAGACTTATAGAGCTCAACGAGCTATATAAGAAATCAAAATCAAAATTACAAAAAAGCAGCATGTAACCTGGTTATTAACAAAAACAAAGAGCGATTGGCATCCAATAAGTAAGATTTCTTCGTTGTTTGGTTGATCCAGCAAGGTTTGTACAATAGTCATTAAACTATTCGCAAACAAAGGCCTTGCAAATCATATAAATAATCTGAGTTATACTCAAATCTGAATAAAGCAAAATCTCATAAAAATATCAGGACTAGATCAATTTCAGACAAAAGAATCGCAACAAATTACATAAATCCAATATTTGGAAGTAGAAAAGTAGAAGTTGCCATACATTTGCTCCCGGCAAGATGATATCAATTTCCTGTAAATACACATAACAACTTTCACAGCGTGAAAATTTTCATTCCTCAATTCCTTGTAACATTTTTGCTCTAGGGAGCTTGCAATCTGGAAAAAACGAAGACTTAATAAGTGTGCTTCCAACAAGAGCCAGAAGATAAAATGCAACTGTAAAATGCAAAAATGTCAAAACAATTCGACAAATTTCTCAATTCAAGAAACAACTTTTGCAGCTCAAATATACCTTTGGTATTCGGAAAGGGTTTCTGTAAGCATATTCACATAGTTTCCCAATCTTTCGGTCATTAGGCTCTTCATCCTGTCAAGCAACAACAACAAATAAAAGATTCCCGAGTTCATCAAAGTCTGTGAAAACCGATACATACAGCCCATCACAACACGTAAAATGATGCTACTAATGCGTGTAAAATCCACATGACAACAATCAAACATCGATCACTAGCATGAAAAGTCTCTAACAGAAAGGGAGTTCATCAAATCCTTAACAATATCAGTTATACAGTACGAAACACGACTAGTAATGACGAATTCAGACAAAATTTCAAGAAAAACAGGAACATAAGATCCATGAAACTAACCTGGGACTTGGGAAAAATATCTGATATCAACTTCTTGTACCTCTTCACAGGCTGTCTAGACCTTGCACGCATTGCAGGGCAAAAGAAACATAGGTTGCCACATGCTGGCAATACTTGCCTCGAGACTACGCCCGAGACAACACCCATATTTTTTGAATTAAAAATTCCACAAAATCTATTCTCTTTCTGCAAAATTAAACCTTCAAAATTTGGATGCTTTCTTTCCCTTCTTTTATATCGAAGAATCGGTTAGGAGAAGAAGGGAAAGGAAAGCCGGTAAGAATTAACCCCCTACTTCTGGAATGCCTGTACCACCCTACACAAATCCATCGAAACTTAAATCAAAATGCAGACTTTCCACCAACGCATTTCAAGAACAATCATATTCAGAAATAAAATCAATCAAGATTCCATTTTTTCCATCTGGGCTCCAATTATCTTGATCATACACCAAAATGCCAACACTAACACAAAAAACACAAATTTCTGATAAAGTTTCCTCCATAATGTTGATGGATCACATAAACAATCACCATACACGTAACAAATCAACAATCATGTATGTGTAATGAGACATTTCTGAAAAAAATGAAAAATAAAATCTTTTTATTTTCACCCCCACAATATTCTTGATCATAAAAGGAAAATAGGTTGTCGGATTTTTACCTTCAGACAAATGCCTGTAGAGAGCAGACCAGAAGTCTGGTAACTCATCAAAAAAAATTGATTTCTAACAATGTACCGCTTCTATAGCATCCCCCGAAACTTGTGACTCTCTCTCTCTCTCCTCTCCTCCCTTCCATAAATCATACCGTCACAATTTTATTTAATTTTTTATTTTTTAAATAGCCGTACTGACATTAATGATTGAGACTCTGTCAAATTTCAACCTTCGCAACATGGAAAGGAGCTCATGAAATGTGGCCTACTCATTTTAATTAGTGTAGGTTGAAATAGTTGTCAGAGATTAAAGGGGTCATAATCGTATTAAGGAAAAATTAAATGCTTTCTTTATTGTGGTTCGATTATTAATTAAAGAGTTGATAGCTTTATTTAATCTCAAGAAAGATCAACTCACAAAAAAAAAAAGATCTGTCTCTCTTCCAAGTTTCTTTCTTTAATGAATCATAAAAAAGTACATCTATTTTCTTGATCATATAAGTTAGCGGAATTTACAATGCATTGAATAAAGTTTGTAATTTACCCTTATTTTGTCAATCCTTACAGCTAAAAAGCAAAAAAAAGTTTTCTTTAATGTTTTAATTACTAATTATTCTCTTGATCATGCACTCTGTCATAAATCTGCAGCTGCAGTTATAACCCGTTATTATACAACTGTATTTTGATAATATATATGTTTAAATTAAGCATGGAGTATAGTTTCCTCCATCACTAGTTTTAAAAATGAGAACATGGTTTCAAGATTAGAAATCATAACTAAGTTATAGTCAAAGCAAATGATGCTGTCCACCTTGATTGATTGATGATTTTTTAAATTGTGATTTCACAATTTCTTCAAACCTTCTTTATATCTTTACAAACATGCCTCCCAAAAAGTATGCACTTTGAACTCCACTCTCACTCAATTCTCCCTATAAATGCACTCAAGAAAATGATTGCGAACATAACTTTTTCTTTTGACAGATTCATAAATCGTAGTAGTAATAAGCACATGACACAATGATGAAGTAGAGAGAGATTTAGATGGGCGTCAAAGATTTAATTCCTTAATTAGTGTGTATAAAACTAGAAAGATCAAACAAAAAGTAGCATCTTGAATTTTCAATACATAGAATCGAAGTAAATGTTAAATGCTCAAGAGCTTCCATTGACACCTCAAAACAAGAGAATGAATTCATAGAGAAAAAAGAATGGCTAGACTATGCACACAATACCACACCTTCTTGATTAGGCTTTTGATACCCCTCTATGCTCTCTCTCTACATGCTCCACAAGCTTGACCGGATCCCGAAATCCTTTACTACATTTAGGGCAAACATCTAGCGTCGCCTTCATAACCCCGTGCTTTTCGTGCACATTTTCCACGTGCTGAACGAGAGCCCCGACGCTCGAGAATCTCAACTTGCACTGTGGACACACCTCCACTTGTTGACTTGAGCTTGAACTCGAGCTTGAGTTTCTACTATTCTGCGTCCCTCCATTTGAAATCGAGGCTTGAGTGAACTCGTTGCTCAATTTCGCTATCCCAGCTTCAGCCGAAGCACGAACAGAAGAGGCTAAATTGAGGAAACTCGAAGCCCACTTTGATGAAGAAGCTGATGATGCAGTTTCTTTAGGTTCATTTTTACTGCTTTTGTTCAAGAACCCCATAAACTGAAATGCAGGTTCGGGCTTTTTTGGCCCGGGACAGCTGTGGTCGGGCCCAAAACGGTGTTTCAGGCAGTGGTCGACGGTGCAGTCCCTACACTTGATTGTGTTTGAGAACGTAAGCATCTCTTTGCATCGAGGCACAGGGCATTTCCTTTTCTTCGTGGCTTGTTCATAGTTTGATGGATCACAATCTATGTTAACATGTGACTCCCAAGTAATGTTTGGATCTTCCTCGGGGATTAAACGAACTCCTTTAGCACAGAGGGGGCAGACGACGACGGTGACATCGTTCTTGCTAGCTTTCGGACATTGATGTCTGCTGTAGCTCCGGTGATCGAGACAAAACACCTATAGGAGAAGGTTGATGAATTAGAAGCAAGTCTGAGAACAAAACATCACCTTATCACTTATCAAAGCTCTGAAGCAAACTAATCTCACACGATTCAAGAAGACTTAAACCAGATCACTTGATGATGAGGAACAAAGAAACAGGAAAAAAAAGAAAGAAAAAGAGTAGTTTCTTTGTTACAACAAGATCCAATTCCAACTAAAAGATAAATCAATTATACTTTCTCATTCAACATTTCTAGAATCTGTTCAAAGAAAGACTAAATACAAAAGCCCCAAACATAACCACCTGATTATAAAGTGAAATATAGAAACGGATTCCCAATTGTAGAAACTTTATACAACAAATCACAAACTAAAACTAACAAACCAAATCTTCCTAATGCCTAAGACTACACCTTTTGAGGTCAAGGAAAGTCAATGCAAGCTCAGATCACCAGAACGATTTACTAATTTCAATATCAAAAATCAAACAGTTCTAGCTTCAACCGATCCAATCCAATCAAAATTCGAAAATCCAAAACTCAAATGGAATAAATCAACATACACAAGCTGAAGAAACATAATCATAAGCATTCAGATTCAGAAACAGAATCATAAGCGGACCTGTTGGCAGCAATCGCAGGTGAAGGGGAGGAAATCAATCTGGCGGCAATCGTCGACGCTGCAGTGTTTCCCTAGATTTGGGATTGCAGGAGTCCCCATTCTTCTCTCTCTCTATCGAAACAAAAATGGAAATACGAATCCGCGAATTCGGGATTCAGAAAGGAAAAACAATCGATTTGAATGAATCGGGGACGTGAAAAGCTCCGACGACAGAGATTCCGGCAAGGGGCGAGGAATACCTATATTTGCGCCGATGAATTGGGAATTCGGGGTTGAATCTTCTCCTTCTTCTCTCCCGAATTCCGCGTTTGTAACGGAGGAAAACAACAATGTATCGAAGCTTCGTAGAATTTCAACGGGGAAGAAAGAATGGACTCTTTCGAAGTCGTTCCCTATTTATATAAAGCCAGTTTATTTGGTCGTTTTTTTAAAAAAATAACTAAAAATAATAATAATAGTAATAATCACAAAATTCAATTATCCTTAACAAAGATAAACCGTTCGATTTTTAATATCAATATTTTTCAGATTTTGTTTAATACTATATGGCCATTTAGCTACTTCACTGCTCGGATTCCACCCCTTTTTTTCTTCTTAAATTCAAAAAATGTAAAAACTCCAATTCGAATTAAATAATAAAAAATAAATAAATGAAAAACTAAGAAACATGTAGGCCCAGCATTGACTTTATTGGGCTTAGGTCAGATCAGGCCTGCTTCAAAAACTGTTCCTCAACTTTTACTCTTTTTTTTGTTTTAGAAAAAACATTTTCCCCCTTGCCATTTCTTTTTGTAAATGTATAAAATGGCAACTTTAGCCATAACTAATTAAATTGAATATATATCATCATAACTAGTTTACAATAGAATGAAAATCCAACTTTGTTTAATACAAATGGCTAATCTTACTTTATTACTATCTCTACACCAAACAAAGAAAAAGCTCTAATACTATCTCAAGCTCAATCTTGGCTTGATATAAAAAAATAAAAATAAAAATAAAAAAATTATATTAAAAAGAAGTATACATGAGTTTAACATTATCATCTTCCTGCAACTTCAGACAATGAGTGAGATGTGTCACCATACACAGTCTAACTGCTAAATTTCACCTGCTGCAAAATGACAAATATGCCCAAACATCTAAGAAAATTTATAATTCAACGTCCTTCGTTCTTGAGAGTAGAGTGGAACAGAGCATGTGACTCCAATAAGGACAAATTGGGAAAATAACCCTAATTTAATTTATGTAATTTATTTTGAGTTTTGAAATTCCCCACCACTGGTCAGAAAATCGGTAATTTTTAATCAAAAAGATTGTAATGGGACTCGAGGTGATTAAACCAGAAATTAATGAAACAAAGATGATTGCATAATTGCATTTCACACTATTAATAATAATTTCACCAAAGTTCACTACTTACCTTTATTTTCTTGTCCTAAACTTCACCTCTCTCTCTCTCTCTTAGCTCTTACCATTCCTGCAACAACTGTACTTGTTTTCTTGAAACATGTCACCGCATTTACATGCTAAAGCTTTCACGAAGGCCGTAGGCAACCAGCTACCACCGCTAGTAGGGCCGCCGGCTGCGGCGGAGGCGGAGCCCAGCCACTCGACTAACCGCTCGATCGAGACGCTGGTGGTGGTGTTAGCTGTCATCACTCTCATCGGAGTCATCGCCGGAATCATAGCGCGGCTCTGCAGTGGCCGCCACGACGAGGAGGGGTGGGTGGAGAGGAAGTGCCGCAGCTGCATTGAAGCCGGAGTCGCCACGGCGGCGCCACCGCCGCCTGCTAAGGAGGAGGCGCCCAAGCCAGCTGCTGCGGAAGAAGCTAAGAAGTGAGATTAGTTTATTTTAGTATTTTATTTCATTTTTTTCTCCTTTTCTTTAAGCTATCTTTCAAGCACGCTGAAAATCTGTAACTTAATTAAAATGTATTATTGAGGTTTTAATTTTTGATTATCTTTAATATAATGCATAATCAGTGATTACTGTGTCAGGACAGATATATCATAGCAGGATTTCGGTAGGAATATAAGACAAATCTGTAATTTTTTAAATCTTTTATTCTTTTTTAACTTTCATATTAGGAGTTTGCCTTTTCAATTTTGCTAATTTAAAAAAAAAATCCTTTTTATAAGGAATTTGACGTTTTTCTTTTGTTTTCTTGAAATGACAAGAAAAAGCCTATGACCGTTAAATTAATTAACTATAAACATAATTAATTATCATAGAATACAAGTCCTTATATAATGGCAATCTATCAAAATACCATTCACATCCTCAATTGTAATTCCGTTTGACATTTGTTATTGCATCAATAGATAATTATTATGTGTCCGCAATATTTATTGATGCAATAGGAATTATCACACAGAACCGCAACATAATATTGAACTGGGAAAGTCATTTCCAAATTGAACTCAAATTAAGTAAGCTACAAACCTCCAATCTCGAATTGACTATTTCAGACGCAAATTATCAATATAAAATGCGGCTATATACAGAAATAAATCCATAAGCCTAACTTCAGTATCAAACTACTGGTTTTCCTCACATTTCCACAACCAAAATATTGTTCATCACTTCATCTATTCACTGAGATGACTCCGGCCATGCAAGACAGTTTATTTTTCGATTTCTTGAACTCACTGATCCTCAAAGGATCGAAGCTCACCAGAGAGAGTATGCTGCATTGTAATATCCTCAACGTCACATCTGCATTCAAGTTTCAAACCATACAAGGAACTGGGACAAATTATGATGCAGCTCGATTTTCACATAGGAAGTTCGTCTAGCTGTATATCAAGGACGAGCAGAAGACACAAGTATACATATGCATTTTAATTATGCCCATAAGACATGTCATGTAATAAACAATATGACCATGTCTTCGTCCCAACAAGTTCTTCAGTAGTGATCATAAATTTTAATGTAATGTGATATTTTCATGGTCCAAAACTAATTAGAAGATAAGCATTTATGGCTAACTAATATCAATGAATAAAAACACGAAAAATAGGTTAGCACTAAGTGCACGTAGCATACGAATGCTTTCCACGTAGCATTTATGGCTAACTAGATATCAATGAAGAAAAACAAGAAAAATAGGTTAGCACTAAGTGCACGTAGCATACGAATGCTTTCCATGTGTTCTCAAGCCACAGTTTTCGTGGCAAGAACATGAAGAAAATCCTAATAATATACAACTACGTCGAGGTACCATGATGTGAAAATTTTTATGAAATATGAGGCTCAAAAAGGATTTCTCCAAGCTCATCGTAGAGCGAAATCTTAAAAATCTAGAACAATGTTAATAGAGTAAGATCATTGATAATATAGTGTTGAACATGGAGAACTGATTAATGTTTTACCACATCGGCAAATCTGTTATCTAGGTATAACTAAACTCGTTATGACAAGATCAATCTCCTAGTCATGTCGTGAATACGAAAAAACAAAGCAAGTTCAATCTTCCTTCATCGACATTTAAATCATCTTTTGCCAGTCATGACTCAAGACTCTAGTTTACAAACCACAACTTCAGTCAAAATGCTAAGACTAATCAGCTATTGTCTAACTACACAAGGGAGAAGCAACAATCTCACAAACTTATCAAGAGAGCACAAATAAATACCTAAGAAAATCTAAAAGGATTCAGCTAATAATAATCAAAATGATTTTTACACATGTTAATCAAATTCCAGAAGCAAAAAGTTCTTAAGCCTAAGAAACTAAAAACACACATTGCATAATCCCTGAATCTCCAGAATGAAGAAAATTATGTTCTAACATTTCGTAGCAGCAGAAAAATTAGATGAAATGCAACACGACAATATATTTGAAACTCGCCAGATTCAACCACCACAAACCAAAAAATGCCAGTCTCGGATTTTCAGCAACCCTAAATTCAGAAGAAAACAAAAGAATTCCAAGAATATGAGCTAAATTAAAGGTAGAACGTGAATCCAGGAGGAAAAAGAAAATTGTGCAGGAAATTAAGCTAATATGCAATAACACAATATTTCCAAATCTCACTCGACTAACCACCATAAACAAGAGATTCGGTTTCACAACTCATTAATAAAGGGGTAAAAATCGAGAGCGAATTTCAGAAACCCTAATTTCGAAAAACGCACAAAATCGGGAGAGAGATTCATCTATACAAGGGCGAACTCAGTGAGTCAGTCACCGACCGAAGATCTGTTCCATTCTCAAATTCAGACGCAAAGGCATCCAATCGCCGCCTCCTACCATTTTCACGCCATCAAAGAAGAATAACAAGCCTGACAAATAAGACTGCTTCCTTATAAGAGAGAAAGGGGCAAACGAGAGAGAGAGAGAAGTGTTGACTATTTTGACTAATCCCCTTTTGTTTGCCCCTATCCATATTAAGGAAGACTGGTTTCCGCAGGGCCGCCGTTAGACGTATTTGTCAAGCTTGAAATTCTTCTTCGATTTGACCTGAAAAAGTATCAGACGAAGATATAGACCTACTTCGCGTCTAAATGAGAGAAAGGGCCAGATTTTATCGGATTGAAAACAATACTATATTTTATTATATAGATGGAATTGAGAGATGAATGGAATCGAACAAAAAATATTGAGTAAAGTAGTTTTTAGGGCACTAGTAGAAGGTGGAGAAAAGCAAAGTGTGAAGGAATTGAAATGTTTTGTAGTCCCTCCTTATCTATAGAAAGAACATTCTGGATTTCCAATAAATGCATTTTTGCCAGTTAAATTTGAATTTATATGAAAAAAATAAATATAAATATATCTAAAGATGGCAATGGATCGAGTGCCATAGAGGTGAGCAAAATAATCATATATGTTGACTCGTACACGCATTCGTATACGTATCTGGAGGGTTTGTACTCGTACTCATACTTGTCAGTTCGGGTTCGGAACTGTACTTGCCGAAGGCGGCGGTTCGGGTACGGGTACTGAAAGTTGGACCCACGACCCGCCGGTTCCAATACCCGCCGACTCGCATACCTGCCATTTTGATAGGTATTTCATCTAAAAATGTATTTTCTATTACTTATTTTTAATTAGATGTGCATTCTTTAGTCTACTTTAGCGTTTTTCTCATTCATTTTTTACCAAATACGGAGTATGTTTTAACGGTGCTCGGTAAATAACTTGATCTCCACTAATTTACAGTAATTAGAGGTCTAGTTTTGATTTAGGTTGTTGGATTCTTTGTAATAAAATAATATTTTTATTGCAAATATTCAAGGTACAACTAATCGAATTTAAAATGATTTTTTATAATAAAAATACTAATTGTGAAACCCGCTGGAGCCGCCAGGTTGTACTCGTACTCGTACATGCATCCGTCGTAGCCAAAATCGTACCCGTACCCCGCCTATACGGCGGTTAGCGTACAGGTCCAGTTATGCGGAATCGTACCTGCCGAGTACGGGTACGATTCCGTACCCGAATCCGCATTGGGCCACGTCTAAAGCGCTGACACTCAATATTCACATACACATACATTCGAGATGATTCATACCGAACCTATTAGTTAAATGTCTTACTAATTAAGTTGTATTTAATAGTTAATAAATAAATAGATTTAATAGTTAATAAATAAATATTAAATTGGTCAGAGAGGTTGACTCTACGTAACTATCTTTAAATTCGGCCTATATTGACTGAATTTATGCTGAATTTGAAATTCATAGACACTTCGTTTGAACAAGATAGAAGTCGAAGTCATGCTTGTAGTATTATTTTGAATTGATTAGATACTAATTCGTTGCTCTTTTAATAATAACAAAGGTCGCTAATGAGGTAATGAGCTCCTTTCTAGGATATTAAATAATGGGCTTCTATAAACATAATGTTTATATTATATCCGTTGGTCCAAGCTTGGACGGAAAAAAATAATGTGTAGTATTTCCTCATACCAAAATTTACTCTTTTTGTTAAATATTGGCCCGGTTTGACTTTTTTTTGGGCCCGTAAAATCATGGGCCAACCCGTTCAAAAATTGGACCAGTCAATTTTCTCCATATAAATGTCGATTTTTTTTTTAATTTTTTTAAATAAAAATATTATTTTCCTTTGACCCAAATCAAATGTACGGAGTATAATTTTTGCAAATTTAAAATTTAGAAAAGTGTTTATATTTGGTTTGAGATGGAAGAAACGGTTCTCTTGGAAATCTGAGATATAAATTTAAGAGGCATTAGTGAAATTAGAATACATAACCTTTAAATTGTGCATAAAATATAATTATGAATTTGTCACTCTTACCACTATCTCATCCATATAAAGAATTAAGATAATAGTAATTTGATTGAATAGCATATCATGGGCTAACCCTACCAAATTTGATTTGATAGATTTTTCTAATTTAGGCAACAATTAAATACTACGCTATTGGCTAATAGATTTTAGCTTTTAGGTGGATAGATAACTTAATTTATTGTAATTAGAAAAACAAAATAAAATTAATGCTGCTACTTAAAAAAAGTCATAAATAAACAAGTACTAGTACTTAAAGTTGAGGTGGGCCAAAAACAAGTGGACCCAAACATGGGCATGTTCATGCTCATAATAGTCAAAACCAACTTAAATATTTAATTAGTACTGAATTAAATACCTATAATTCAATAATTTGAAAAGCATATATTTTTTCAGTTAAATACACAACTACGCACTAACAATTAATCAATTATCATATCCAAAAATCATGTTTACTACTAAAAAAAAATAAAATGATAAGTTATTTACTAAATATAACTGTCGGTTTTTTCTTGAAAATATATACAGTATATATATATATAATAAAAATTAATCTTTCGTTGCAAGGAGATGGCTTGAAATTGACCGCTACAATGGCCGGTCCCTCCATTTCTTTTTTTGTATTCATGCATTACCAAATTTTCTCTACCAGTTTGGAAAAATGGATGGAGAGGGAGAGAGAGAGGAGAGAGATATGTGGGTCATTTTTTTCCTGTATCTTTATATATATATGTCTATATTTTCATCTTCTTCAATCTTCACACTTCACATCCAGATAAACTGGTTAGTCTCTCTCTCTCTCTCTCTCTCTCCCTCTCTATCTTCCTATGCTGGTGTTCTTTACCGTGTTAAATTGATTTGTGGATTTTGGCTTGAAACTTTTTTGCTGTTTAAGTGTTTGATGAATTGCCTGTGAAGATTTTGCTGGAGATAGTTGCCAATTGAGCAGTTTATATTTGTTAAAGTTCACCATCCACCTTCGGAAATTTAGAAAAACGGATTCTTTGTTGCGGCTGCGGATTTTTCTGGCCTTTGTTCACATATTTTTGTTTGTTTTTGCTTTGATTTCAATATATTAGCTTCCTAATTTATCTTCGTTGGTATCTGCACTTTCTTTTCTTTTTCTTTTCTTCTTTTTTTCTGTTGCTCTGTTTTGTGAGATTTATAGGATTTATACTTATATTTGGGATTTTGGATTTTTTTCAAGATTAATATAGTGATGATCCTTAAAATTTAAAATGATTATGTAGTTCAGCTACCTACCACTGTTTTAGCAGTTCATGTTCTTTATACCTTTCTTTTTTCGTTTTCTTTTTTCTGGCTTACCAATTGTCTCTTGAGAGTATGCTTATTATGTATTTTCTTTCTGTTATCTCTTGATAATAGAAGTTTGTTTTTCGTTTCCCCGTTGATCTTTTCGTCTTTCATTTTCGATTACTCCAACGTTGTTGCAAACTTGCAATCCTGTATCCAATTTCAATAAGCTCTGGCATAGCAAAATCTGAAGAATTCAAACTTAAAATCTGTTCAAAGACTAGTATAAGTTTGGTAGTGAGTGCAGGGATGGAGGAGCGACGTGTAAGGGCATTTTTCATAAATCTAAAAGAAAATCGATCTTACCTTAAAAAACATTACAATGCTTAAAAAATTTGTTAGGACTTCACTATCCTTTGATCCCAACAAACCTTCAAAGTCTCGATCAGCTTATGAGTTATGGCAAATGTGTTTACTAGCAAATTATGTCAAATGGTCATATATTTACATTAAAGAGTATTGCTGAATGTTGACTCTGCGATTTCCTTTCATTTTCTTTCTGCAGTAGGTGGCTTTGTGGTCCAATTGTTAGGTGGATTGATTACTAATTGTAATTGATATAGCACCTACAAAACTTGTCAAAATCCCTTAAAATATATTATCAGGTCAGAGGCTTCAAAAAAAATGAGCCAATCACCATCATCAAAGACAGAGGAGCTGGATATTCCACTACACACTATTGGATTCGAGATTGATGAACTTTCGCCTAGCAAAGTTTCAGGCCATCTTCTCGTTACTTCGAAATGCTGCCAGGTACCTTCCCTTCTCCCTCTCTGTTCGAGTAGCTGTGGATTTTGATGGAGATTTGAGAGGTTTGGATGGATTTTTGGCAGCCATTCAAAGTGCTTCATGGAGGAGTATCGGCTTTGATAGCCGAGTCTTTGGCTAGTATGGGAGCTCATCTTGCTTCGGGGCTGATGAGGGTGGCTGGGATTCACCTCAGCATCAATCATCTCAAGAGTGCTAAGTTAGGTGATTTCGTTGTTGCTGAAGCTACGCCCTTCAGCGTGGGGAGAACTATTCAGGTAGATTTCTTTTTCTCGACGAATTTTGATTGGAAATTGTGGCCGAAAAACTTATGTTTCATGATGGCGACGTGCTATTCGGGACATCAACTGATGTTTGCCCTTGCATCAAAATCCGAAACTGCTAAATATAGAAAGATGAATGATGGTATTATGTCTAAGTTCAGAAACTTCTGCAACTAATAACCAGAGGAGATTGTCCCACTATAGCTTTCCTCTCGAAATCACACACATACACACTTAGGACTGTTGTACAAATGCACTTTACGTGCTCGTTTTCTGTATACGCTCTTAGGATTGTTGTAGAAATGCAGTTTAGTTTCTGCAGTTAAGTTGGTATTTTGCTCGATTTGAACAGGTGTGGGAGGTTCGTCTATGGAAGACCGATCCTTCGAACAGGGAGATAAAGACGATGGTTTCGTCTTCGAGAGTTACTCTTCTCTGTAACATGCCTGTCCCAGAATCAGCCAAGGATGCTGCTGCTAGTCTCATCAAATATGCCAAATTATGAACTTTTATTTATTTTTACTTCTTGTCTATCACAATTGTGTACTTGAAAATAACATTACACTCTTTGATATCTTTGATATGTGGAATGATACAAAATAATTTGCATATATAATCAATGCTGCAGGAAACAGTGTGCTCATTAAAATAACTCTTTTTTTTTTTTAAATGTTACTTTTATTGTGAAAGGGTATTCCAATATGTATTTAACATCGATGATCATAATTTTGTTGGTCAGTTCTCCATTTGATGATCAAAATTGGAAGAAGATGGATTAGATAGTGAAATGGATGGTATATACAAACTTGGCAATATTTATTTTATTAATGAGAATAGATGGAGTATTAATTTTCATTATAATGGATGAGCTACTATTTATTAACGAGTGAAAAAAATAATACCAATAATACATCGGTCAAACTGGATTTTTGGGGATTAATTAAAGGTCATGGATTTACGTCAGAACTTTATTTGTTTTTGTAAATTAAAATAAGGCTCTTTTTATAACAAGTAATTAAGGAAGGTACATAGATAACCACAAATATAAACTTTCATGTAAGAGTTCCTTTAAAGGAAAAATAATTGTAATAATTAAACAACATGAGTTGTAAATACATCAATCTTTATTCAACTGTATATTATTTATCGACAGTAAAAACAAATCAACCTTAATTTGTCTAAATTAAACAGACAATCAATCAACCTTAATTTGTATATCTACTGCTACTTTCTATGTATATAAATCTTGCTATAAAATAAATATAAATGCAGAAATTAATATTATGAGATCAACAATTGGGAGAAAATGAAGCTGGACTCAAGAACTTCACATTCTTGCACACAGACTTTGAAGTTTTGGTGTCTTTCCCTCCTCCCAAATTCACATTCTGCATCACGATTCCTTGGCATGGATGATTCTTGCTGCAGTCGAACACGATTGCCACGTCGGACGCGCTCGTTCCCCGTATGTTTTGGTACATAACGTTCTCCACTTGTACGGCCGAGCTCTGCAGAATCCACGGAGCCATGCGTGCATGCATGTTAATTAGTTGAATGAGGAAGATGATGAAATTGAACTAGGGTTTCATTTTTTTAAAATGAATATATAAATTTGAATTATATATTATTATTATTCACCTGTTCTCCACAAGGCTTTTCTTGGTCACAGTAGTGTTGGTCTATGATTATTGGATTCTCCACATTCTCCATTTCTATGTTCTGAAATTTTATGTTGCTTGCTTTCCCAGATCCTCCCTGCATGCATGTGTATGTTATTTTTTTAGAGAGAGAGAGAGAGAGAGGGTATTTAGGGTATTTCTCATACCTGCCATGTCTTGATCCTGACACCATTAGTGGTACCAGAAAGCTTAGCTCCATTAATCACAATATCAGAAACATCAGCTTCTGACTTTCCCTCACCTAAGCTTCCAATACTGATCAGTGATCAACAAAATATTAAAAAAAATTAGAAATTTATAATTTCATTAATTTCAACTTAAGAAGATTTTAATGGGACTAAATTACAAAAAAATAAATAAAATTAAACCTGATTCCATGGCCGGGTCCACAAGTAATACCAGTGGCTTTAACCGTCTTCGCTCCACTCACAATTGAGATACAGTCATCACCTTCATCATGCAATAATATTAATATTATTTTTATTTTTCTAAATTTCACAATATTTAATCAAAGTATATCTATATTTTTTGTTTCAAATTTGTATATTATATATACCTGTGGCTATGGTGCAGCTAGAGATCTGGATATTTTGGGTTTGGGTGACGTGGATTCCATCAGTGTTAGGGCTTTTTTCTGGAGAATTTATCACAATATTTGAAACTCCAACGTTTCTACACTTCTCAAACGATAAATGAATTTGTTGCGAATTTTCTATTTTTAGATTATTAACCCCCAAATTCGCGCACTGGTAGAACGTCAAGGCCTGCATGCAATTTTATTTTTTTTTTCATATTAGGAAAAATGGATATATATTATAATTAATTTGAAGTATTCATGTATAGAAATAATCAATTTCAAGAAATCTACGTACCGTTGGAGCACCCGTGCATGGCTGCGAAAAAACAAATATACACAAAATCTACTTTAGTACGGTATTATATTATAGTTATGCAAGAAATAATTAATTGAATAACAAGAAAATTAATGATTTTATTCAAATTAATTACATTAGCTTTATTTATTTTGCAAGAATTCTGCCACCAGATTTTGCCATTTCCATTTATAATTCCACCACCTGAAACCACTAGATTCTGAACACCATCAAAAACAAGCCAGTGCCTTGGATCTTTGCTGTAGTCTGAACGAATATTCGATGCTATTATAGTTCCAGATATCTGCACAAATAATTCATATGATTAAAATATAATTAAAATACTAATTAACTTGCTTTTTGACTAATAATTAGATTAATTAATGGGGTTTAATTTAATTAATAATTACCTGCATTGTTATGCCGGATTTGCAAGGCCCAGAAAACCTAATTTGCTTCAAATAATATTTTTTGTTCTTTGGCACAACAAAATTAACTTCTGATGAAGATGAGCATGCTTTACTCCATGCTGCCTTAAATGCCTGAAAAAAAAATTAATTTCGAATTAATCATTAGTAACTAACTCTCAATTTAATCAATGAAATAATATATAATTAATTAATTAATTAATTAATTACCTGAGTATCATCAGTAGTTCCATCACCCTTAGCTCCAAAATTGAGAACATTAACAGTTTCAACGGAGGCAGAAAGTGATCTCCTAATCTTCATGAAACTCTTGTAAGAATCATTAATGTCAAGGTGGAGGCCTAAATACGAAGGGAAAGCGCGAAAATCGTTGCCGGATTCTTGCTCAAGGTAGCTACCACCATAGTTGAGGCTAGAGGTGGAGCTCAAGCTCAAAGAGAAAACCATGAACAAGAATGGAAAGACATACTTTTCAACCGCCATTTTCTTGTTTTTCGTCGCTATGGAAAAGAACGAACTTCGGTTTGATTATGGGATTCGATTTTCGGTTAAGAGAGGAAGGTATGGATAATGTTGTGACAATGTAATGTCTGAATTGTTGTCTATTTATAGAAATAGAAAGTGCATGCATGGATGTGGGAGGGGGGTGGGGTAGGGGGTGGGGTAGGGTACCCTGTTCTCTACGGCTCATTTTAGTATGGAATGGTGAAGATTTAGAAGAAAAAAGGAAATCTAAAGCTGTTGATGACTTTTGCTCCATTCTTGCATAAATATATGCCAAACTATTCATTAGTTTTTTCTCAAAAAAATGATTTGTACGTTTTTTCTACTTTCATGCAGTGTTTATCCAGTTTTCATTAACCAGTAGGGTTTTATCTATAATATTATAATTTGTAAAATGTTTGTGCTTCATATACCTAGAGATTTAATTTATTAATTTAAAAATAATAATATTTTTGTCAAATGTTTGTTATTTAATGTACCTTCACATGCAGTTAGGTCAAACTTATTTAATTTCCTTTGAAAATTAGCTAAATACACTAAACGTTATGAAACTAGTCCTATTTTAGAAATATATATGTATTTTTTTTAACAAGTTTATCTTTTTTTTGCATTATCCTTTCCTTGCAGAGTTCTAGTACGATTCTTTAAGTATTTTAATTTTTTTATATATATATATATATATATATATATATATATTAATATTAATAGTATTATTTATGCTTGCCTTTATAATACGTGTAACTATATGAAAACTAGTTATATAAAATGGGAACCTTTAGTTTTTTTAATTCCTTTTTTCTACTTGTAACCATGTCTACATTTTAGTAAGATATGTAAGTTTATATGTTAAAAATTAAGACTATACGAAACATGTTTCATACAAACATACCTCATACTATGTACGTACATACATAACGATAAAATCTTGCTTAGAGAAATCGCCTAACTATATGATTATACTAATAAAATTTTACGACACATGACGCTGCCCTTGAGGCTCAAGAGTTTGATCAGAAAATCTTATCCAAAATTAGGGTATATAATCTAACCGTCATTTTTATTTTGACTTGAATAGCGTAGATAATCATCAATGATGAGAACTTCAAACGTTCCACACGCCATAAGTTAGGTTAATCAATAAATCATTTATTACACTAAGATAAATGACCTAGAGCTAAATCTTGTATTTACAATTGGTATAAACTTTCTAAAAATGGTAAAAACTTAGTTAGATAATTGTCTAATCTAGGGCTTATCTTCAGTAACTTGGTCCACACAAACACTTTCACCATTTATTGTACTTTGAAATTCGATTATGGTATGATGCAATAAAGCAATATATATACCTAACACTTAAGATAAATTAATGAGAGAATTAAGATAGATTTAGATCATTATATGATGGGCCTTTCCTAAGTTATTTGCTTAAATTTCTAATTAAGAGTCTTGAATTTAACAAATAATTAGATTAAATTAATGGGAAGATATATATAAGATAAGGTCAAGAGTTTTTAATAGTTGTTGACATTTAACTAGATCAACTGTCCTTGCTGTCTTTGACATTATATCCCAATTATTTAATTAATTAATTTCCTCCCATATTTCACTGCCATATATGCCTCTAAATTTTCTTCTTTTCATGACTTGACACTTCTCTCTCTCTCTCTCTCTCTCTCTCTCTCTCTCTCTCTCTCTCTCTCTCTCTCTCTCTCTCTCTCTCTCTCTCTCTGCATGTGAAATGCAAGTTCAAGAGGTAAACAAGCATGTTTTAAAAGATCAAGGCAATGTGGTTCTTGCCTAAGTTATGTATCTGATAACAAAAAATTTGCATCACATTTCAAACAATAACCAACTCTCTCTCTCTCTCTCTCTCTCTAGAACCCTTTGAAATGCTCTCTCCAAACTTCAAAGGTTAATATGCATGTGTTAAAAAGAAAGGCAATGGTTCTTTACCTAATTACTTCTGTATCTGATGACAAAATTAGCATAAAATATTCTGCCAAAAATAGTTCTCCGCAAAATTGAATAAATTTTTGAAATGTGATACTTTGATCTTGGTCCATTTTAAAGAGAAGTAGGAGCAATGTATGTATATATGTATGCGCGTTGATATACGATTAATTTAGAAAGTCATGGAGTATATTTTTGAGTTGAGAGGAAACCGCCGACTTAATTTATTTTTGTTGCAAAAAAAATTCTACAATCATCATTTACATGTGCTTAAAAAAAAATTGTCTGAATTCAGAAAACCTTTTCCTCCAAATCTCTAAAAAAAATCTCTTGAAAACTTCAATTTCTCTATAGATTTATTACACAAATTGCCTTGTAAATACACCCCACTTGTAATTAATAGGATGGCTGACATTTTACATTAAGACACAAGATTTAATACAGTTTGTTTAAATTTAGGGGCTATATGTCACTTAATTTTTTTTATGAAAATATTTAAGTATTTTTCAAGATATTCAATCCAAGGATCATTTGCTTTTATTGATGGGCCCTGGTTAGGGTTGGTGTGAATTTAACATGCAAATATTACACCAAAATAAGGTCACCTGCAGTAGCATGTCGGGCCTTTTCCAGAGCGTACTCATATATATATATAGTGGGCTTCTCTCTCTCTCTCTCCAATTGCCATTTAGGCTCTCATAGTCAGGGACTATATACAGGCCCAGTCCATCTGAACCAAATATGTAGTTAGCATTTTAAGTATATGCATTAAGTAAATATTTGAGCTCTAAATAGGCCCAGCCCACTTTAACCAAATATCAAATACTCTATAATTTTCCTTATAAACCAATTAGTGGTATTAATTTTTAATTCTTAATTTGTTGTTTGTCAGTGTTTGAATAACCTGCCTATGTTTTTTTTTAATCTCTATTTTTTTTAAAAAATAATGACAAAATAAATTTACAATCAACGCCGTCGACGGACAATAGTTAGTCTAAATCACCTCAATCTCCACGGCAAAACTGCATGCTTTGATCATTCCTTTGTTTTGCAAATGCACCATCAAACATGAAAATAACAATAATAAAATTAAAATTCTGCTCTATAAATACATTGCACCCTCGAAAGATATTAAAACATCAAGCAAAAGAGCATTCATCTCAGCGGGGGAAAAAATAAATAAAATGGCGCTCTTGATTCAAAAACTCTCAATCCTCGCCTTCCTAATTTTAGCCACGTGGGCCTCTCACGCGGCTTCCCGCCAACTTCCGGAAGTGTCGATGGTGGGGAGGCACGAGCGGTGGATGTCGGAGTACGGAGTCGTGTACAAGGACGAGGGAGAAAAGGCGGCGCGCTTCGCGGTTTTCAAGGAAAACGCGGCGTTCGTCGACGATTTCAACGCGGCGGCGACTAGGCCGTACAGGCTAGGGCTCAACGCGTTCGCTGATCAGACCAATGCGGAGTTCAAGGCCGCGAGGAACGGACTTAGGGTGCCCCCGCAACTGCCCAAAGCGACGCCGTTTAGGTATGGGAACGTGAGCGCTGTGCCAGCTAGCATGGACTGGAGGCAGAAGGGGGCCGTCACCCCCGTTAAGGATCAAGGCCAATGCGGTAAGAATTTTGTTTTCTTTAATTTCAATATATACTTTGTTTCGGTCATATTTTACAAAAATATCCCGACCTTTTGATTTTTTCTTAGAAATCTCGATCTCCCGATCAGAATCTCGGCATTCGATTTTTGAATCCTGAGTCAAAAATCCCTTCTAGTCGGTTGATAGTTTTTTATTAAAAAAAAAAAAAAAAAAGTTATGTATTTTAAATTATTAACTTATGTACCAACGCTGGCATATTTTAAAAAAATGTCTCGATCTTTCGACTTTTTCTTAGAACATCGCCCGACCAGAATTTTGGCTATCAGATTTTTGAATTTAGGGTACCTAGAGATTCTGGTCGGATGAATTTTTTACTATTTTTCAAATTAAAGGTTATGTTTTCCCCGCCATATTTCGAAACTTCCACTTCATCACGATGGTTAACTGCAGGGAGCTGCTGGGCATTCTCAGCAATAGCAGCAACGGAAGGGATCAACCAGATATCAACAACCAAGCTCGTCTCCCTCTCCGAGCAAGAGATCGTCGACTGCGACCGGACGAGCCAGGACCAAGGCTGCGGCGGCGGATACATGGAGGACGCCTTCGAGTTCATCGTCACAAACAAAGGCATCGCCTCCGAGTCCACCTACCCTTACCAAGGCAGCGACGGGACCTGCAACAAGAAAGAAGAGTCCTCCGACGCAGCCAAGATTTCGGGCTACGAGAAAGTGCCCGCGAACAGCGAGAGCTCGCTGCTCAAGGCCGTGGCTCATCAGCCCGTGTCGGTCTCCATTGATGCAAGCGGAATGGCTTTCCAGTTCTACACGAGCGGCGTCTTTACCGGTGACTGTGGGACCGATCTTGACCATGGAGTCACTGCAGTTGGATATGGAGAGGATGATGATGGGACTAAGTTTTGGTTGGTGAAGAACTCTTGGGGTGAAAGCTGGGGAGAAGAAGGGTATATAAGAATGGAGAGAGGCGTTGCTGCTAAAGGAGGGCTATGTGGAATAGCTATGGATTCTTCTTACCCTCTTGCTTGATTATGGAAAAGGAAAATTATGTGCATACACACATAAATACTATGTAAATGAATTATGTAAATGGAATTGTGAAAGAAGACAACAAACATACATATATTATTGAGATAACTTGTACAAATAGCACTTATTCTTCCCACAACACCACAACTTCCTATGTAGTACAAGCTCAATATAGGCCAATAACTTACACTTGGATCTCAACAATCCATCTGTGCATTTCCTCCTCTGGTACTGGGATGGAGAGGGTCACCAACCCGGTGGCAGATTCGTAGTCGAACCCTGTCTCGTTGCTGCCTATAAAGCACTTCAACGGCCTCTGAGAAGAGTAGGCACCGAAGCGTCCGCATCCTCTCACTTTCAGTACAATGGTTGCTATTCCTTCGTTTGCTTTCTCGGCTTCGAATTTCTCCACAGCGCCACCGGTGTTGAACATGTCAAGTAAGCCGATTGGCGCGAACGAAACGCTCTCTGTTACTTTCTGTTATTTTGACAAGAAGTAGGTTATTTTTTTTATTTTAATTTTTAAACATGTAGATGGTGTGTTGTGGGGAAAACTGACCTTGAGAGGGGAGATGTGGTAGAGCTCGTGCTCGAGAACCTTGAGTGTGACAGGTAGTGAAGCACCTTTAGGGAGGAGGAGGACTTCTCCAGATTTATGAGCATAGACTATGGCATCACCATTCCAATCCGGTCCAGCTAGATTGGCTATGCCATCGACATCTGTAGCTCGAACGGAGCTAGTAAGCGTCCCGGGGGAGGCGTCATGGATGCGAGTCTTCTTCTCCACCTTGCACCAGCCTGCGCCTTGGCAGTTGAAGACACCAACCACACCAGTGCACTTGTTTGCATTCCAGATTTTAAGCAAGCTGCTTGTAAGGGCAGATATTAGTTTCTTGAAAGAGGGTGAAAAGGGAAATTGTAGAAAGATCGATCCACGAACCTTGTCCCGTCTCTGGCCGGATCAACGAAGAGTGAGTCGACAGTAGGTCTACCGGGAAGCTGTGCACGAAGAACTGATCCATCAGGAAGCACCAGCTTCTTCAAGAGTTCAAAGTTGTGGTTACCAGGTTTGTCACTGTATTAAAGAAACAGAACAAAATTTAAACACAAGGCATTATTGGAATTTGGTAAAAAATTCAAGAGTGGAGAAAGATGGTATATACCTCACATAAATTGAGCATCCTCCTATGGCTCTAGCTGCAGCATGATACTCAGCAGCAGGGTGCAGGCTCTGCAATAGCAAAGCAAAACTCAGCATATTTCATTTGATAATAATAACAATGCTAAGGTGGATTCCATCTCAAAATTTAGAGAAAGTACTAACATGAAACATATCCCAATCAGGCTGCATGAATTCCCCCAAGAAAATAGTATTATAAGCTACTGAAGAGATGTGGATGGTGTGGGAAGCAGGGTCGCGGGGATAGTAATCGTCAGAAGCTCTAACAACAGCAGTCTGCCTAGCACTGTAGATGCCATCAGTGTTATGGCACATGCAGGAAATGCATCCATTATCAGCAAAGTTGCGTGCAATGGAAGCTTCGAGGGCCTGATGGTAGCTTCGAGTGAGAGCTACTCTGCCTCCATGGCCAGCTCCAAGAGTCTCAATGATGTTCTGCACATCAACTTTAACTCCATCAACTCCACAGGAAGCTAAGTAGGCGTGAAGCTCGTTGTAGAAGTTGAAGACTTTCTTAGGGGGCACGAGGCCTAATCCGTGCACAGCTAAACTATCCATGACAATATCAGGTTGGTTTCCCATTACACCAGGAGACTGCACTGGATAGGCCAAAGCAGTGTCGTAGTGCTCCAAGCCTGGACCCGAAGGCTGCACCCCACCCCAGTAACCGGCTAGAGCATGCCACACGTAAACGAACCTGATATAGAAATAGCAGAACATTTACATTCAAATTAAAATTTTAAAGTTCCTATGTGCAACATCAAAGTACTAAGTTAGAAAACTTACTTGACATTGTGCTGTTCCTTGGCATCTCTCACAACATGTTTCAGACCTGGTTCTTGTTCCTCAGTTTTTCCATTTTTTTGGAATTTTGCGTTCTCCTTAATTCCAGTTAGTCGGTTCGCAAACCTGAGAATAGAAGCAGTTATATATGTAAGCTCTATGATATAGATGTATTAAGAAGTTAAGAAGTTTTCTTACTGAGCCCCTTCTTGTACAACGCAATTCGGGTCATTCTTCGCCTCATTTCCAATCTGCTGCCAACCATCATCTATGATCAGAAATCGTGGAGGTGTACCTCCCTTAGACAAGCTGCAAGATGAAACATTAGTTCAAAAACCTATACAGAGAACCAATATTTCTTATTGTTATAAAACTAGGCCAAAGAAAACTGAGCAACTGTACCTCGTGAGTCCTTCTTCGACACCCTCAGCAGTGACATCAGTATAAAATGCATCCCATGTGCACCATCCGAACCAGTCAAGGAATTCAGGTAACTACAAGGAGTCCAAATATCATTTATGTATACATATATAAGCATAAACTTGAATAATTTGTCTTTGGTTTGGACTGAGTCCAATCATAACTTTTTCTTACCTTCTTCTTCTCTCGGTGATGAAACGTCTGCATATGTTTCTCAACAGCTCTGTTTTCATAAGGTGGAAATTTTAGCATGTTAGTTAAAAACCATATACAAGATACTAAAGCTTGCAGAGAGGGAAAGAGGCCTTACTTCACAGCCTGATCGATGACTTCATAAGCATTAACCCCAGCATGCATGTAAACAAGGTGAAGTCCTTGGTCTGTTTCAACAGCATTATCTCCTGCAACAAACGACACATAAAAAACAAGGTCGTTCCTATTCTTTCGGACTCTTTCTTTCATGGTTTATTCCCCTTCACCCAGTAGTGGACTCCACTATTGTATGCATTCGATGAAAGGGAAAAACTGATTTTTGCCAACTTAGTGATATTCAGCCCCTTAATCTCCTTCATCATTATATGCACATGCTTAATCCAGATGCTTGTGGATGCCATGAACTACTCACCACTCTCAAGGCAGATCTCCAGCTCATTCTTGTCGTTGCCTTGAAGAGCTGCACGGAATTGGCCCTCAAGGATGGGGAGAAGTACAGTGTAGATAGTCGGGGAGTCTTCGCCTTCACTGGTGTCTTTGCTCTCAATGAGCATGAACTGAGTCTCCAGTGGAATATCCTTTCCACATGTTCCCATTCTCTGGGTCATCCACCAGAGCTTGAAGCGAAATAAGCACATGAAGCGAACATCCCTGTTACAGTAGTTAATTTAATAATAAATCATCATAACATAAATTTCCTAAAGGGAGTCTAACAAGAAGTAATGTTTCTTTCTTCTTGCATAGTTTCTTGTCAAGCCTTTAGTAACTCCAGATTTCTTCATTTGGTTTTCTGGAAACCAGTATGAAAGATAAAATAGATCATGGATATACTAAGCATGATTTCAGCCAATAAAGTCCATATGCAATTAAAAAAATTGAAGATTAAGCACTAGTAGAAACAAATCATGATCTGTGATAAACTAGTGCTTACTCTAAGATTCCAACTGGGAAGACATGAAGACTTTTGCTATCAGTAGCTGTGGCACCAATGAAAGCACCTGCGACTACACCGGATCCCGGGGTAAGAACAATGTTTTCAGGAACACCGGTAAGTATGGTTTTCCCATGAACCACAAGGTTCCCATCGTTGACAGAGATCTTCGGTGTAACCGTCATCTTTGCACGTTCTAGGAGTGCTTCAGAACTTACTGCATATAATAAACAAAGAACAACCACAACTTAGAAATCAAGAATTATTTGACTGATGCCAGCAAAATTACTATTTTCAACAAAGCAGAAAAAAAGATTGGATTAAAGAATGCCAGCAAAAATTACTGCTATTTACATCAATTTCGAAAAAAAAAAGCATCTTTGGACTAGCATACGACATGGAGATCTTTTAGATCCATCTTTCGACTTTTATCGGTGACTTAACAAAGGCTTCCTCATCCTCCTTTAATCTACTTTTTACCCCAAGATACCAACAGAAACATAAAAAGATTTACATAAAGCAACGGAAAAGTGAAACCTTATGGCTGATCGAGTAAAAGTAAAGCTGAAACAAACTCGAAAATTGTAGGAAAAAAGTGAAACCACAATATTAGGAATACTTTGTTGAATCATTTTTGGGAAGCATAAGATTTGTTGCTGGAAGTTCTTATGCATATACAAGGGAAACACAATCAACGGAAAGAGTGGAAAAATTACACTTCCAAGAAACAGATCATTAAATCTAAGTCACGAGACAAGCATGAACAACAAAGAAAATAAATAAATAAATATCAATTCTTCGTGGATCTTCAACCTTTTTTTCTCTTGTAACAGCAATCCACAGATATACAACAAGACTCTGAACGTGCAAACGCAGAAAATTTCGAGAAGGAAAAAACATGCATACAAACTCCGATGAGTGTTACTGCATCAAATCACCTCGAAATAAATTCAAATTCTTCCGTCCATGTAAATGTACAGCACAATCCGTATGTACAATCGTACTTATCCGAAAACGCAAACGAGGAATCCAAGATCGAAAGGCAGGCGAAACAAATGCGTGATGCAGAATCATTTCTAGAGAATTCACTAATTAAACAGTTCTACAAAAGTCACTGCAATTTCAAAATCAACTAAAATATATTCGAGAAATATTACTTTAAGCTCACTTCAATCAACAACTCCACAGAATCATACGGAAAAAGCAAAAGTTTACAACAACAACAAAAAAAAAGGCAAAAAAATGAAAAATTCCAACAAACACCAAACTTTACCTTTCCAGTATCCTTTAAGCTGACTCTGATTGCAGCTCCAACCAGATCAAACTCTCTCGAAGATGCGTTTGTAGAGAGAGAGAGAGAGAGAGAGAGAGAGAGAGAGAGAGAGAGATTCTGGAATAGGAAAGAGTATCTCACACTTCACAGCTCAGCGGAAGCGCACTCCAGTACGGAATGCAAACTTCACGCGAGGAATGGAACGGGAGAAAGTGAAATACACGCGCAAACGCAAATGCTCGACAATGGGATGCGAGTTCGAAGGAGGAAGGACCTCGGGTTTATATAGCATGTACAGCGTTAAAGCTCGAACGGTTTGGCTCCCGCTCGGCTAATCGGGGCGCGACACGTAGCCGGAGTTGTTCGGTGATTAATTCAGTAAGTAGTTACATTGTCTGGACCTGGAGTGGGGAAAGTTGGTTTGTTTGTTTTACCACCAAAATGTTTCCCTTTTATTTTTATTTTTCTCTTCCCACCCAAGGTAATTGGAAAGTGACTAGAAACAATGTACTAATTCTTTTTTTGTTTTTAAGTTTTTTTTTTTTGATTCGGATCCCCTATTGTCTTGTGTGACATTATCTATTGCAACGTTAGATGTTTGTTACGTGTTTACAATATTTTCAAAACCATAATGACAAATGAGTGGTTTTGAAAATATTGTAAACACACGGCAGTCATCTAAAGATGCAATAGAGGATGTCACATCATTAAGCAATAGAAGATTTGAATCCATTTTTTCTTTCTCAAGAGAATTGCTTTCCTCTATGTAGCTCATGGTCGACTCGGAAAAATTATTATAAATATATATCCTGAAAATAAATTTTATAAAGAAATGCTACTAAAAAGCTAAATCAATCATATCAGTTATGAATAAATTAAGTATGCACAACATAGACAGAGAAAAAGGTTTGATTGGCTTTTGAAACATTTAATTGAAATGAATTTGCAATAAAAATATCATAAATGCAAGATGTTTACTTAACAATTGGTCGGTCCTTGTCGTGGTCTGCACAAATAATTACAGTAGTTGATTTTGGGGATATTTATATTGAAAATTTGTCATCTGATCCTCATCCAAACTAATTCTTTGAAATATATGAAGCTGAATTAATTAGCAGATTATCTTTTATATTTTCTTAAAAAAATAATCTTCTTACATGCCATACTATTAAAGAATTTATTACATTTCATTATTGAAACAAACAAAATAAAGCTGCATGAAGATTCTCGATTCCCTTTTATTATCAAAATAAGTAAGTAAAGTGAGCTATAGTTAAACTCCAAATTTGATTCCAAAAGTCGAAATGTATGGCTATGATTGTTAATTGCCACTGTGAAATGATATAATGGGGCACTTAATTACTCATTTATTCTTGAATATGTTTACTTTTTATTTAATTATTTGTATGGGGAAGCAATTTCAGATCAGTGCATGTGATATATAAATGTTGGTATCCCCATAGTTTTGGATTTAAATGTGGTTCACTCGACATATCATTTGATTCTTCACGAGTCATGTGACATTTGTTATCCTTATGAGCGTTATTCCTTAAGGAAAATTAAATTAGAAAATTTAAATTTTATTTGGACAATATTTCAATTCATCAAATGTAGTACAACTTGTTTCGATTTGAGGGACAGACTGATTTTGATAGCTCTAGCGATCCACTTACTAAAATAGGAAAAATGTTATTAATTCTTTTACTTAGAGTGTGTTTTCTTTTATAGAAAATAAAGTTTTTTTTTTCATAATTCTTCTCTATTTTCACTTGTTTTGTATGATGACTATTTTTTTCGATCATTATGAAAAAAATTCTTTTGGTAGTTATTTTTTCATATTTTCATTCTAATTTATGATAAAGAAACTTACTTGGGAGATATTTTTTTTATCAGTTCAATTTCCATCAAGAGGACAAACCTTTATTTTTTAAAAAAATCAGAAAGGATAAATTGTTTTACGTCCACTTTCGTGTATTGCCACGTCATATAGTGCCAGCACATGCCAAAATTTGGCTTCGTGAATCAATTAGCCACGTCAGCTACAATAGTGGGAAAACGCCAAGTCGACACTGGGCCCCACTTGATGGATTTCGATTTGGACTTTTGTCCTTTTTAATTTCTCGCTCTGGGTTTTACAAATTTACTGTTCTGGGCTTCTGGGGTAGGTGAGAATTGAGAATGAGTAATCTATTTCTTTAAAAAAAAATCATCAGTAATTATTAGTAATTAATAAAGGGTAGGTCCAAATCCAATCACTAAATTCTAGATTGAAATTTATTAAAGTCCAATCTTCCAGAAATGTAATAATTGAAAAATATTTCAGCTACAACAGACATAGATAGATAGAACAACTAACTCTATAGATAAAAAGATTATTTATTTATTTTTTCAATAAAAAAGTAATAGTATTATTAATGATGCTCAACACAATACTTGTTCACTACATCACAGAACCACCAGTCAGGAGGAACTCATCTTCAACAGAGGAAGTAAAGAAACGAGACTGTCTCGCTAATAAGTGAGCAATCGAATTTCCTCTCCTCTTTCACAAAGACAACCATGAACTCCGGTTTATCGGCCAGCAAACTGCGATAAATATTTTAATTTAGATAATTTATAACTTAATTTTCAAACTATTCAATTTTTCATAATGGTATTTTAATTTATACGAAATACCAATTAATGTTTAAACTAAAAATATTTTAACTATTACGTTCTAAACCTTAATTTTTAGCGACGAAAACACACGATTTTCAGCTTGTCTGCGAGTATCTTTTCTCGCTGAAAATTAAGATGCGGAACACAGTTGTCCAATGTTAATAGTTTGAACATTTAATTGTTATTTCATACTTATAAAATTAGAACACAATTGTAAGAAGTTGAATAATATCTAAGAGAATATATATATTAATATAATATGAATGGGAAAATAAACTACTTCAATTTGTGATGATTTTTTTTAACCTTTTCCAGTAATACGAGGAATTGAATTGCACACGGCGCATAGGATTTTTTTATGAGAATTTTTTCGGTCAGTCAATGATTTTAGAAGAAAATATACTAATACGCAAATTTATATTATAGTAGTAGCAATATTTTTCCCATGACCGAAATTCTACTACGTATCTAGGGCTGTCTATACGGTTCGGTTCCGGGAACCGAACCGAAAATTTCGGTTAACCGAACCGAAAATAGGTGGAATTTAGGAACCGGGACCGGACCCAAAGTTTAATTCGGGTACCCCGGAACCGGACCAAAGTTATTCGGTTCGGTTCCGGTTACCCGAAAAGGAACCGATTTTTTTTTTTTTTTTTTTTTTTTTTTTTTTTTTTTTAAATTGTTGTGATTTATAGACCACCATCACACGCATAAATTATACATAGCTCAATTTAATTTGTTGGATGATACATCAAAATCAAGAAACAACTTTTTTACATTAAAATAAAGAATCAAGTAACCAACAAAATATGTACAAACAAAATAAAAACGTAGAGAAGAGATCATCCATCTAAACTACAACTTTGCAAGTAGCTTCAAAGAAGTGAGTGAACATTCTAAAAATCATGATTTGTACTATGAAAAAAATTAAAATTAAAATTAGTAATAAATATTTCGGTTCTTCGGTTGGAACCATTCGGTTCCCGGTTAGAACCGAAGACCGAACATTTTAAAAACTAGGAACCGGAACCGGACCCAAAGACCGAAATTTCGGTTATCGGGTACCCGGAACCGATTCGGTTCCGGTTCGGTTCCGGGTAACCCGAGAACCGAGAACCATTTGGACAGCCCTATATGTATCGGCGCTAATTATAGTACAATGAACTCTTTAATTAATTATTACAAGAATAATAGTCCAAGCCGACATATATGCCGGCTACTTTAATCAATTGTAAATTTGTTTTTTTAATCTTTATTTTCCCCTAATGACAGCGGCACTTTTAGACCCAATTTATGTTGTCGTTGAATCTTAAAAATTAAAAAAGCATTTGAAGTCTTGCCTATTTTTTATCCTCCTCAAGATCCATGCATGTATCAACATAAAATATAATGTTCGATTTAAATAATAAAACATAATTGTACGTCTACATTGAACTATTCATAGTATAAATTAAGTGGTACTTGAACAACGATAATAGTGTAGCCATAGAATTAAACTTTCAACAATACAATTTACTCTTGTTTTACTAACATTTGATTAATTACGCTTTATTTTCTTGTAATCTTAATAATAACTTTCTAAAAAATAGGATGGAATTGAATAAATTGATAGATGTATATATAGAGAAAGATGCGGGATTTTTGTAAAAAGTAATCAGAATTAAAAAAAATAAAGCATTTTATGTACGATTATGATGCAGTATTATAATGCATTTTGTGTACAATTATAATGCATAACTCATCATAATACATTTCCAGTATTAATTATTATGAACCCGTTAAAATTATTTCTTATTTTTTACGAAATATATATATTTTCCAATTTTAATCTTTGGCCCATTTATTATACACGTCGAATTTAACATGAAATATCAATTAAAAAAATACTCTTTTGTTCTCGCTTCATTAGTCACGAATCAATATTTTATATCCCGTATATATTCAATTAATGAGACTAATGAAATAACACCAAATTAGTACTATGAAATATCCTCAAAAAGAATAGTACTATATGAAATGGACAAATGTACTACGTGACGCAGCTCGGCCTTCGAAAGATGCCGTCTTGGTTTCTGGGATTATGATAACAAACATTAATACTAACGAAAACCGCGACTTTATTTGATTCCATCGGCAGCAAATGCGCTTTTAATTAGTGCAGATTTGGATTTAGTGCGTCCTAATCAATCATTAATGCTGAGAAAAAGCACTGGTGCAGATCTGCTTCGTTTAAAGCCCACAGATTTCGCCTTTGTGCTACAAAACAATATTTTAAGAGTAATAAAAAATCTAACCTTAGATTTGATTTTTGACCACTTTTCGCATTAATGGAGGCTTAGCTTCTGTTCAAATCGACACCTCGTAAGTAATTATTAGATCCTTGGTTACGGATTTACTATTTTATTAATTTTAATTTAATTTGCTTTATTCGGTTCCTGAATTTTTGTTAAATTATTAAAAATAAAAATAGGAACAAAGTAGAATATATAGCGTGGTTAATTATTATTTTTTTAAGTTATATTGATAACGACGAATATATCCTACTATTAGAAAGAAAGTAGTATATCTATAATTGCAATTTTTTGTTGGATTTTTAATTGGTATACTATCTCAAAATCGTACTACCTCCATCTCATTTAATTAGATACATTTACTATAGATTCAAGAATCAAGATAGTGAGAAATATGTGGCTCTAATTAATTATGAGGAGATAGAGTTAATTGTAACTAAGTATTCTTTGTTATTTTAGAAAATAAGTCTAATTGTTGAGACGGACTAAAACGACAAATATGTCTAATTAAATAAGATGAAGGTAGTAGTAATTACACATCACAATTCTATCATTTTCAATTGATATACTTTCTGCAAAATGGATCCAAATAAACTATGACTGATGTTATAATTGCAGAGAAAAAAATATAGTATGTTATAAATTAAAAATAATATTGCCACTATTTTACTCGTAATTATTATGTAAAACAGCGACCGAATATTAGTGAAAAAAATAAGTAGGACAGTTAACGGAAATTAGAGAAGTGGGCCCCAATGAGGTCGAGACACGCGTCAGCAGTGGCAGTGGCAGTGGAGCAGCACATGGTACTATCGTCTTATGCGGCAGCGGGTGGGACCCCGGTGAGGGTACAACTATCATATGCATTACAGTTGGTTGGTGTAGGAGCTCGAATATACTACGTCGTTTCGATTATGCATGGGGTTAGGCCAATTTCCCTTGTCCCTTTTTGTTCATACGAATATTATCATGATTCCATGTGGCCCAAATTTTTACCATTCTTTGTAATGAAAAATTGATTTTTTTTTAGTATATTGGTGAATATATAATTGCCCTTTCAATCAAAATCTCCATTATGGAATTTTAACGACATTCTCAAAAGAAATTAAATGGAATTTTAACAAGCCTTGTCTTATCATTATCCTCATTAATTCATGTCCTATACATAAAGAGTAGTGCTATTTGCTCACATTATGACCGGTTATAATATCTTTTAATAAATAGATAAAAATAGGTAAAAAAGTAAAATTCATTACACTACAAGAAAATCGCCGAACAACGACGGAAAATTCCGTAGTAGAACTAGGCATTTCTGTAGCTGTTCTCGAACGGCGACGGAACAGCGACGGAAGGCTGCCGTTGCGGTAGGCCTCGTAGCAATTTCAAACGGCAACAGAAAATCCGTAGCAGAAAAGCCGGCGACGGAAATAGCGACAGAAAATATGCCCGTTGCAGAACTGCTACGGAAATACTGTATGTTGCGGAACTGTTACGGAAGTTGTCCGTCGCCAAGCGGCTACGGAAGTTATCTCCGTAGCCAAACGGCTACGGAGTAGATCCGTCGCTGAATGGCTACAGAAGTTAGATAGTCCGTCGCTGAACGGCTACGGAAGTTAGATATCCATCGCTGTCCTGCCAAGTTTTTTTTAATTAATTTTGTTTGTTGTTAGTACATATAAATCCTTGAAATAACAAAAAAACCAGCAATACAAAGCAATACAATTCATAACTCATCAAACAAAACCTTACATATCAAACAAAATTGTTTATACAAAATCCCCGCCTACATGAAACATCATAGCGATACAATTCATAATTCACACCTAATAATTCACAAACTAAAAGGAAACCTAGGTCATCGAAAGTTCACAACACATAGTAGAGTACGTACAAGGATCTCGCAACCCGCCTCTTCACTTTAACTAATTAATACCTTCAACTTCCCAAAGTAAGTATCCTTTTGCTTAGTTGTCACACTCCTCCAATTGTACCCTTCTTCCTCTTGAAATAGTTGGCAACAGCTCGCACAAAAAAAGACGGATGCAAATCTACTTATAAACAAATTAAATAAGTGAAGTGAGTTTATGTTTTGTTTTCTACACAGTAGTTGTGAATAAATCAACAGCTATAAACGAAATTGACAAATTAAAAAGAATCCCAAAATCATAGAAAGACATTTACATCAGATTTGATTAGTTGCATTCAAAATTTAAACATGCATTCAAAATTTATTAGAAAAATGAAAGAGCAAGAGCATACTGCAAGTTCAAGCAAGTTTCTTAGTGCCTATTTCTTAGTTACTTTGAAAATTTCAATTCTTATAATAAAGTAGTTACTATTTCAGAATTCACTTAATACTTAATAATTCACAAACCAAAAGAGAAACTAAATCATCATAACTTGAATCAATTATTTAACACAATGGAGATATCATTAACTTCATTATTTTTAGATTGTGCCATTGACCACAAATCAGACTACATATGCAAACTCACACACTGAGTTTGGTATCCACAAA